>CM018685.1:38796591-39185712 GCA_009363875.1 Mikania micrantha
ATGTAATCTACAATACTCAGTTCCATGAGTATAGTCTGCTGGTGCCTCATCTTGTTACACCACTGGAGAGGCCATTGAGAAGTATATAGGCGGGTTGCCTATGCAGATTCAAGACACCGTTTACGGGAGCAACCCCCAAAACAACTTGAGGCTGCTATCCGTTTATCTGCTACACTCACCGACAACCATGTGAAGGTGGAACACTCACACGAAAGGGATTCAAGAAGACCGACACCAAAGCATCTGCCAAGGAGACTTCAACTGAAGTCAAGACTGAACAAGGCAGCTCATCTAAAAGTAACAACAAGAAGAGAAAGACCAGAAACTTCATGGTCACTGCTCCTGCTGCAAAGTCTACGCAGCAATCATCTACCAAACAACACCACTGCCAGGAATTACAATGGGAATACTCCCCAATGTAATACCTGCCGAATCATCACGCATATCTAACTTGCCATGTCGGTCTGCACAACTGCGGCAAGTTGCGTTCATTATGCAAATGTTTTGTAGGAGCTCACCGCCAGCTCAAAGGATGCAACATGCACGCTTGCACTGCCTGCTCCACATACACAACCAATTCCGCATTTGCTGTACCTATTCGCCAGGTACCTCAAGCACAGGCAAGAGCCTGTTACGAGTGTGGGTGAGTGGGTCACTTCAGAAATCAATGCCCAAAAGTTGACTGGAAATAATCAGAGGGAGATGCAAGAGGCCGGGCGTTCCAACTGAATACTCCAGCTGCTCAAGCCAACCAGGACGTGGTCAACGGTACATTTCTGATCAACAACTCTTATGCATCTGTCTTATTTGATATTTGGTGCCGATAGGAGTTTTGTTTCATATGATTTTGAATGCTTGCTGTGTGTAGAACACGTACATACTAGATAAACCGTTTAACGTGGGGTGGCTGACGGAATACCATTGATATTGACACTGTATTATCGGATGTACTGTGAACTTAAATGATCACGTTTTCCCGATTGATCTTATACCTATGCATCTTGGTAGCTTTGATGTTATCATAGGCATGGATTGGTTAGCCACCCACAAAGCGGAGATAGTTTGCATGAGAAATACATACGTATTCCATTGCCTTCGGGTGAAAAACTTTAAGGGTTTTTTTGAGAAACTTCTAGCAAAGGTCTTAATGATGTCATGAACTAAAGCACACACGTACCTTAGGAAGAAATGTATAGCAATTCTAGTCATATTGTGGAGAAAAGGATAAAGGAAAGAGAGTGATGATGTTCCTGTGATCAGAGATTTTCCAGAAGTTTTCCAGATGATTTGCCGGGTCTCTTCCACCAGAACGTCAAGTAGAGTTTCGAATGGACTTAGTACCTGGTGCGAATCCAGTTGCTAAAGCTCCCTACAGACTTGCACCTTCTGAGTTGCAAGAATGGCGAGCCAGCTGTAAGAACTTACTGATAAAGGATTCATTCGCCCGAGCCCGAGCCATGGGGTGCACCGGTCCTGTTTGTCAAGAAGAAGGATGGGTCATTCCGAATGTGCATCGATTATCGCGAATTAAACAAACTTACAATCAAGAATCGATATCCACTGCCGCGCATCGATGATCTCTTCGATCAGCTTCAAGGCTCGGCATGGTTTTCAAAGATCGATCTCAGGTCTGGGTATCATCAACTTCGCGTACATGATGATGATATTCCAAGACTGCTTTTAGAACGAGATATGGCCATTATGAGTTTCTGGTAATGCCCTTCGGCCTTACCAATGCACCTGCGGTTTTCATGGATCTCATGAACCGTGTTTGCAGGCCATACTTGGATAAATTTGTGATTGTATTCATTGATGATATTTTGATCTACTCAAAGACCAAAGAAGAACACGAGAAACACCTTAAGTTGGTTTTGGAGATCCTGAGAGAAGAACGACTGTATGCCAAGTTCTCTAAATGTGAATTCTGGCTTAAGGAAGTTCAATTCTTGGGGCACATAGTCAACGAATATGGTGTTCACGTGGATCCTGCAAAGATTGATGCGGTGAAGAATTGGAGTACACCGAAGACACCGACGGAGATTCGGTCATTTCTTGGACTTGCCGGTTACTATCGGCGGTTTATCTCGAATTTCTCTAGGATTGCTGTCCCTCTCACTTCTTTGACTCAGAAGAATAAACCATATGAGTGGGGACCGAAGCAAAAGGAGGCATTTCAGACTTTGAAGCAGAAACTTTGTGATGCTCCTGTCTTGACACTGCCTGATGGAAATGATGATTTTGTGGTTTATTGTGATGCATCCAACCTAGGTCACGGTTGTGTTCTCATGCAACGGGGAAAGGTTGTGGCTTATGCATCAAGACAATTAAAAATTCACGAGAAGAACTACACCACACACGACTTGGAACTTGGTGCAGTCGTGTTTGCTTTGAAGATATGGAGACATTATCTTTATGGCACGAAGTGTGTAGTCTTTACTGATCATAAGAGCTTGCAACATATTCTCAATCAAAAAGAACTTAACATGAGACAACGGAGATGGGTTGAACTATTAAACGATTATGACTGTGAAATTCGCTACCATCCTGGTAAAGCGAATGTAGTAGCAGATGCGCTTAGTCGCAAGAGTCAAGTTCAGATCCATAGTGTCCGAGTGCACACTAACCTCCGCAATGATGTTCTCACAGCCCAACAACACTCATTGGCCCAAGGTGACTTGAAGAATGAGATGTCTTGTGGGGCTGAAATATTATTGGAAACTAAGGATGATGGTTTGGTGTACTATTTGAATCGAATGTGGATACCGAACAGAGGTGATCTTAGGATGGTTATTATGGATGAAGCTCATAAGTCTCGTTACTCAATCCATCCAGGTTCTGATAAGATGTATCAAGACATTAGGGGCTTGTACTGGTGGCCTGGAATGAAGAAGGATATTGCTGAGTATGTGTCCAAGTGCCTTAACTGTGCTAAAGTCAAGGCAGAACATCAGCGGCCTTCGGGATTGCTATTACAACCAGAGATACCGATGTGGAAGTGGGAGAATATTTCCATGGATTTCATTACTAAACTCCCACGAACCGCAAACGGTAAAGATAGTATCTGGGTGATTGTTGATAGATTGACCAAGTCGGCTCATTTCTTACCGATACGCGAAACGTACCCTGTGCGGAAGTTAGCTCGTATCTACATTGATGAGATCGTAAGTCGATATGGAATTCTCTTAAGCATAATATCGGATCGTGATGCTCGCTTCATGGCACGATTTTGGGAATCACTACATGAAGCTTTTGGAACAAGACTGGATCTTAGCACCGCTTATCATCCTCAAACAATGACACCGAGCCCTTATTGCAGCCCATGCTACTGAATCAGCTTCTTTATTTTTAGTGCCAACAATTAAGAATTGTTTTCCCCTACTTGCTGCATCAAAAACCAAATCACAAGCTTCTGATAAAAAACGAGCAGTTCTAGTAAGATTTGTAATATGAATACCTTTACGTTTTGCAGAGATATAAGGTGCCATTTTAGGATTCCATTTCCTAGTACCATGGCCAAAATGAACTCCTGCTTCCATCATCTCTTCTAAATTAATGTTCCAATATCTTCTTGTCATTTCTCCCCATACTACCTCCCCCTTTTGAAAAAAAGCAAAGAGGTACACTGAAATAAATAATTGTTCCGATGGAACCTTCTCTTCTACCGTAGATTGGCTTAGATACACAGCCCAAAACGATTCAAACATTGGAAGACATGTTGAGAGCTTGTGTCATCGATTTCGGGGGCAATTGGGATAGCCACCTACCATTGGGTGAGTTCTCGTATAACAACAGTTATCACGCGAGCATTGGCATGGCACCGTTTGAAGCTCTTTACGGCAGGAAATGTCGGTCACCTATTTGTTGGACCGAAGTCGGCGATTCGCAGATTACTGGTCCTGAGATTATTCAGGAAACGACTGACAAGATCCGCCAGATCCGCGACAATCTGTTAACTACTCGCAGTCGACAGAAGAGCTACGCGGATAAACGAAGAAAACCTTTAGAGTTTGAAGTGGGAGACATGGTATTACATAAGGTATCGCCTTGGAAGGGCGTTGTTTGATTCGGAAAGAAAGGAAAGCTTGCTCCACGTTATGTTGGCCCTTTTAAAATCCTTGAACGGATCGGGAAGGTTGCTTACAAATTGGAACTTCCTTCTGAACTTAGTAATGTGCACCCGACGTTTCACGTGTCCAATCTAAGAAAGTGCTTAGCTGATCAGGATCTTCAGGTACCACTCGATGACATTCGCGTCGATGATACCATGCACTTTGTTGAAAAACCAGTGGAGATAATGGATCGTGAGGTTAAAAAGCTCAAACGTAGTAGAATTCCAATTGTCAAAGTACGTTGGGAATCGAAGCGGGGTCCAGAGTTCACATGGGAGCGAGAAGATCAGATGAAGCTTAAGTACCCACATTTATTTACTACGGTCACTCCAAGTTGAATTTCGGGACGAAATTCCTTTAACTAGGGGAGACTGTAACATCACTGTACTTTAGGTTGTCCGTACATCCATACATACATGCGATTGTACTGTTACGACCTGAGATTTTGCGATTATTAATATTGACACATTATTTGATGATTATCACTGTTACTGGTATGCATGTTTATAACATATTATACGCGTAAACCATGGGAAGTTTAGTTGTAACTCAACTAAACAGAACCAGAGAGTTTATCGCAGTTATATTGTGGATGATTATGGATTGATTTGGAGATGGAAAGGGGATTTAAGTTGGTTGTTGTTTGGTTACAAAACATAGTCAAGGACACATGGTCATGGTTTATCGAAATAGCGATGGGACGGTGGCTAGGGCAGTTGCGACTGACCCTTACATATGCCCTATACATATGCATATTTCGGTCTATCATGGATGTGTCAGTGACTTGGGTTTAGTGGGTTTTGGATAGGGCTGTAATCGAGCCGAGCCGAGCCAGGCCGAGCTCGAGCTCGAGTTCGAGACATTTCGAGCCAAAAAATCGAGCTCGAGCTCGAGCTCGTAAAGAAACTTGAGCCTCGAGCCGAGCCACGAGCCAGCTCGGTTTCTTTTTTTTTTACCTTCTCCTCCACTTTACATACATACATACATATAATATATATAAAATCTAATATATAAAATTAAATATATATAAAATCTATTATATATATACATAATTATATATAAAATTTAATATATCTATATGTGTATATATATATTATATGTGTGCGTGTTTATATATACATACATATATATTATACATTATACATAATACACACACACACACATATATATATATATATATATATTTATATAAATTTATGTATAAGATATTAAATATATATAAATATATATCTATATATGTATATATATATTATGTATGTATATATATTTATATACATATATTTATATATTTGTGTGTAATATAACATATGTGTGTGTATATAATTATATATATATATATATATATATATGTTAAAAACCGAGCCGAGCCACGAGCCGAGCCAACGAGTCGAGCCAGGAGCCGAGCCAACCCTGGCTCGGGCTCGGCTCGTTTTTATCGAGCTTTTTTCGAGCCGAGCTCTTTTCGAGCCAAGCCTTTTTCGAGCCGAGCTTTTTTCGAGCTATTTTCGAGCGAACTTCGAGCGAGCCTCGAGCCGCGAGTTTTTTGAACAGCCCTAGTTTTGGATTTGGGAATGGATAATATTAAAGTTAATAAAATAATGAGAATAATATTACGCGATGGTGAGGTTACGAATATGACTTAAACGAGAGTATTAATTCAGAAATATTAACTTAATAAATGTATTCGCGTGGGTGACGATTCACACGAATATAATTATTAAGAATAATAGCCTGAAGCGATATTCCATAAGTTGTAATTCGAATCGAAATACGGTACGAGCGTTGGATTCGCAAAGGTGACGATCTTTACGAATACGTACGTAAGTAACGTGTTTCGACGAGATAATTAAATAATATAAAACGATATTAAATTAATAAATGAAAACTTAAAACGTTTATTAGGAATCACAACTTAAAACAAAACCGAATAAAATCATTTATTTAAATAATTAATTTAGTAAATGAAACGGCATCGTTTTACAAAATAATTTATTTAAAATCATTTATATGAAACGAAAACAAGATATTTGAATGTTTTATGTTTTAAATATGTTTCACGTTAAAAACTGAGCATTTTATAATTTTAATCGTGATAAAAATGAGACCGAACACGTGGTTACGACACGCGATATAAGAAAGAGGATCACCTCCTTCTTCTTTCATTCTTCTCTTTCACTTCTCTCTCTAAAATCTATTTTCGCCACTTCTCTCTCTCTCTAACTTCTCACTACAATATCTTCCTCATTCCTTAACGAAAACTCAAGATCTTAGTGCCTAAACAACCACACGAACGAGGAGAACAAGATTTCACAAAGAAACCGGAAGTTTGGGCGACATATCGAGGTAAACATTGAGTGTTACTTTTTGTTTTTCAACTAGCCATAACCGATGCATATTCACAAGCTCTGAATGAATTTTATGTGTGGAAAACCTTAAAACGAGTTACTAGGAACAAGTAGAGATGGTTGGTGGAGATTGTAACAGGTTGGATTAGAAGATGATGATGATGTGCTGCTAAGGATACGCAGGGTTCGTGGCTGCCATAGCCGAACCCTGGTTCCACGAACCTTCTTGGGCGGGAACTAGTGGAGCGAACCTTTATCAGCTCTAGCGAACCTGTCATCATGGAGCCGAACCCTTTAGCCAGCCACAAACCAAGGAAACCGGCGAACCATAGGGTGACCAAGCATTAGCCGAACCCTGCACTGCCAGGTGGCCGAACCATAGCATGATTAGCCGAGCCTTGTGGCTTCACGAACCTTGTAGACTACGAACCTTGGGTTCAGCCGCGAACCTAGGTGATTGGGCGAACCTGGTGCAGACCCAAACCCTACGAACCCCTAAGGGCCGAACCTTGGCCGGCGAACCCTAGCTTCTAGCCGAACCTTTCCCTTCACGAAGCTTTGGCCGAACCTTTTATTCTATTATGGCCGAACCTTCACTTTCTTTGAGCCGAACCTATGGTATAATTGGGATAAGGTTCGCTGGTCTTGGGGATGGTTGAATTCAAGTTCTTTAAACTAAGTTATTAAGGGTGTTTAAGCACGTATATGGGTGTAAATATATATGGATGTATCCATGCATGCATGAATGAGCTACACCACCACCTTTTCTCTTACTAATTTGATTTTTAAGAAACCAGGGAATACGTATATATATTGAACTTGTATTACAATTAACTTAATGTATTAATGTTATTAGATTGAAATTAAAGTGTCATTAACTCAAATCATGGTGGTTAGAGTAATTGGCCATGCATGTGAGGATGTATCTAAGATATCAAAATAAGTGGATCATAGTAAAGTGGTTAACAACTAGCAAGTCTAAACGATTGTAATGATGGGCAATTATAAGAGGTTAGATGATCCGTTTTGACTGGGGCTAATCACACTAAGTTAGTAAAACACATAATGAAATTGAAAGTAAACATTTTTTTTGGTTATTCAATTGAATTAGAACGCACATACTTATAATCACGAGCATACAATCATTACAGATCGTTGAGTAGTTGCGGAGTTATATACGCGAGTGCGCCTCTTGTTAAACACTGAATCTACGGACTCAGGTGAGTTTTCATAACCTCCCTTTCTTTAAACTGTTTTGTTTTAAAACTCGGAGGTGAAGCATGTATACCAAATTAAATATTATTTTGCTAAAACAAGGTTAATACCTGTTTATCAATATGATATTCACATTTAAAATTATCATTATTATTGGATTGTCTCTTACATTTATATATCCGTGTAAACATTGTCATTGACTTCGGTCAATAACAACGATTACATGTATTGCCACAAACTCCGTGAATCATTGCTTTTAACTTCGGTTAATTGCTTTGACATCATGTATTGTCATGTGGACGGTTTCCACTCCGTGAATCATCGCCTTTAACTTCGGTTAATTGCTTTGACTTCATGTATAGTCACGTGGTTAGCTACCACTCCATGGATCATGTTTTTAACTTATGTTAATTACATAATGACCATGTATAGTCACAGATATTATTTGAGAATATTGATGTTGAGGTTGATTGATTGATTGATTATGTGGTTTGATTATCTATTATTGACTATAATTATCTATGATTGAATATGACTGATTGGATATGTGATTATGTGTTTGTGTATGTGTTTGATTGTTGAGTTTGGGGATTTGTTTGGATTATCTCATACAGGTATTATTGTGGATTTTCTCAAAAAATCATAAGCATTTATACTCGTTTTATCTAAACCTTTTATAAAACCATTTTTAAACTTAAACTTTTCAATTCATTTTATAAAACCTTTTAAGTATAAAAACTTATGATTACTCACCAACTAGTTTGTAGTTGACACTTGATTTCTTACATGTTTCAGGTGATGAAGCTAAGTAGGTTGAAGAGGATGAATTCTCATTTTGGACATCATCACATAGGATTCTTGGACTTAGCTAATTAACTAAATTTCTGGCGATTAGAGTTTAGCTAGTTTAGCTAAATCTTTTGTGTATTTGATGTATTTAATTCATGATGAACATGATTTTTGTGTAAACATTTATTTGGTTTGATTGATATGTGATGATACATATTTAGATGCCCACGAGCTTTTGAACAGTCTACACATCCCTCGTGGCATCCCGACGTTTCCGCCATCGGTCGGGGTGTTACATTCTTGGTGCCAAATTGAAGTTCTCAACACCCTCTACACAAAAGTACAAAGGATCGGTCCTATCTCCACCTCAAACTCTCGAAATCTTAGTGAGAAGGTTCGTTTTTTTAGGGTTTTCTACACACCCGACACAACCACGGTTTAACCGGCTTTAAACATATCTTTTTCGACCCATACACCTTCTAAATGAGTTTATTCACCTAAACCCACTCAAAATGAGTATATATACGACTATACTTCGAAACCATCTTCCCCCATGGCTGAAAACCCGTTCAGGCGAATGGCCCATGAGAATGAGCCATTCGGGCAAATGAGCCGGGAGAATGAGTCGGGAGAATGAGTGGGGAGAATGAGTCGGGAAAATGAGCCATTCGGGAGAATGAGTTGGGAGAATGAGCCATTCGGGAGAACGAGCCGAGAGAATGAGCCATTCGGGAGAACGAGCCGGGAGAATGAGCCATTCGGGAGAACGAGCGGGGAGAATGAGTCTGGAGAAGGAGCAGGGAGAATGAGCCTGGAGAATGAGCCGGGAGAATGAGTCATTCGGGTGACTTGTTCGGGTGACTCCTTCGGGTGACTTAGTCGGGTGAATGACTCATTTGGGCGAACACTCATTAGCATGACTCATTCTTATTAAAATCGCAAAAATAAGTCATTTTCACTACACCAACTCAGTTAACAACTCAAATTTCAAAAGAACAATCAAATAAGGGATCATAACTCAAATAACATTTAATCAAACACAGGACTGTGAATACAACATCAGTACGACAACAGTGAGTGCGGGCATTCTTGAGTCTTAGTCAACCACTACAACAACAAGGTGAGTTCATATGCCCCTTTTCTAATCTTAATTGATTTCAAATCTCGGGGCTGAGAAACATGCTCAAAGCTTTTAACTACTTAAAAGTTTTAGTACATCATACTGATTTTACAATGATTTGAATAATATCGTTTATCTTTATTATAGTTTATCATTGTATGCTTGTTTATCTGACAATTATCATAACTGTGATATCTAGCATGATACATATTAACATAGCTTCATGACACATCAACACAGAAGAATAATACTAGTTATAAGAGTTTATCTTACCACATCTTATTATTCTTACATAAACAATCAACGAGATAACCATTGCAAATAACAAGAATGACACTCATGATAACGTAACTTCATGATAACAAGATCATTCACACATTACTAACATCGTGTAATAAGACAAGTTCTTATAACACTTGTTAGAGTTAATAAGATCACACCACATATATACAACATTACTTGTGATATCGAGGAGGATATCATGTTAACATACTTTTGGGACGTCATTCCCTACACATGCTACAACGGGTTACTAAGACAAGTTCTTAACATACATGGTTAATACACGGGAACACATAACATTGGGGATATAATTGGGAACAAACAGCATGGGGAATATCATACATTGATTTTTAATTGGTTATTTATAATAAAAGACACACTTGGAACAGGGTTTTTGAGGATTCTATAGTAGTGAACAGGGGACACTGGGTCAACCGTACCAAACAACCATAACGTGTACATCATTCCTATTTAACAACATACCAAAAGAGTCATAACTTCATTTTCATTGAGATGGAGTTGACTCGATTCATTAGAAACATATCGAGCATGGCATACGATAATATACTAATTATTAACACTCCAAGGGTTTTGGGAACCTATCATTCAAATAGATATCGAGGAGGATATCTTACACACCGGGTTGGTCAGATATGACAACTACTGGGACAACTATGTCTCAATCTAGGTATCATGGGGAGGATACCTTACACTCCAAACCAGTCAGAGGACACACACCTAAAGTCTCTAAACTTTCATACTTCTAGATATTATGGAGAGAATATCTTGCACGCCAAATTTATAAATAGTAACACGCCTAGAGACAATTAAGTCTCACTCAAATAGATATCGTGGGGAGGATATCTTACAAATCGGACTAGGCAGTACTGACAGTCACAGAGACTATTTAGTCTTGTTCTAGATATCGAGGAGGATATCTTACACACTGGGCTAATCAGAAATGATTAGCTACAAAAACTATACAATTTTGTTCTAGATATCGAGGAGGATATCTTACATGCCAGGCTAATCCGTAAGGAATAGCTAACAGAGACAATTAAGTCTCTTTTTCAAGTGTTAGGATAATCATACTTGGGGATTTATGGGTGAAATGAAATGGGTATCCATAGTTGTGTTACAAGTGGTGTGGAGTTCTATCAGTTATGTGGTGGGATGTTGGCTGGGGCTTGTTCCCCTACATATGCCCTATATATAAGCAAAACTGAGATGAGATACTATTTGTAAGTATAACTATGGAGAGGACATTGTGTGAAACATGTGAGACAATTACCAATATAACTTGTGTGTAACACTGTAACCAGGAATGACAACAAATCAACTGTTTTCAAATTATTAAACTTATGAACTCACCAACCTAGTGTTGACTTTGTTTAAATGCATGTTTTCTCAGGTGACGAACAGGTTTAGTCACCAGCATCCAGGGATTAGCTAGTGGACTTTTAGAAGACCTAGCTACATTTTGTGTTATGCATGTTTTGAATGACTAAACTTGAATCATCTTTTGTAAATCTTGTGCAGATACAAGATAGAAAACTCAATGATTCTTTTTGGATAGATTTACTTAGTTAAATTATGAACATAACAATGTAATTTAACTTTGTAATTCTATGTCAATGTCATGTTAGCATTTCTCATTATACATCATGTACCATGTAAACAATCTGATCACTTTGATTATCACCATGATATCGCGCCCCGGGAACCTTCCGCCTGACGGGAAAGTCGTTCCAGCCCGCCGGCTCGGGGTGTGACACATTTGTAACACCCCGACCGATGGCGGAAACATCGGGGTGGCACGGAGTGTAGATTGTTCATAGCACAAGGTATAAAGTTGTAAATAGCTCAAACATTAAATTCAAATATTTATTACAATGCTTCACATTCTCAAACCCTAACTGTTACATCATTTGAATTCTAATACATTAAATACAAATTAAATGTAAACTAATCCAAGCTCGTTAATATAGCTAACTTGTCATTTCCACCTGAAACATGTTTAAAATCAAGTGTCAACTACGAATAGTTGGTGAGTTTCATAGGTTTGAATAATCACACCAAAATATGTTTACAAAAATGTTATAAATGATGTCATATGTGAACGCAAAGCATAATGAACATAGTCAAATGAACTAGCTAGTAAATCAGATCAACTGATGTTAACAAATGATGTTCTGACCACGTTCTAGCATTACTAACAATGCTGAAGTAGTAAACTATCACCGCAGGCCTCCCCCGAAGGGTAAATCAAACAACAGTGGGATGGTTGGTCCAATAGATCTATCATAGTCACTAAATGTGTGTGATCAATGCATATCCTTAACTAAAGTTCACAAACTATAAAGTCATCAGCTAAGTTCACATGAAAATGTTTAGAAGCTAAGATAAGTTCAAAGATAATATTTTTCACCCCAAAAGTTCAAAACAAGTAAAAGAGGGGCTATGAAGACTCACTGTCACACCCCCAAAATCCCATGTGTGGTGTCAGTCCACATAGGTGTGACGTGACCAGAATCACAGCTCAATGTCATATAGAACAACTCTATATGCATTTCAAAATACGATGTTTGACATATGCACAACCAAACAGTTTATCAAGTAAGCAACGGAAAATAAATTACGTGCAGCGGAAATACAAAATGTTTGTCATGCAGTGGAAAAGTAAACTGTCATACACTACAATGTTTAGAATACATAACAAAAATAAGTATTGTTTGACTAAATGACATGAAATGCATGAATTTCCTGTGCTCGATTTCCTATGTGCATTCCTGTCCATAAACCAGTCGGCTAGTTACCTGAGAATACAAGTTTAAGAAAAAAGTGTCAACACAATGGTTGGTGAGTTCACAGGTTTTGATATACATAAAAATAAGAAAACATGTGTCATGTTGTTTATTAAAATGTTAGTCCCGAGCCCTAGGCACCAAGTGTCAGTGCGTCACTACCGAACTAGACTTGTTAGTCCTTGCCTCCGCTATGTCTCGTAATAACATAGCTAGGTAGGTTGAGATTTCATGTGTCCCGACCTCCAGTTAGTATAGTGTCACGTGGGGTTCGTCACATCCAAATAGATCTATTCAAACTCACATCGTTGTTTGTACATTAACGGTAAGACTTTGTGAGGGCTTGTTACGATTACAACACTTAATGTTTGTCTAATAAACCAGCATACACATAATAATGTTCGTACAGTAGTAATGTTTGACTCGATTCAACAAGTATTCTCCCCCTATTTGAAAAGCTTGTAAAATAGTAAAGAGGGGCCGTAAACTCACCTTAGTGCAGATGAATAGAGTAAGCGTAAACTCCTGCTTGAAAGGAGTGTCGGTCACCGACTACCTATATCGTATACCATACGTGAGTTCGTGTAAGTGACCGTGTTTGTGCTCGTGTTTGTGCTCAACAACCCTCGGTTGTTATGTTTGTCCGTGTCGGTCCACATTGACCATGTTTGCTCATGTTGGTCCACATTGACCGTGTTTGACCGGGTTTGACCGTGTCAAGTCAACAACCCGTTGGCGAACCGTGTGTCGGTTGTAAATCGTGTAACATTCATGCTTGTACTCGTCGTGTGCAAAACGCGCAATTCGCGTTCATGGACAACTTACTATATATAGTAAGTTTCCATTTATGACAAGATTCACAACATTTATCGTTTTTAAAGTTCTTGCATGCTCGTTAATCCTACGTGATCATGTTAACACATAACACATTATCATAAATAGTCAAATAAACACATAGGCCGTTTTTACACATTAAAGTTTCCTTAAACAGAAAGTTTCTAAATTTAGTATGCTCATTATCGGAAACCATCTAGCTTAGCATGCAATCATCACATTAAGTCACCATAAGTCATTTAGCATGCTCAAAACATACATAGCATTTCTAAATCGATATTTCATAAAATAAAGTTACTAAAAATAGTAACTATGACAATTATCATTCAAATGGTTATTCTAAGCATTCCTAACCTATTTTTATACCAAATATCATCATATAATACTATCTATCATCATCTACATATATCCACTTAGACCAAATCATCAACTAGCAAAATTTTGACTAGAAAAGTTACTATAAATAGTAACTAGGTCCAAAATGACCCGAAACAATCCCAAATCAATTTCTTAACATCATAATCATCCTATTATCATCATAGTAACAAATCTACATACATGCATGTTCATATTTCTATCCATATCATCATGTAGTAACATAAAAGTTACTAAAAATGGCAAGTTCATCAAATATCCATATTTTAACCATTTCCACAATACCAAATCATGTAGTACATCACCAATAACACCAATAGACATTCATGAACATCTAAAATCATCTACAACCCTTAAATCATACATGCATGCAAGTAATTTCACATTTATGAACAAGTTACACAATATAACATATTCTCATCATCATGGATCATTATAAAACATTATCAAATCATCATAGATCATCAAAATCAGTAGATTTAACATTAAACCCAGATTCAAACATCTAAAATTTCGTGCATGTGTTGGTGTGGTGCTTGCATGTGGGTTTCAAGGCTTGCATGTGGGTTTCTAAGTGTTGAAAGTGTGTGTAAGCTTGTAGAAACTACCTCACAAGCTCTGGATCACCAAGAGGATGTTGTAGCAGCCCTAGAAGCTCCTGGACAACAGGTTCTTCAGTAACAAGAAGGTGGTGATGATGGATGGTGTCTTGGAGATCTTCCTTCAAGGTTCCTAAGCTTCAAAGTGACCTCCAATGGCTTCCAAGGGGCTGTTACAGAGGTTTTGGAGAAGAAGGAGTCGAGATATGGCATGCAAGGCCGGATAAAATGATGATAATGAGTAGGGTAGCAATAATTTTCTTGGTTTTATAAGATTTTGGCGACTGGGTGTCGTCGCGTACCGTCGACAGCTTCAAAAAGATGCTCTGCGTACCGTGAAGAAATTTGGGATTCAAAATCCCCTGCCCACCTGTCGCGTACCGCCATGGGCCTCTCCTGGGTCCTTAGCGTACCGCGAAGAGTCCTGGAAGAGCCCAATAGGCCCAATTTCAATGGTTTGAACCGTTCGTCGCCGTTTTCACGCTTACGGACTATCGTTCGACCTCGTTTGAACTTCTAAGTTCAATGTTTGGGCGTTTCGTGAGGTTTCTAGTGTTTTGTTACACGATGTGCTTTCACGTTCACCAATGTTCGTGTTTCCTTAGACACGTGTGTGCGTGTTGCGATAATTCTCCGAATTATTGTGTTTGTGTCAGTGTTCGTACTGTAATGCCACGTGTCACACTAAATTAAACTAATTCTAGTGTCACGAGTACAAATAACAGTTAAATAATCATTTAATATAATAAGATGCTGACCTGGATTTTACGGGGTGTCACACTCACCTTAATATGTGTTGTAGTCTTTGATAATGTATATCAAATTATAGCTCAATGTATATCCAACAAGTTTAAAGTTCACCTAAATAGTCCATTAGGCAAAATGTTAACATACTATGTTCTTATATGGTTTTATTTAAGGTCTAAATGGATCAAAGGTTTAATTTGTTTTGGAATAACTAAAACTTAAATTTCATTAGGATTTGTTAATTGAAAGTAGTAGTATTGTTTTAGAATGTTTAGATTTCTTATGTTACATAAAATGTAAATTTAAAAGTTTTGAAATCATATTCTTTTAATGTTTGACCTTTAACATTTCAACACTTGTTTTACCATTTGAAATTTCCATTGATGCTTAATAAATTTTCAAATAAATTTATTCAATAATGTGTCACCTATTTTATTTTTATTTTTTTTCATAACAAACTAATTGAATAAGTTATAATTATATTAAATAATTAAAGTTTATTCGGATGTTATAAAATGCAAACATATATGTTTGTATAATAAAGTTTAATTCATCAAAGTATTTGTTTATTAGTAATTTATATAATAAATGCTTAAATGATATAAATTTATAAAAATTTCATTATTTTGGTTTCGTAAAGTTATTGATTAAATAATAAATAAATAATGAATAAAATAACTTGAAATAAGATGTTTAGAACTTATTTGAATGCAACTTATATAATATTTATAATATAACATAAGTTATTAGAAATCTTTATATATATCATGAACATAAATTTTCTATATATATATAAACCGAAAATATTTATTTTATAAAATTGCGTAAAATAGTATCTAAAATGTGTAAGAGTTTATATAAACTATAACTAATAATATGTAGATGTTACATATATATATATATATATATATATATATATATATATATTTGTTTTAATGATATCTATCTATATATATGTATATATATTTTTATTTATTATTATTTTTAAAGAAATGATAGCATTTTAATAACAAAAATTTTCTGTGAAAACAAAAATTTAAAATGAGTTTTGAGTAAAAAGTTATAGTTAAAAAGGTTAAAAAAAATGGTCCAAACCCGTCGAACCCTCAACCATTACTTCTGAACCCATAAGACTTAACCATTGAACCAGGGCCGCAGCCGCGATAGTATTCCATCTATAAAATCTTTAACTTAATCTGACTTGGTTCCCCTCCCAAATCAGATTATAACTAAACGAAACCCTAGCTTGGTTCTTTTCTCTTTATTTGGAGTTATAAAATTGACAGGAATAGTCCCTTTCAATTTTTATTAACCATCTCAACTTCATAAAACAATGTTTTAAATTGTTATAGTAATTTATTTAAATTCCATAAAAACTAATATAATTAATTTAGTTAGAAATTTTTTTTATATAACTAAAGAAAAGTTATTAAAGTATATAATTAAAGTATTTAAAATTTTATAAAGGTTTTATTTATTTAATAAAATGCTTTGTGATTAAAATTTTATAAAAAATTATTTATTTGTTTAAATTATTTATAAGTAAGTTCTAAATCTTGTTAAAACTTATTTTGAATTTAAAAATAACTTTAACTATATGTTTTTGATTTTATTTTCTTAACTTGTATAATTTTAAATAATTATCCATACCTAATTACATAATTATATATGTATATTAAGGTATGTTTAAATCGTTTCTCATATATATGTATAGGTATGTGTAAACTAATAGATGAATTTCAAATGACGTCATAACTTATTTATAATTGTTTATTAATAATTACAGAAATGTTTTAAATTGTTTATTATATAAATTACAGAGATGTTACAGCATTGATCACAACTTATATATTGGTAGTAATAATGGATTCAATTGATCATGAATGAGAATAGGAAACCAAATTAAACTTTGTAAAATATAGTTGTAAAATGCAGTTTGGTGTTAAAAAAAAGATTAGGGTGTACATCTATAGAGAAAATTTTCGTGAACACAGGGATCACATATACAGAAACAATAAAAACAAACAAACATATAAACAAAAACAAAGCTTCAGATTTTCATTTGATAACATTAGCAAAAAAAAGCATGGTGAAAACCTACCAGAATGCACATACGAAATAGGCTTGGATTCAAATACCACGGTATCACTGTAGAGAATACACATATTATAGGTTGAGAATAGCAAAAAGAGCATCAAGTATCACGGTATACAAGGGTTGGATTCAAACTAAACAGTAACCCTAACAAAGTGAAAATGAAAACGAAACATTTACCTAGAGCAAGAGGGAACAACAACTTTGAAAACCAAACTCCCTGCCGAAGCCTATGCGAGCCAAAATCAAACAAATGACGGCAAAATTTAAGACAACAAGGATCAAGGGAGCAAGCAACAGAAGTCGGTTGGAGAAGCCAGCTAGCGACTGAAGTCTTCTGGAGAATCGATCGAAGAAGGAAAAGGGGGAGCGGTGTTGGTGGAGAATCGGGTGGAAGGTAGTTGAGTGTGTGAACGACAGGTGAGATTTAGGGCTGAGAAAAGGGGTAAATGTTTGGGTGTGTGAGATATTGGAAGGAAGTTGTACATGAAGCTTTCAATCTTGTATAACTCTTAAAATTAAGAGTTTTGTGTAAATTACCTTTGTGTCCTTCCTATGTCTTATACTCTTAATAAAATAGTAACTCTAATGCCACTTGGCACTTAACTAAGATGTCTACCTAACTAAGAGAACACATGTCACTCTAACAATTATGTCATGTAATGTCATTTTACACATGTCAACACCACACACATCCACATGATTGATTTATCATATAATCAATTTAAAACTTTCCTAAATAAGTACTAAAATTTAACATAAAGGATTCCAGATGTTTTTTTTTTTGTAAAATATTGTAATATGAAGCAATTATTAAATTTACGTTTACTTATTACATAATTTTTTGAATTATATGCATTAAGTGAAACTTTATTTATTTTTTAAATTGTAATCATAAACAAAAACAAATTATCCATTACTTTCATACTATGTATATATTTTTTATTATAAAAATATATTATAATACGGTCAACCTAATAAAATATTTATTAATTTAAAAAAATGTTAATAAAATGCAACGTATTGCTATTTTGATGCACACATTTATTCTAATATGAACTAAATAAATGGTTGAATTCTTTATTTTTATGTTTCACTGCATATGATTTATATAGTTTGAAATCATACTTTCACATTTTATTTTTATGTATGTTTAATGATTGAAATCATAGTATTATATGTCGATTGTAATTATATCATTATATTAAAATATTATTTTTTTATTTTCATCTTAACTTTAAGTCAAATCGTGTGTTACACGAGTTACTCTCCTAATGTATTATATAGTAGCATAGATCACTGTAAAAAGGACTAAGATCTTTCTTTCTTCTTCTTTTTTTTTTGACTTTTTTCGGATAAAAAGGACTAAGATCTTTGATTATTCGAGATTTTTTCAAGCCAAAATCATTAATATGTCTCTAAAACATCAAATCCAAATCTAAAACATCGAATCCAGCCACTGAACATGCAAATCCATGTCTAAACTTTGAACTTAATGTTTAAGCTTGAACTTTGAATTACTTGACTTAGTATCTTCAAATTTATTTTTTTAAAATTATTTGAAATATGATATTGAATTATTCATATTGATGTGTTTATCTAATATATATTTGTAAAACTACATATAAAAATTCCAATCCGTCTAGCGCTGATTAATCACGACCAATTTTTAGGCGGTATCTCGACGTCCGACTAACGTATAACGGTTTGTACAACCATGCTATTCTTATTATTAAGAAAAATGGATCGGATCATGTATCTTTTTGCTTGCCTTTGTTACCATACGGGTCAATAATTTATAGGTATGCCTAGGGGTGTTCAAAAAAATCCGTATCCGAATATGAAATATCCGAAAATCAGAAAAAATCGGATATCCGGAGGTTCGGATATCCGAAATTTCGGATTCGGATACCTATTTTGAAAATTTTCGGATAGTTCGGATATCCGATATCCGAAATAGTTTTTTTTCGGATATTTTTTCGGATATTCGGATACTTTTTTCGGATAATTTTTCGGATATCCGAATATTTTTCGGATATTCCGGATAATTTTCGGATATTTGGATATCCGAAATATATATTTTTTGAATTTTTTTTATTTTTTTTTCTGATTTCGGGATATCCGAATCCGAATCCAAAATTTCAGATATCCGAAGATCGGATATTCGAAATTTCGGATTCGGATTCGGATTCGGATATCAAAAATCACTATCCGAAATTTTCGGATATCCGAAAATGAACACCCCTAGGTATGCCTACGTGACTTCATTCTTTGTTAAAGCTTAAGCTCATTATTATCATATATACATTTTGAAAAGGAATGAATAGTTATAATATTAAACAAATGAAGTTTCTACCATTTTTATATATACATTTTGAAAAGGATTATCATATATACATTTTGAAAAGGAATGAATAGTAATAATATTAAACAAATGAAGTTTCTACCATTTTTATATATACATTTTGAAAAGCAATGAATAGTAATAATATTAAATAAATAAAGTTTCTACCATTTTTATATATACAT
Source organism: Mikania micrantha (assembly GCA_009363875.1). Taxonomy (NCBI): domain Eukaryota; kingdom Viridiplantae; phylum Streptophyta; class Magnoliopsida; order Asterales; family Asteraceae; genus Mikania; species Mikania micrantha. The sequence goes on from CM018685.1 coordinate 38,816,434, forward strand.
TTTGAAAAGGAATGAAAAGTAATAATATTAAACAAATGAAGTTTCTACCATTTTTACCCTTAATCATACAAAATATCATATTTAGATTATAACATAAAGATTTATGCTTTTCAAACCATTTATCAAATGTCAAGATAGACTAATGGTAATGGCTTGGATTCTTTTTCAAAGGGTCTTGGGTTTAATTATGGGTGGAGCAATTTTTTTTAGTATTATAGTTATTTTATAGAAAGGATATTGCCAAGGCAAATGTGGTATACCGGTTAAGGCTTTGGTGTTTGAAACACACGATGATGCTTATGTTTGCGTTCTTATTCTTTGAGAGTGTCACACACTTTTGTAATGTTTCGGTTTATTGTTTTAGAACGGATTGACAACAACCTTGACCAGTTTTTAGGTATACGTTTTGATATTCATGATATTGTTACTGATGCCATGACGGGGTATTCATAGCGGCAAAACGGTATGACTTAAGATTTTTTTTTAATTGGCTGACATTATGCACGGACGCACTCTCCCAAATGAATAATATTATTATCTAAATACATAATGTTTATTAATTTTTTTCGGTTTCATTTTTTGATCATATATTTGTGTTTTCTTGATGTTCGATTTTATAACTAAGCATTACCCTTTTTTGGTGTGACGGCTACGCTTATGACAATTACAGTTTAAGATTTTATTTCGAAGTAACAATCATTGTGTCGCGTTTTTATAACTGATATTAACAATCGTAGCAAAATTCTCGCCGCACCGCGCGGGGAACCACTAGTTTTATACAATCTTTGAATCCATGTGGCCCATATGTTGACTATTTCGTATTTGATACTTTGGTGGTTCTTATTTTCAACCATCATTTTATTTTTCTTTTCTCACTTTATTTTTGCTTTACTTCTTTGTTTTGGACCTATTAATTGCTTACTTTGACATTTTCAACAAACATCCACCTTTACTTTTGGACCTGTCTTCTTTTGAAGTAAATAACATTGTTTTCGTAACCGTTTGTGTCTTACTGGTTACTGGTCGGATCGGTTGGTCCGGATTTAAGAAACGGATGACATAATAAATATATAATAAATTCCAAAAAAACATATAGAGTCAGAAAAACATTTAAACAAACATAATCATGTTAAGACAAATACAAGGTTCGATTTTAATGTTTAATTCATTGGATCTTCATTTATAAAAAAAAATAAAAAAACCTAATATCCGGTCCATCCGGTGAACCGGCTCAACCGACCGGTTCCCTTGAGGACGTTTCACATGTGGTTTTTGGGCCGGTCGACCCCCGGTTCCCGGTACGGTTCTGACAACATTGGTAAATAATACATTGAACATTATTGGTGCAATCTTAGCGTGAACCACTCTAAAATGCAAAAATCCACCGCTTCAAAAAATAATTTATGTATCAGTGACCCTTAATTTGTATAAAAAAATTTATTTATTCAAAGTATCTTTTCTGATAGTTTAACATATTTTAAAATTTTATATTATCAAAACTAATTCCAATTAATAAAATTGTTATCATTAAACACATTATTAGTTGTCATTAAACACATTTGGTTCAGAGAAATATTAGACCGTGTGTAGTGGGTGCCTCGCGCCTCCAGCCGGATCCAACCCTTTGACCGGGTTCAGTAGGCACACCGCCCCCTTCCCGGCGGCCTTCTTTTCTCGCACCCAGCGGCCCCCGCTTCATGTTGCTCCCCCTCGCTCGTGATTGATGCATTGGAAAAGAGATCATTTGAAAACGGTCAGTTAAACATAATAATAGTAATAATAATAATTTTTATCCATATTTAAACTCTTTCATATTTTATAAAAAATCACATTTTAAAAATATTACATTTTTACTCTCTAAATCCTCTCATTGCAAAGATGAATCCAAACGCAAACAACCCCGATTTCAACTTGTTGAACGATACAGAAACCATCCAAGGTGTTTGTTTCAAATGCAACAAAACCCGAACCCTTAATGGCCACAACATAACCCGAATCCTCAAATTGGGTTCTCATCCTTCATGCATCTGGGCTTTCAAACTTGGTTTTCGTCATCACGCAACAGGGATTTCAACAAACCCTTTCTCAGCCCCATCATGAACCGATTTTGTGTCTACTGATGTCGTGCTCGAGACACAAGAATCTCAAAAAAAGAAGAAAAAAGGAAAGCGAGCGAAAGAGACCGACACAATCAGATAAAAGGCTCCAAAATTTCTCGTTCTTTGTCAATAAGCCAAACGAGGGCCAAAGTTCTTCAAAACTAAGTAAAAATTCCGAAACAAACGCTTATTTTCCGGGGGGTTCGAAACCGGTTAGACCGGTTGGCCGAGATACGACGAAACGGGTTTCGTCTTTGAGTCGTCAAATTGTCTCCTCTATCCCGACAGCCAACGAACTCGCTCATCAACTTGAGGAGTTTACGGAATTTATCAAAAGGAAAAATACGAGCAGAAGAAAAAAATACAAGAAAAGAAAAAAAATCGTGAGGAGAATATTCTTCGAGCCGACCTCAAAACGATGGGAAATATGTCTCTCGAAGAACTTGATGAAGAAGAATGGTTGATCATAAAAAAATTGAGATAAAAAATATTCGACAAATATCGTTAAGTTTAATATTAGGTTATCACATGATACAATCCTATATCTATAGGGAAGGTTTCTAAAAAAACCTTCATTTTAAAGAAAAATAAGAAACTAGCAACAATCATTACCAATTAAAGTTTTCTTCATTTTTTTATTTTTTATTTTTATATATTACAAGATATGAAATGTAAAAAAAAGGAAAAAAATTAATATATATATATATATATATATATAGGAATTGAATCCAATGAAAACTCAACCTTATAGAGAAAACTCTTAAACCCTATGTGAGTCACTCATTTGGAATCTTGAAAATAAATGTGGTTCACATTAACCCACATTAAAAATGATTTGTTTATTCAAAACCCAATTTTTTATTCAGGTTTAATGTGGACCATATATTTATTTTCAAGATTCCAAATGAGTGGCTCACATAGGGTTTAAGGGTTTTCTCTCTAAGGTTGAGTTTTCAAAGGATTCAATCCCTATATATATATATATATAACTCATATTATTACATATATGTAACTTGTATGTCATTTATAAATTAAAGTTACATATGTAATATTATGAGGTATATGCGAAATTTTTCGAGTTGTATATATGTAACTTTGTGATATACATATTTCTATAAAAATATTTTTTCCCTCATAACATTCTAACCTTATAATAAAAAACTTATGAAAATAAATTTGAAAAATTTATTGGTTAGTATGAATTTTCTTATATTTATCCAAAATAAGGATTTTTATTATGAACCCTACTCTCTCTCTCTATGTATGTGTATATATATATATATATATATATATATATATATATATATATATATATATATATATATATTATGAACCCTACTCTCTCTCTCTCGAGCATAGGTTATCAACGCCTCGTTTATGACCGATTCGTCGTTCTCACAACTTTTACGGTTGTTGTGGTGTTGAACCCATACGTCGTTAAAGTTAGCGACTTTACGTTGTAAGTCGCGCCATTTGCCGGAAATCATGTCTTTCGTCCGGTAGGAGCCACGACCCATTGCCGAAAAAAACTGGGCTCTCACACGTCTCTAAAATTCCGTGCTTGTTTGGTTGTTACCTACGAACGGATCTTCGGAAACGTCCATGTACGCACTGTAACAACTGTGCCGGAACCGTCACCGGAACAGCGAACGGAACAGTAACGACACAGTAACTCAGGTACAAACTATGCAAACTACTATTGAACTGTCGAGTACGTAATGCTAAACAGTAAACTATTATGCTAGTGTTTCTGAAATCTGATTAAACGTAACAGTTTAACAGTCAAAAACACATCAGACAACATGGAACAGTGATACTAATGATTGTTGAGGTGCTATGATGTGTCAACGTATGCGAGGTCAAACAAAACGAAACGATAACGGTTGTGTTACGGAATGCTAAACCGATGAGTTGTTCGTATAGGTGACGATCTGTACGAATGATTCTGATAGTTTAACGTTCTGAAATAATAACTGAAAAGTAGAAAACAAAAGTCGGAAAGCAAAACCATCGTCGTGTTCGTTAGAATGACGATTCGAACGAATACGCGCGATGGTGACGCGTTCTGATGAAACGAGAACGAAAACGATAAAAGATACGAACGATTATAAATTCAAAGAAATAAGATATTTCTTATTTTACAATTTTGAAACTCATCAGTAAACAAATTAAATTAAACCGTTTCAAGAAATCGTGAACATGTTTTAAAAAAAAAAAAACGCGTAAAAATACGAAATTCGTTAAAGATTGGTATCAGAGCTCAAGGTTATAGAGAATATTAGGTCATTTACTCAAATGGTTTGGCCTAGACTATAACTTAGGGACCCTCATGTAGAGAACTTAGGAGTATGTTTGCATTATGTTTTCTGCATTCGATCAGTGCACTAACCAAACTCTTTTGGTTATGATCAGAATGCCGCCAAGAAAACAGCCTACTACTCAGACTTCTGCCCCACACTCTTCTACACCCTCACCTGCAGATTCACCACCGCCACCTCCTCCTCCTCCGCCTCCTCCACACTCACCACCACCAGGCTCAAGCAGTGTTCAGATGATAGACCCTGCTACTATCGCTTTGGCGACACTTCTGAGCACGCAACTAACAAGCCAACTGAAAGATGTCATCCCAGAGATGATAAACCGGATTCAAAGTCATGGCAACAACTCTGGCCATACTACTGGAGAAGCTAGTGGAAACACTAGCCACACTTCAGACTGCTCTTACAAATCTTTTGTAGGATGCAAACCCCCAAGCTTCACTGGTGCTGAAGGAGCTGTTGGACTTATCCAATGGCTTGAAAAGATGGAAAATACTCTGGACATTAGCAGTTGTCCAGAGCATCATAAAGTTCGCTATGCAGCTGGTTCGTTCAGCAAGCGAGCTTTAACTTGGTGGAACGCACAAATCAGGGCAAAAGGAAGGGATGAAACAATGACGATGCCATGGGCAGAGTTCAAACTTTTACTGAGGAATGAGTTCTGTCCGAAACATGAACTGCAGCAACTAGAGGTTGAGCTTTCGAATCATGTGATGAAGGGAGCCGATCATATGACCTATACCAACCGCTATCATGAACTGGTAGCTCTTGTGCCAGAAATGGTACCGACACTGGAAAAGCTGATCGATCGATATGTAGCGGGATTACCCTCCTGTATTCAAAGTATCGTACTGGCTGCATATCCTGCTACGCTAGAGTCAGCCATCTCCCTCTCAGCCAAACTTACTAAAGTGATGGTAAAATCTGGAGTTCTAAAAGATGATGCTGGAAAAACCAAGGAAACAACAGCGAAGAAACCAGATTATCATCAAAAGAAGAAGCAAAAGGTTGTAAAGAACTATGCGGCTGTCACTCCTCTCCAACAAATTACTGCAGCACCTGCTCAGGTTGCACCCAAGAACTATGTGGGACCGCATCCTCAGTGTGCACGATGCAGATTTCATCATCCTACTACGGCACAATGTCGTAAATGCAACAACTGTGGCCGATTAGGTCACCGTGTTCAGCAATGCCGTGCACCGGCAACTCGTACTGCAAACAATGCTGCTGTAGCACTTCCTCCGCCACCAAGGCCTGACAATCCCAACAACAACAACAGAGGATGCTACAACTGTGGAGAAATAGGCCATTTCTCCAGAGAGTGTCCGAAACGAGCACAACAAGGAGCCCAAGCACCACGTGGAAGGGCTTTTGTGATTGGAGCCAATGCTGCACGCCAAGACCCTAATGTGGTCACTGGTACATTTCTTATACATGACTCTTATGCATCTATTTTATTTGACACTGGTGCAGATCAGAGTTTTAGTTCATCTGACTTTGCACGCCAACTTAATCTTACTGAGGAACCTTTAGATTCCCCATACATTATCGAAGTAGCTAACGGAAAGCAGGTTACGGTTAGCACTATACTTAGGAACTGCCCACTTACACTCATAGATCACACATTTACCATCGACTTGTTGCCGATGGAGTTGGGCAGTTTCGACATCATTGTGGGAATGGATTGGCTATCACTCAATAGAGTTGAAGTCATCTGTTCTGAAAAGCTACTTCGGATTCCAGTAACAGATGATCGCGTGTTGGAAGTTCGTGGTGATCAATCAAAGAGAAACTTAAAGATCATATCATGCATAAAAGCGCGTAAGTGTCTACAAAAGAAATGTGTAGCTTTCTTGGCTCATGTGGTGGAGAAACAAAAAGACAAGAAGACTATTCAAGACGTGCCGATAGTAAAGGAATATCCTGAGGTGTTTCCTGAGGATCTACCTGGTTTGCCGCCTGTGCGACCGGTAGAGTTCCGTATCGATTTAGTTCCTGGAGCAACACCTGTTGCTAAATCTCCCTACAGGTTAGCACCTTCGGAGATGCAGGAATTATCTAACCAATTGCAGGAACTATTGGATAAAGGTTTCATCCGACCGAGCTACTCGCCTTGGGGAGCTCCGGTTTTGTTCGTGAAAAAGAAGGATGGATCTTTTCGAATGTGCATAGACTACAGGGAACTAAACAAACTAACCATCAAGAATCGGTATCCATTGCCGAGGATTGATGATTTGTTTGATCAATTGCAAGGAGCCCAGTTCTTTTCAAAGATCGATCTACGTTCCGGATACCATCAACTTCGAGTGCAAGACGAAGACATACCGAAGACGGCGTTTCGTACCAGATACGGGCATTACGAGTTCATGGTGATGCCTTTCGGTTTGACGAATGCACCCGCGGTTTTCATGGATCTCATGAACCGTGTGTGTAAGCCGTATTTGGATCAATTTGTTATTGTGTTCATTGATGACATATTGATCTATTCTAAAAGCAAAGCAGAACATGAGCAACATCTTAGAACGATCTTGGAGCTGTTAAAGGAAGAGAAGCTCTATGCAAAATTTTCTAAGTGTGAGTTTTGGTTAAAAGAGGTTCAATTCTTAGGTCATGTTGTTAACAGCGAAGGAATACATGTTGATCCTGCCAAGATTGAGGCGATAAAAGATTGGGACACTCCGAAGACACCGACAGAGATACGTTCTTTTCTAGGCTTAGCAGGCTATTACAGAAGATTCATCTCGAATTTTTCTAAGATAGCTCTGCCACTCACAAAGTTAACACAGAAGAGCGAGCCGTTTGTATGGGAACAAAAGCAGGAAGAAGCCTTTCAGACCTTGAAGCAGAAGTTATGCGATGCTCCGATCTTATCTCTCCCAGATGGTTGTGATGACTTTGTAGTATACTGCGATGCCTCTCATCAGGGACTTGGTTGTGTACTTATGCAGAGAGACAAGGTCATTGCTTACGCTTCGAGACAACTGAAAGTTCATGAGAAGAACTACACTACTCATGATCTGGAACTGGGAGCTGTGATATTCGCCTTAAAGATCTGGAGACATTATCTATATGGCACTAAGTGTACCATATTTACTGATCATAAAAGTCTGCAACATATATTTGATCAGAAGGAACTCAACATGCGACAGCGACGTTGGGTTGAGCTTCTGAATGACTATGACTGTGTAATCAAGTACCATCCGGGCAAGGCAAATGTCGTTGCTGATGCCTTGAGCCGGAAGGAACGAGTCAAACCTCTGCGCGTTAGAGCAATGGGAATGACCGTGCAGACAAGCTTACATGACCAAATTATGCAAGCACAACAAGAGGCAGTTGAACGAGGAAACCTGAAGAAAGACTTAGATTGTGGAATGGAGAAACATTTAGAAACAAAACCCGATGGACTTGTCTACTGTAAGGATCGTGTATGGATTCCTGCAGTAGATGAGTTAAGGAGGCTTATTTTTGATGAAGCACACAAGACCAAGTACTCTGTGCATCCCGGTGCGGATAAAATGTATCAAGACTTACGTGCATTTTATTGGTGGCCGGGTATGAAGAAAGACATAGCCGAGTATGTTGGTCGATGCCTTACGTGTGCTAAGGTGAAGGCAGAACACCAGAAACCGTCAGGTTTACTGGAACAGCCTGAAATTCCACTATGGAAGTGGGAACAAATAGCTATGGACTTTGTTACCAAGCTACCCCGCACTTCCAGTGGACATGACACTATTTGGGTTATCGTTGATCGATTAACCAAGTCTGCTCACTTCTTACCGATGCGAGAAACGTACACGATGGATAAACTAGCGAAGCTTTACATCGACGAGATAGTGGTACGCCATGGTGTGCCATTGTCTATCATCTCAGATCGCGATAGCAGATTCACGTCAAGGTTCTGGCAATCATTGCAGAAATCTCTGGGGACACAACTAAACTTGAGTACAGCTTATCATCCACAAACGGATGGTCAAAGCGAACGTACTATTCAGACCCTAGAGGATATGCTGAGAACTTGTGTTCTAGACTTCGGTGGTAATTGGGATTCTCACTTGCCACTAATCGAATTCTCCTACAACAACAGTTATCATAGCAGCATCGGTTGTGCCCCATTCGAGGCTCTTTATGGCCGAAAATGTCGATCACCGATCTGTTGGTCTGAAGTGGGAGATAATCGAATCACAGGGCCAGAACTGATACAAGAAACTACAGACAAGATTGCTCAGATACAACAAAGGTTACAAGCGACACGAAATAGGCAAAAGAGCTATGCCGATAAACGGCGCAAGCCGTTGGAATTTCAAGTGGGAGACCGGGTTATGTTGAAGGTTTCCCCATGGAAGGGCGTAGTTCGATTCGCAAAGAAAGGCAAACTAACACCACGATATGTGGGACCGTTCGAAATCATCGAACGTATTGGTCCCGTAGCATACAGATTGAACTTACCGGATGAACTTAGTGGTGTACACGACGTGTTTCACGTCTCCAACTTGAAGAAATGCCTTGCTGATGAAACTCTTATCATACCGATTGAAGAAATTCAATTGGATGAACACTTACGTTTTGTTGAGGAACCGTTAGAAATCATGGATCGCAAGGTTAAGCAATTAAGGCGAAGTCGTATTCCTATTGTCAAAGTGCGTTGGAACTCAAGGCGCGGACCCGAGTTTACTTGGGAACGCGAAGACCACATGAGAAACAAATATCCCCAACTGTTCACAGAGGAAGCTGTACCGATAGCAATGCTTAAATTTCGGGACGAAATTTCTCTAACAAGGGGAGACTGTAACAACTGTGCCGGAACCGTCACCGGAACAGCGAACGGAACAGTAACGACACAGTAACTCAGGTACAAACTATGCAAACTACTATTGAACTGTCGAGTACGTAATGCTAAACAGTAAACTATTATGCTAGTGTTTCTGAAATCTGATTAAACGTAACAGTTTAACAGTGACTAGGACGGTATTGGTGAATCTTAGATGACTTTGTGTCATCATGAGTAGCCCTTATCTCCCCCTAAGTTACACGTAAATCCTGGGGCTGGTATGGACTGATACTGAATTCCTTCGGGCATTTAGTTGTCTATTCCGGTAACATTCAATCAAACTCACGGATACTATGGATGTATGGGGTAAACTTACAAACAGAAGTGTTTAAACTATGACAGGGAAACTATACGGACGGGTCGGTAAAGGGCTTAATTATTATTAATAACAGTGTCATATCCGGATTAGTATGTGGTGGGACGTCGTCTGGGCGGGTTGTAGGCTTGACCCAGGGGTATGCCCTATATATAAGCATACCGATTTGGATATTACATGTGGAGTTAATAAGATTAAGGTTTTACCGAAAGGAGTTATGCTAAAGCTATTTAAACTTATAAACTACATGAACTCACCAACCATTGTGTTGACTTTGTTTTCTTACACGCTTTCTCAGGTGACGCACAGGTTTAATCATATGCTTTTGGATTGCATGCTAGGCGGCCTAGTTAGAGGACCTAGTGATTTTGGAAAGCACATCTTTTGTAAATCATACGAATCGTTCTCGGATGTCTTGTACAGTTACAAGATAGAAAACATTGATTCTTTTGTTAGGTTTACCGAGTTAAATTATCAAACATTAACAGTGTAATTTAACTTTGTAATCCTATTCATATGCTTTATTGTGCTTTAGTGATTCTTAACATTGATGCTATGTAACAATCTGATCAACCCGATTATCACACCCGATATCGCGCCCCGGGAACCTTCCGCCCGACGGGGACTCCGATCCAACCCCGCCGGCCCGGGGTGTGACACGCACGAGCTAGTGCCACCTCCTCAGATTCCGACCATCGAGTGGTGCTCGATTTTGTTGTTTTTTCTGGCACTTCCTTTCGTCGATGCCTGCGACGTGATGAAGCCGGTTGGGGTCGGGTTGTGTTTCCGGAATCACTTCAACATCGGGTTCCGGTTGATTTTCAGAAACATTGTCAAAGGCGGGTGAATTTTGGTTGAAAAAGGTTGTTGTGGAAACCAATTTGAGAAGGTTAGAAATTGGTACGGGTTGTTTGGATTGTTTGGATCGACTTGAGGTCGGTAACAATTTATAAACGGGTTAAAGTATGAGTTGTTTAGATCCATGGTAGTGTAGATTCTTTTGAAAATTTGAAAGTTGAAAATTTTGAAGATTTTTTGAGAGATTAAGAGAGTATGTGAGTGTTTTTGAGTGGGTTGAATGAATTTATACGGGGTTTAATTTATTATTTTTGGTTTAAACGGTAATATGACCGTTTTTTGATTATGGTGCACAACACATGGCCTTAGAACCACAACACCACATGGTCCACATCACCCAGTGAGGAGGCTCACGACTTGACCCATCACGCCACCCTCACGCTCCTGTGTAATAGGGGGAGGGCGCGACCTGTGCCCCTCACGCCTGAATTACGGTGCACAACACATGGCCTTAGAGCCACAACACCACCCAAAGCCAGAATATGGCATGATGAAAAGTGGTCAAATAGTCAATGACGTGACTTTGACTTTGGCCACCTAACCCTGTTGTTCTATGAGTCGATTAATCAAGATATGGACACCCCACTTGCGACCCCATGAGTAAGATCTAAAACCATAATGGCCAACCACGTCTCCATCATCCACAAATCAAACAAGTGTCGGTGCATTCATTCTTTCTTCTACTTAAGTTATATTTTTTGTGTTTGCTTCACGAACATCAACTCGCCTTATTCGGACTGGTAAGACCTTTGGTTTTAATAGCAGCACTCCATGTTCGAGTCCATCCCATGGAGCCTTTTTTTTTACGGCCCTTTTAATGTTACACGACTGGTCCCCATGTCAAGCTACATAATTGACTAATTGTTTCAAAACCCTCAAATAATAAACGATTCAACACCTTAAAAAACTGAAGATTTAAATAAAAATCTAGCAAAAACAACCTAAGATTAATTTCCTATCATCGCGACCAAAATTTGCAGAGAATAATGACCATCAGGTCCGCACGTTTTTACATCCAGAAATAGCTCCTGTTGGTACGTCGGATGTCGCCGTTGTCACTGATTCAAGTGAAAATCACCATGACCGTTGCCACTGGTGGTCGTCTTTGAAAACAGGACCTAGATGAACGGAAGTGATGGTGGTGGTGCTAGAAGTGATGGTCGAATGTTCCCAATACTTCACTAAAACTCAACTTTTGAAATGGGAAGTAGAATTCCTTCGCATTAGCTCAGCAATGCCCCACACATTTCGATTCGACCCGACCAGAACAAGCAACTCAACCCCACGATTGGGTCTGGAACCATACCCTTCACCGATGGCGATGTCAACAATTCCAGCGAGACTGGGAAAGTAATCTTCGACCATCAAAATTATGATTCCGGTCCAATTTCAAAGTTGTATTCCGTGTCGATTCCGATTGCGTTGCTACAGCTGACCGGGTTAATCACATCTAGAACCGTTTATTTGGGTCGGGGGATGTGTCGATGGTGTCGTTTTGTCCGCGAATAAAAGTTTGTGGGTCTTTTATTACAACGTTAGGGTCTTATGAAGTAAAGTTAATGTTTAGGGTTTCTAGGAAGTTAATGTGGGCGTTGTTGGTGATGGGTTTGATGGTGCGAGCGGTTTTGACGGTGGTGGTGAGGCAGCCGGAAATTCTACTGGTCGCTACGGCAGATTTTGTGCCGGTGATGATGGTGATATTGTGGAATTGTGCTTGGAAGAAGAAGGGGTTGTTGGATTATTTTTGAAAATACCCGAATCCTCAACATTCGTCAAGATCAATAGGTTACTTAGATTATTCTGTTTTCATAGTTCATAATAGTAGACATTAATCGAAACTACAATTGGTTATGCATTGAGAACAAGTTCATTTACAGTGAATAGATTTATGTATGTTTATACTTCATAATGCTTTGATATTTTGCTTAAATTTCAAAATTTGATGATGTATGTGTTTGGTACTTTAATTAATTGATAATGTTTTAAATCGTAATATATGTGGCATAATATTATCTTATATCTACGGTTAACATACGAGTTTTAATTGTACCGCTCCGGCGCAACGCGCGGACAACTTTTGCTCGTTGTTCACATTTTTAGGATTTAAAGGGAAATAAGTGATATTTTATTAATTTTAATTTATTTTTTTAAATATCAGATGTGATGGATAAATGTGTTTTTAATCACATAACACTTTACTACTCAAAATCATCCCTTAATTAATTAAACTCATACATCAACAAAAAGATTCAAATAAGATTTCACAAAAACACGTAGCAAAATCACATTTGATGCCACAAATTAATATGATACAATTAAACCAACCAGGGTTTTTATAAAACAAATAGTAATTAACAAATTAGAGTTTACCAGGTAATTGAGTTTTCACGGTTATTAAAAAAAGGATAATATCATATATACTCTTATTAAACATCAAAATTACATATATCCCCAATATTAAACTAAAATTAAAAATATCCCTATGTTTCAAAATTATCTCTTAGAAAGGAGAAATATGTAAGTTGTTTTTAGTTAGTTTATTAAGGGTAAAATAAGAAATACATAATTTGTTTTTTAATGAAATTGATAAATATGTAATATATTTGGTTTATAAAGTGCAAATATGTAATTTAGTTTTATGATTGGGTAAGTATGTAATAAATGATTTTAGCATGCGGATATATGTAATTGACCCTTAGACCATCTTTAATACCTCCACCACTCAACCGGCGAGGAAGCACCATTCGGCGGGGATTGGCGGCCACACCACCCCCGAGTGGTGTTCATTTTCGGATATCCGATGTTTCGGATAGTGGTTTTTAATATCCGAATCCGAAATTTCAGATATTCGATCAGATATCCGAAATCAGAAAAAAATAATAAAAAATTTTAAAAAATAGATTTCGGATATCCGAATATCCGAAAATTATCCGAAAAAAAACTATTTCGGATATCGGATGTCCGAACTATCCGAAAATTTTCAAAATAGGTATCCGAATCTGAATCCGAATCCGAAATTTCGGATATCTGAACTTCCGGATATCCGATTTTTTCGGATTCGGATTTTCGGATATTTCGGATTCGGATTTTTTTGAACACCCGTACCGCCCCCTACCCCGGCAGGCCGGCAGTGCCCATTTCAACCCCATAGAGGCCCCCGCGCCCCGTTTAACCTCCCCTCTTCTCATTGGCTAGTTTTTAAAAAAGGGGACCCACATTTAAAATCAAACTCTTTGAGTGGTGATGACGTGGCACAGTGGGGTGACCATTACGGGGTTTTAAGATTTTCAGTGGAGTGATTACGTGACAGAAATTTTCAGTGAGGTAGGTATTACAGATGGTCTTAAAAAAGGGAAAACAACTAGGCTTGTAGTATAATGATTACCTCCTTGACTTTTTTAAGAGATGCCTTAGGTTTAAGTCCAAGCCGAGTCATATTTCTTAAAGCAAAGTCAGGAGGTTTATCCAATTGTTAAGTTCCTCCTAGGAAGAGCTCAGGCGTACACCCCCATAGTGTCAAATCTGACGGAACAGTTGAAATCTCGTCATCGGTGCCACAAATACACCCAATAGCGTCAAATCTGACGGAACAGTTAATCTTGTCATGGGTGCAACAAATTAATACCACGTTCCTACCATGAATTGCACGTCCACTTGATGAAATTTACAAGAAAGAACCAAGTTTAAAAAATTTCTATTTGACTTAAGCAACAATACAACCAGATTGGTTCTCTCAAAGTCAAAAGCAAATTTATCACTCTTTAGAGTTTTTAGAAAAACAATATATCAATCAATCAATCAACGTACTCAGTATATCCCGCCATTAGCATGCTAAGGCAGGGTCTGAGGAGGGTGAGATGTAGACAGCCTTACCCCTACCCCGTAGGGGTAGAGAGGCTGCTTCCAGTGAGACCCTCGGCTCATGATGCTTGATCAACCGTCCGAAACGATTTTAACGTTATTTTCACTGAATAAGTAATATAACGTTAAAATTAGTGCAATTTTACTTTTGCCCCTCAAGAGCTGTCAACACATATATACATTATATGTGCGCACCGCTAACGGGGCGTAGTTTTTAGAAAAACAAATGAACCTTAAATCAACTAAAATTTTTATGAAACAGTTAGAAAATATAGTTTAACATATGGGTGTTCAAAAAATCCGAAATCCGAAACCCGAAAAACCGATCCGAATTAAAGATTCGGATATTCGGATAGATTCGGATCGGATATCCAAAATCCTCTTTATTCAGATCGGATATCCGAATTCAATCCGAATAACCCGAATAAACTCTGTTGTTCGGATTATTCAGATGAAAAAATAGGTTTATTCGGGTTTTTCGGGTAAATTCGGATCAGATAGAAAGTTTTCGAATTCGGATCGGGTAGGGTTTCAGATAAGGTCTTAAAATTTTCAAATCCGAACAACCCGATCCGAATAACCCGAATAAACCGTTATCCGATCCGATGAACACCCCAAGTTTAACACGTAATTGGGTTCCCAGTATTATTAAAAGAAAAGGAAAAAAACAGTTAGAAATTATAATAAGATACTCTCAAGCAGTTAACTTATACATAATACAATCAAAGTTTCATGATGAAAAAGGAAGAAAAAGATAGAGCAAGTGAAAAATATCAAACATCATCTCACTTGGTAAAAGTTGTATAAAGCTGAGTACTTGAGTTGTTGTGAGATCATTAGTAGTGATCTCTTTCATTGTGCAACAAGGGTGAATTGTAGTTAAAGTGATCTCTACCTCTCTAGGGAGACTACTGTACAATAGTGATAAAACATGCTTACACAGTATATTCTCACTTTTCAGTAGGGTTTAAAGGGAAGGATGGACACAAACTTTACCCCTATCCCAATTGGGATAAAGAGGCTTCTCCGAAGGAATCCCCAACTCAAAGTTTTCGTTTGAAGTTAATCATCCCAACACTTTTAACGTTATTTTCACAAAATAAGTAAAATAACATTAATATTAGAACAATTTTACTTTAGCCCATTGAGAGCCCACACAAATATACATCATATGCGTGCACCGCAAATCAGAGCAATTTTACTGTACAATAGTGATCTCAATTGTTTTTACATAGAAATCTAGTGAAGAACATGATAGGTACAAAATTTATGAAGAAAAAAATAGCCTGAATTTTATTAGAAAATAGAGGATAGTGACCCAATTCGATAAGGGTACGGTCTCCGATTACAAACAAAGAAATCAGATATAATTCTCAATGCTCAAAATGAAAAACTAGCCTCTTATTTATACTATTCAAATACTAGAATTCATGGCCTAATTTCCTGGCTGATCATTAACTAAATTGATGGCATAAAATCGTCCAGTGATTTGATAGAGGATTCAGCCAGTTTCCAAAGATAGAATTCAGTTGACCCATTTTTGCAACAGTGACTCGATTTTTCCTTCTTGAATACACTTTCAATGGTGGACCTTTATCAGAACAACTCTTAATTGAAACCAAAGAATGAATGCATTAGGAATCTATTAGCATTAGAGATGTAAACGAGCTGAACCAAGCCCAATATTGTCTCATACAACTTAAAGCTTCTGCTCAGGCACTAAGGTTTTCAATTTTTGACATGGACAAAGTTGACAGTTTTTGTGTTTGACATTAACAAGTTTTGTTTCATAAATAGGTCGACATATAAACGTAATAAAAATCGTGTCTAAACAAATTAAATACATGTTAAACTGCTAACAACATTTTTAAACCTGTTAACTTGTTAACAACCAGTTTTAATATGTTCAAAGTTGGTTAAACACATGTTTAAGCCTTTTAATGACATTTAACGGCTTGTGCGAACACATGTTCAAACTAAGCAGTCTGGTCTACAGAAAGACCATAGCAGTCCTCAATATGGAGTTAAGCATAACTTTGTGCACCCTTTCTAGCTGTATAAAGGCTTGTCCTCATCAACCAATAAGAAATTACCAAATTCAACAAAAAGTTTCATGACTTCTTCACTACTAATAAACCAAAGTGTCTTTGAGTCTTGACTTCATGATGCATAAAGCCGCCTATATCATATTATGAAAAAGGACAGAATTATTATTATTAAATATGTTTTGTAATCATATTTGATGGGATGACTAACTTCAAACGACAACTTTGAGCAGGGGACTCTTTCGGAGCAGCCTCTCTATCCCAACTGGGATAGGGGTAAGGTTTGTGTCCATCCTTCCCCCCAACCCTACTGAACAATGGGAATATACTGGGTATGTTTGTTTGCTTGTTTTAACAAAAAATCTACAAGGTCACAAATGTAAGTGCTTTGACCCACAAAATACATTACTCATTTTGACCCCAGCCCATTTTGACCCATTACAAAAACTCTCTTTTGACATGTATCCAAAAATGCCCATTTTGCCAACTCTACTCCATTAAAGAGTGATGGTTTACCTAATATACCATCCTACTAGACATCCAACAAGTTTCATTAGAACATAAATGACTACCTCTTGTAGGACCATTAAAAAATATTAAAAAGAATACGAATATAAAACAACAAGTTATAAAAAAACTTACTTGTTATATACCTTGGGATGTTAAACTACAAGAAAGAGAGCCTATCACACAAAAGCTCCAATCCCTGAAATAACGAATAATTTGTTAGATTTTTATGACTTAATTTCTTTATTTATTTAGGCCAAACCTACCATGTATAGTATATGCTCCAACTATAAGAATATTTGCCAATGTTAGCCATACACCTGCGAGGTATAGTATATGCTCTACCACGGGGTATGGGTAAGATTTGTCTTCATCTCTCCCTCCATACCCCACAAAGTGAGATTTCACTAGGTACGTGTTGTGTTAGCCATACACCATGATCACATTTAAGGTGGCCCAGCTCATGAGCCAAAACAGCTTGTTGCTATATGTTTTAACATATTGTGTAAAAAGTTTTAATCCGTATCTAACATCGCAAATAAAGTATATTTATAATTCATACAGGAGAAAGTAAGTAAACATTTGTGAGCAAAGAATAGTACAAGTTACCAACAACTCATTTCTAGTAAGAAGCTCTATAAGTTGTATTTTACATACAAATCTTGAGGAAACTTTTTTACATAAAAAACTGTATTTTAAATCATTTTAACAATAATGTTTGGTAGTCATCTTCCACAACCAGAATTTCATATGCTGGAACCCCAAATCCCCATCAATACTTAAGTTTCAAATAATGCATAAATACGTAACTGTATAATTTTTTTTTAACAGCACGTAGCTGTATAGATATTCGAAGAAGGTAGCTCGTTACCTTGCTACCCAATTAAAAAAGAGAAATTGTTCACACAAATTTGCTATCAAACAGAAAGCATTTTTAAGATAATGAACTCACACTTGCTACCAATAGCTCTGTGTTATCCTTAGCATGTAAGTCTAATAGCCCTCTTTCAAAATCACCCTTAAACTCAGAAGAATAGAAAACTTGAACATCTCAGTGTAAAAATTTCTCCTCAATTTCACCTATACTGTAAATTAACTCATTTTCTCCATTAACAAACACTTGTTCCTCTGAAGACAATAACCCCAGTATGCAGTATATATCTTCCCATTGAGGATTCGAATGATCTCCAGCTGCAAATGTAAACACACAGTCCCTAATCTTAATCCAAGACCATCCAGGTTCTTTTATAACACCTTTTGTTCTCATCGATCTCCTCACTTCTGCAGCTTCTCTCCATTTACCTTTAACAGAATACAGATTAGCCAATGTAATATGCGTCGATGCACAATTTGGGTCAATTTCAAGAATCTTCTTTGCAGCATGTGTTCCTAATTCAACACGTCCATGTAATCTACAAGCTCTTAATAGAGTTGACCAGACAACATCATCACCGCTATATGGCATGCTGGCTATCATGTTTTCAGCCTCATGTAACCGCCCAGCTCTGCAAAGGAGATCAATCATACAACCATAATGTTGTTTAGATGTGGTAAGTTTGTAGTTTGGGATTTGGTTGAAATAATGAAAGCCCAGGTCAACTAGACCTGCATGGCTGCATGCGGTTAGAACACCAATGAATGTGACTGTGTCTGGTCTTAGACCAACTGCAATGAGCCGCTCAAACAGGTCTATAGCTTCTTGACTCAACCCGTGTTCAGCATATCCATTAATCATGGCTGTCCATGACACAATATCATAATCTTTGGCTTCATTAAAGATCTTCATAGATTCTTTAATGCTCCCACATTTTGAATACATGTTGATCAAACCGCTTCTTACCATATCTGTTTGATACAGACCAATACAAATGCAATGAGCATGAATTTGCTTACCTTGTTCAAGAATTGCCATATTTCCACATACACTCAATACACTAGAAAATGCAAATTCATTCGGTTTTGGTCCATTTTTCTTCATTAATGAAAGATATTGAAAAGCTTCCTCACCAAAACCTGCTTGTGCATGGCCCCCAATGATTGTGCTCCATGAAACAATATCTTTTTGAGTCATCTCATGGAAAACCATTGAAGACAAATCTAACTTCCCGCATTTTGAATACATTGTCATGATCGAATTACCCACTGACATGTAGCTTATAAGCCCGTTATGTAACACACAAGCATGAAATTGTTCACCCAAATCAATCTGTGCAGTATTTGCACAACTAGAAATGACTGCTGCAAGAGTGTACTCATTAGGGCTCACTTCTGATTCCTGCATTCTCAAGAATGCTTTCACTGCTTGCTGATATTGACCTGTTTGAACATATGATGTGATGATTGTAGTCCAGGAAACCACGTCTTTTGTTTTGATCTTTTCAAACAAGTACAATGCATGTTCTGCCTTTCCACACTTGCTGTACATGGCAGTAAGCGTATTAGCAACAAATGAAGTCGTGTCAAAACCTTTCTTAAGGGTTTGCGTGTGAATTTCTTTACCAGCACGTATCAAACACGCATCAGCACATGCCTTTAACGCGATAGCCAAGGTATACGAGTCATATGCCATACTATTTCTACACAACTTTGCAAAATATAAAATTCCCTCCATGTTAAAACCAGCACGCACCAACCCAGTTATAACTGCAGTCCAAGAAACCACATTCCTAATTGGCATCTCATCAAACACTCTACATCCTTCATGAACTTTCCCAGTTTTCATATACATGTCCAAAAGAGCACTGCCCACAAAAACAGAACTCACAAAATCAGTTTTTACACAGTACCCATGAAGTGATTCCCCTCGTTTAACACTGAAATTTATAGCGCATGCCTTGAGTGCTAGACTAAGTAAGAATGGATCCATTTGTTGAGACGGGTCGACCCACATGGTGGAAAACAAAGATAGAGCTTCAGATGAATCTGCGGCCTTTACATAGCCAGAAATGACAGTGGTCCAAGTGACTTCATCTCTCTTAGGCAATTTATCAAACACTTGGCGGGCATCACTCAATCTACCTGATTTAACAAGCTCCTTCAGTTCAGTGTTGACTTCAAACATGCTAAATCGAGTGACGACGTGGGTTTCATAAATTGATGGAGTTCTGAGCGTTTGAGCATAGGCAACGCATGAGGTTGTATATCTTCTGAGACAAATTCTGGCTGATATAACCATGATTCGTCAACTTATCAGCCATACATGATCAAATATTAGAAGAGTTTGGCAGACTTATGTTTTTTCTGAGTTCAAGTTCTTAAATGATTGAATGACTGGAATTAAATTCGTGTTTAACCATCTTTTTCTTGTTTTATCTGTTGGTATTTATGTCGTGCTGTTTTTGTATCTTCGGCGTACCCTTTGTGTTGGGATAGGTCTCGCCGAGCACGCGCCTTAGTGTTCGAGCTCGGCTCGTGACGTTTTTCTTGAAGCTCGAGATCGAGCTCGGACCGATTTCTATCCTAACCTTTTAAGATCAAGTTCGTCTCGTAACTGAAATGTAAAGCTCGATATCAGCCCGGCTACGCTCGGAAAGACAATGAAGGTGTAGAACGGTGATACAGAACACAATGGAAGCTTATTGGTGTAGAACGATGGCCGAGATTACTCGAACGGACGGTTCAGGGTTCGAACTACGATGAATCGATGCTGAGACTGGCGTAGATGTCTGGAACAGGGTACCAAGGAGTGCTAAAAGCGTGTACTTTCTAAAATAGGTTGAGGGTTCTAGTCCCATAATGGACAAAAGATGGAGAAAAAAAATTTCGCTGTTCCAAAAAAAAAAAAACTATTGAATATGAACGGGGAAACTGAAATGTCCAATGTTAATTAAGTAAACAAATATTGTTTTTTTGGTTTGAAACAACTTTAGTGAATTGATAACATTATAACAAAATACCCGGCTACTATACAGGTATAAAACTAATTTAAAATGGTTATGATCTTTTACATCATTATATTGACCGTTCTCTATTATTTTTTATAAAACCTTGAAACGGTAAAAATTAAATCACAACCATGAAACCGTCAACACCATTAGGTTTGGTTTACCCAACTTACATGGTCGATTTTGTTTGTCATTTTTTGAAACTGTATTTAGTTATTTGGTTCAGAAATTTTTGTAAAACTAGCCAAACTGCACCGCAGACTTCTCTAGGTCGACTACACATGGTCTTTCCATTCATATGTTGGGACTAGGTTCTCAATTACAATCTTTACTCTAAAATAAAGGAATAAAATTTTGGCATTTGTCAATTTCTCACAACAATAAAGACAACTGTCACATTCTTACAATATTATTGTCACATGTCAATTACCTATCATCTCACTTAATTCTCTCTCATATTAAATAATCATTATCTCTCTTATTAAATAAATTATTTTTCTTATTAAATAATTATAATACTAATAACCAATATATTATTTATTTTTTATAATAAAACACACTTCAAATTTTTTTATAAAGCAAGAAATATTTTATTATTAAAAAAACAAGATTTATGTAAAAACAAGTTATCTTATAAAATGAATTTTTTAAAATAAAATATACTATAAAATGAGTTTTTAAACAATGAGATTTTAATAAACAACTAAAGTTTTCTTAATTTATTTAAAAACAGAAGTAATAAAAATGATAGAAAATTACACTTTTGGTCCGTTATGTTTAACGTTATTTTTAAATTAGATCGTTTAAATTTAATAATTACAAAAATTATATTTATATTATTGATTTATAAAAGTTTGTTTTTAATATAATATAAACCAAAGTTTTTAACGGGTTTTTTCAAAAGTATAAATTTTTACACATCACAAGGTCATACATTATTTGTATAGTGATTAAAGTTTTTAAATATTTTTTTGTCACTTAAAATATCTATATCTATACTCTTTAATAAAAGAAAAAAATATTTTGTTACATGTCACCTCCTTACACCACTATTGCCACTTGTCACATTTTTACACCATTATTGACACTTGTCAATTTCTTATCATTTCACTTAATTTTATCTCTTATTAAATAATTAAATTATCTCTCTTATTAAATAATTTTTTTATTAAATAATTATAATACTAATAACTAATATATTATTTATCATTTTATTATAAAATACACTTCAATTTTTTTATAAAATATGAAATTTTCAAAAATCAAAATTTTAAAAGTAAAAAATATTTTATTTTCAAAAAAACAAAATTTATGTAAAAAACATAGATGCACTAAATTATTAATATTAGATAAACATGTTAATGTGCAAATAAGATGTCAAATGTTGTATACAAGTAAATTTTTAGAGATTTGTAGATTATTTAAAGTAGGGATAATATCATATATCCTCTTATTAAACATCAAAATTTCATATATCCTCTTATTAAACATCAAAATTACATATATCCCCAATGTTAAACTAAAATTACAAATATCCCAATGTTCCAAAATTACCCCTTAGTAAGGATAAATATACAAATTGTTTTTAGTTAGTTCATTAAGGGTAAAATATGAAATACATAATTTGTTTTTTAATGAAATGGATAGATATGTAATATATTTGGTTTAGAAAGGGGAAATATGTAATTTAGTTTTATGATTGGGTAAATATATAATAAATGATTTTAGCAAAATGATATATGTAATTGACCCTTTAAAGTATTTGTATTCCATTAATTTTTGTAATATATCAAATGATTATTATCTTTATTTCATTTGATATGTAACAATGTTTTGTCATAATAAATTACATATTTTGAATGACTTCACCCAAATTATACACAGGTTATAACCTAGTTACTTGATATACATTTATATAGGCCAACGCTTTCAAATAAATGGACTAATAATATATTATTAAAACCGTTGTAAAAATTGAGGAAACCATGTATAAAAACAGTTTATTTTGACAATCGTTACAAAAATTAGGTTTTTAATACTGCTGAAAAAAAATTGAAGATAAGTTCTTCAAATATTTTTTTTCCCATAACCGCTCCAAAAGATGAATATCTCTAATACATTTTTTTTCAAAACCACTGTAAAAAACGAATATCTTTCATTTTTTTTTTAAAAAAAAACTGCTGTAAAAATGTTTCCTTCTTTAGACCGCTGTAATTATTTACCCTTCAAAAATGTCAAAAAATTAAAACCGCTTATAAATGGCAGCTTCTACAAATAGCACGCTTAAACGATGTAACTTTGTAAAATAGTAACCGAGTTTCTTAAGTATTTTAACTAAGTCAACAAAATGTTTTGTATTTTTAAAATCACTCAACTTTTACTAAGGTCATATATAGTGGTCACACCACCATCATTTCACATAGGTGTCACATAAACAACCAACACCATCACCCCTCATCACTCCACATAATCATCAGATGTGTTATCGTCACTCCTCATCATTACCTTTATTTAATATTTTATTATTTGAGTTTTTATTTTTTTGATTAAAGGCTAAATAAAAAATGACATAATAAAATGAAAAAAAAAAATTACATAATGAAAGCAAAAAAATCTATACTTTATAATAAAGGAAAATAAATTTGTTTATGTGTCAATAACACAACCTTAAAATATTGTCACATGTCAATCCTATTTTTATGCTAAATTAAAAATAACTTGATTTATACATTATTAGATATATTAATTTTAGATCTTAAAATATAATTAATTCTAAGGTATTATGTGACTTTATAATAAAATACATGTGTAATGTATAATAAAAAATTTTAAAATGTCAACTGCTTCGTATTAATATTCTTTTTTAAATAAAGTGTATGCTGCCAAACAATATTAACATAATTTAAAATCTAATTTTATTACAAAAACATATTTTTTAAAATTTATTTATTTTTATTTCGTAATACATCATAACATTTTTTTAATCTTTTTTTAAGATTTTCTATCATATACGAATGATATAAAAACTTTAATCTTACTTTTCGATAAAAATGATAAAAGAATGCTCTTGAATGAGGATATGAAGAAAAAAAACAAACTCTGATGTTAAACATAAATTGATTGAATTGTATGATCTTAATAAAACAATTTGTTTTTTCTCACAGACAACTATACATTTATTTATCCAGAGTCAAGAATAAGGATAATTTATATGGTAATGTTACTTACAATACGTCTAATATTGTATACAAAGAAGTTTTAGTATTTACAGTTTGTATTTTGAATTATAAAATGTATTCGTGTACAATAGATTATATAATTTATCATAAATATATTTTTAATTGTATAATTTTTTTTGTAACAAATCCTATGTAATACATGGGTTTATAACCTAGTTACATAATAAAATTAAAAAAAAAAGAATAAAATCACTCCATATTATATTTTTTCATTACCCGCTTGTTCGTCTTCTCAACCATCTCACGAGCGTTACCATTTAAGTGATCAGTTGTAGTACACAACAAGTTTATGTCATTTTTGTATTGTTTTTACTCCTGTAAGTCGACAAATTTTTATAACGACTCCGAGATGGCATCCAACGTGTCTTTGTAGTCAGTTGAAGACGAAGCTTGTGGTCATTTTTCTATATTATTTCGACCGGGTGGACGTTGAGGAGAGGGTGGGGCATGTCCATCTCGACTTCTTCATCCGAATCGTTTTAATCGACCAAACATCGACCGGTGGAGTCGGATTTAGTCGTTTTACATTGAGAACAAAGCCAAAAGAAAAAAACCATTAACAGATAAATAATATATGAATCCAAGTAAAAAAATCAAAATAAGTATCAACAAAAATAAAGTAATAAGAAAAAATAAATTTAAGAAACCCAAAAAAATAAGATCTTTTAAGTAAGAATCAAACAATGATGCACATTGTTGTTGTATTTGTTATATATTTTAGTGTAATTGAATGTAAATGAAAATTAAAAAATTAGATGTGCGAAGTACACACTCGTTTAATATTTCTGAACTCTTGACCAAACGTGGGGGTCAAGGAGGCCGCGCTCCTAGCAGGATACAAGGGACGAAGCCCCAGATGGTAGTCTCACTACCACCTTGAAGCTGGTTGGTGTTTAAGATAGAAGAGACATTCGTAAAAGAGGATCTATCAAAATTCGTATTACAAAAATCTCTCTATTGGATTATCCTAAATTGAAGTATATTGAACTCGAAAAGGTAGAAATATTGATTTTGGATGGTGATTTCATATACGTTTCGATAGATTTCCAAGTGTTTAATGACGATTTTCTCCAATAGTATATTGTTTTAAAAATTATTTTTTTTATAATTTATCATATTCGAGTATTCTAGACGTAATCCCAGCCTAAGCTAAGTACTCACAACTGCTTAGTTGACCGACCTGACAGTGTCTAACGACTTATTCAACCATGATCAACAGTGACTCGACTCCAAATATCAAAACATAAACAAAAACACGTCAAAATGGTTATTATTTCACCGTATAACCGTAAACTAATCCTTTTTAAAAACGAAGAACACGGACAAAACGTAATAAATAATTAAAGCCTTGTTTTAAGGGACCAAACGTATACAAATCAAAATTTTTAACCAAAATAAAAACACTCAAACTCACTTTTTCTTTTATTTTATCATATGATAATCATTTGTTTATAGGAAAAAATTCATAGAAATGTGACCAACTATATAAAGTGTTCCAATTAAGTTACTCAAACTTTTTTGTTTTAACTAAATAACTCAACTTAGATAAAGTGTTTTAATCCTATGTTTTTTACCTCTTTAAAAGGTATGCTAACATGCATTTAACATGCTGATGTGGCATTTCCTGCATTTAACATATTGACGTGGCATTTCCTTTTTGTTTTCATTCTTTTTTAATGTTGACATGGAAAATGATGTGGTATTTCTCTTTTTCGTATTAGAACTTAGTATGAAAAATAATTTGTGATATTAAATTTAATTGAGAAACCGATCAAATTCCTTCGAGGCAAGCAAAAAAGGCTTTACCTTTTACTCCGACTAACCACACGAAGATAGCAGTTGTTTGTGACTTTCGAAGAAGCCTTTTATGATTACAGGTTCTTTGTTCTTTTCTTTTTTTGTTATTTTTTTTATCGATTGCATATTCTTGTTTATTAGGATGTTTTTCATTTTCTGTTTGGGCTTTGAATAAAATAGAGGCTTCTTTTGTTTAGAAAATCACGTATAACTAGGTTTAGGAAATCATGAATATACGATTGCATGTTCTTTTATTTATTTTTTCTTTTTTTTTGTCGATTGAAAATTCTTTTTTCATTAGGAAATCACACTAGTATTTTTAAAAATCGGAAAAAAAAGAGAAATACCATATCATTTTCCATATCAGCGTTAAAAAAAGAATTACAAAAAATAAATGTCAACATGTTAAATTTCATGTTAGCTTGGTAACCTTCTAAATAGGTAAAAAGATAGTATTGAAACATAAATGTAATAGTAAGCACAAGATCAATATAAAAAAAGAAATTTAAAAGTAGAATAACATAATGAAAAAAATAAAACAAATAAAAATTGAAGGATCGTGTGGGGGGAATTCGAAATCAGATTCTTCATTCTTCAAAGGGATAACTCTACACAAATGTAACCAACTTTTCATATTGTCCCAATTAAGTCACTGGAACTTTTTTCTGTCCCAATTAAGTCACTCAACTTAATATTGGTGTTCTAATCCTATATAAATAACCTGAATAGCAGGTTATCGTTAATTTTCTACATATTTAACTTATTTAAAATGTTAAGTGATGATATAATTATTTGATAAATTAAATAATAAATTAAAAATTATTTAAAATCATGTACATTTACACATGATATTTGAAAAAAGTTAAGTTTCAAACGTTAAATATTGACACATATTATTTGAAAAACTTATTTTTTTCAAATATATTGCGTAAATGTGGATGATTTTAAATAATTTTTAATTTATTATTTACTTTATAAAATGATTATATCATCACTTAACATATTAAATAAGTTAAATATGTAGAAAATTAGCGATAACCTGTTGTTCAGGTTATTTATATAGGATTAGAACATCAATACTAAGTTGAATGACCTAATTGGAACAGAAAAAAGTTCCAGTGACTTAATTGGGACAGTATGAAAAGTTTGTTACATTTGTGTAGAGTTATCCCTTCTTCGAATTAGAGAGTTGCGAAACAAAAAGTTTATACAAAAAATCCAGCCAACTGCATAAAACAACAAAACAAATACCTAACACCTCATAAGAAAACTACAAAAGCAAAACAAAAGAATAGTATTTACGAAGTTTTCAAAAATTATACATTTATCATCTTATTTAAAGAAACAAAATTATATAAAAAAAGAGGATATATGTAATTTAACATTTTTTTATGACAGTGAGAACTTACTTACATAGTAAATCCTCGGGTCCCTGTCATCCGACTAATCAAGAAGAATATGTAAAGTAATTTAACTTTTGAATTGATTATTTATGTAATTACAGTTATAAATAAAATGATACATGTAATTCTTTTATAATAATATACATATATAATATAAAGGAGAAACAATATTTTAGATAAATTAAACAAAGAGATAATAGGATCACATTTGAGTTTCTACCGAGGGTGAAAAGAGTTGTATGCAATTTAGTAAAATAATAATACAAACAAACTTAACTAGTAAAATTTAGTTATTGGTAAGACCGACCGTATTACACACCTCGCGTGAAGGGCGGGATCCGGCGGCGTCACGGGGCAAGGCGGGAACACCGCTCCCCTCTTGGCGGGATCAAATTGGAGAGGCCAGCGGCCCCCACTCCCCGTTTATCCTCCTCTTACACCCCGCTTTCTCTTTTCTCACATTTTCAGTAGAGTGACCACTATGGACATTTAATGTTTCCAGTAGGATGATTACATGAATCTGGGCATTGTGGAGGAGCATAGCCTAATAGGTGGTGTCACAGGGGATCACCGCCCAAGATTATTTTTAATGTAAGCCAATTATAAGCATAGTTTTTTTTAATAATTTTTTGGTTATAATTTATGCTTATGCTTTGTTTAAACACTAATTAAATTAATTGCATATGTTTATTATTTTTTTAATGGTAACTTGTCTCTGACCATTTCAATTAATATGACCGGATCTACACAACTCTCACTAAGAATATTTTTATATTGTGGTTGAAGATGTATGCAAGTCATACTAAACCAATTTGAATAATTTTGGACGTATTTTTTTAGAGTTCGGGTGAAATAAGAATTGTTAAATAAATAGAAAATATTTTATAATATAAAAGTTATCCTATTGTAATGTCATTTGATCAGTTTGAAGATACTGTATAAGAAGAAAAAAAAATTATGACTCAAACGATGGTGTTATTTGCACATCTAACTTTTTTGTTTTAACATATCATCGACAATATATGTCTCGTATAACATTCTCTAACACTCACTCATTCGACACTATTGATCTCATATACGTCTCATATATGACCTATACGAGACGTCGAGACCCATAAGAGTCCAGTTAATAACATTAGAAAATTCTGACATACAATGATTGCCCTCAATTTTATAGACATATACACGAGACATATATAGGGTGTGAAAAATGTAGGGTGAGTATAACTCTATAAGAATAAAAGGACCCTTTATTATAGTACGATACGACAAATAAAATTTGATTCATTTAGTTAATAATTATTTAATATTTATCACTTAAATAAGTTGCGATTTTAGCTCATATGGTTTAAGTTTCTTTTACCTATTCAACCCAAAATTTAAATTTTTAACAACCAAACCCATGCCGTAAACGGTCTATGGTTCCGACTATAACTGAAATCGTTACATGGTATTGGATGGAAAAATTAAGACTTAAATCACATAGATTAAAACCATTAATTGTTTAATAAAAACTTAGTTGTTAATATTTTTTTGGGTTGAACATGATTTAAATGTACCAAAACCGTAATTTACTGTTGTCTTTTTAAAGATAAGAATCACATCATTTTCATCATGATTTACCAAAAGACTAAACTAACAAAAGACGGATCAAAAGACAATTACGAACCACAATCGTATAATACATGCAATACGCTCGTGACAGGGTGAATCCAAAAAAAGTCAATAAATAATTACACTTCAAGTGCAAACGAAAATAATATTTTTTGTTTGACGTTTTATTCCGGTTAAATTTGGATATTCGATATAGATAAAAAACTGTTTTCGGACTCGAATATATCTTAATAAGATTATTGTATCATTTTTTCAGTTTCAAATATGTTTCAAATAGCATATAAATTTTTAATTTTTTTAGGTATTGATTTTTTTAAGAATCTTGTCAGTTAGAATTTAGAAGGTTTTATTTCAAACTTGTCAGCTAAACAGGCTAAAGACTTAACATCTCAACTAATTTAACTGATAAATCCAAAGCCTAAGTTAGCTTAACCAACTTATATGTTTATTTAAAAAAAAAAAACTACTCAAACTTGTAACTTTTATAATTTTTCAACAATAAAAAATCTATCGTAAAAGATGACAATAATACATAATTTGTACATGAATAATAATATTATTAACCGATCGTAAAAATCTACAAGTTAAACACCAAATCAAAGTTTCAAATTTTTGAAAAAGTTGTTGCTTTGATCGTAACAAAACAATCAAGATGAATCAGTAAATTACAGGCTTATCTGAATTAGCATCCCAAAAGCCTCCTTCCTTGAGGTACTGCATATACCTTGAGAACTCCGGTTTAGCGGTTGCTTTCTTCTTCCGATTCTTCCTCTCGAACAAGCTGAAGAACGGATGAACTTTGCTCACCTTCTTCACCTGCTTGTCGATCACATCTACTTTCGCCGGTTTCCGATCCAACACGAAGTTAAACGGATGATCGCCGAAGAAATTGGCCGGCAACGTCGTGGATCGGAGCAACTTAGGGTTGGATGATCGATCGTCGCCGGTGGATTCTTTGATTAATTGCTCGTATCCACGGTGATGTTTTCTCGTGCTCATCGATCGAAACATGGTTCCGGAGAGTTGATTGGGTGGTGAAATGGAAATGGATGAAAAGCGTTGAAAATTGAAGGTTTTAAAGGAATAAAGGATTGGGATATTGGAAAAGTGTTTTTTAAACACATTCGGGATTTGGTCACACCGTCGTTAGATATTTTATAGTTTTTAAAGTGAGGGTTGGTCTGGACTATTTCTTAAACTACGAGTTTAAAAGTTAAAATTTAATTCAAGTGGGTTGTTTTGAACTATATAACTTAACTCGCATTATAAACTGGGTTTAATAATTATAAATGTTATAAATAATAATTTTTATAAAAATTTATATGTTAGATTTATCAACTATAGATGAAATAAGAAATTTTATATGTTAGATTTATCAACTAGTGATGAAAATTTAAATCTTATTATAATTTACCAAGTTTTAGTAAAGTAGTAAATTATTAGAATAAAAAGATATGTATTTTTCAATATATAATTATTAAAAATTGTTAAAATAATTATGAAAGAGAGGCGGGAAAACAAATTTCAGATATCACCAGGATGTGACACGTGTCTCCTAAAGATATTTTTTTATTAGAGTAGGTAGATTAACTCACAAATTTTTTAAAAAAACTGATACATCAGTCATATCATTTATATCTAATCAATTAAAGAAAAAACCTAATACATAGAAAACTCTATATTCATCATAGAACAATTCTTACATAAAGACTCGAACCCAAAACGTACGTTTTATGAGAAAAGTCAAAAATATACTATTAGATTAAAACTTGATAGTAGTTCTTGTAATTGTGTGTTTAAAAATTTAAAAACAAATTTGAATAAATAATTTAACTAATAACTCATTTGGATTGAATTATAAAAATAACGAGATTGTGTTGTTTCGTCGTCATTATTTTTAAAGCTCATCATTTTAAAAAAATAGCAAGACACAATGATGAACAAAAAAAACAATGACAGACAAAAAGAAACAATAATAGACATCATGACGCGTTACAAATATACAAGGTGAAGGAAAACATATTTTTTATTTTTATATAACAATGCTATACTTTTTTTTTGAAATAAAAAAATCGTTTTTTTGGTGTAATTAAAAAAAAAATACCATATATAAAAGTTATGATCATTTAAAAAATGTGAAGGCATGATAAAAAGTGAACAAAACTGTATTAACTAAAATATCATTTCACTAACTTTTTACTACAACTTTGATTTAAACCATTAATTAAATTATAAATCTAATTAATAACCAACAATCTTTCTCACAGTTTCAATAATTTAAGTTTTTTTTACTATAACTTCACCTTATACATCTAATTAATATTGTAGTCAAATGATATATGAAATTAAATCTTTTCTTTTAAAATACCTAATTAAAGATACAAAAGCAAATAAAATAATGATATGCATTAACTAATTAAATTGTTTTAAACATTTAATTATTAGAGTATTTAAATTTTATATAATTAATTATCATATCATCTTCATTTTGATATTAGTTGATTATTGATTGATTAATCTAACACTCCAACTAGAAAACATGACTGTGAACTAACATAAGACAAATTCATTATTAATCGTGTTTAAAATAGTTACTAAATTAATATTTGTACAGTGTCACCCTCACTGAATGGGTCTTAGCGCTAATTTGGTCAACAATTTTTGTTTGAATTCGTAACTATGAGTAAAATTCAATTAAGTGATGTCAAGATAGATTTTGGCTTTTGATAATTTCTTTATATATGCATATGTATTAAAAATATTTAAATATAAACTAGGACTAAAACAATCATTAAATTCACATGTTATAGTATCTCTAATTTAAAACAAAATTACATTTATATCTGTATTTATAAATATTTTTATTAGTTTTTTTATAATTTTTGGTTTTTATTTGAATGTATCAAGGATGATAAAAGGAAAATCCACTTCTTGATTTAATAAATCTATGAAACCCTAAAAAACTAAAATTTTTTTTTACTTATGCAATAGGTGTTACTAGGGGTTTACCTAGTAAGTGTCCGTCATAAATTATTATAAATTAAACCATTGCAAAAGTAAGTGTCGTATCAAAAAATACAACTTAAAACATAAGTTAATAATATGCAAAAGATAAATGAGTAAATTGCAAATATAAAAGTTAAAAGAAAAATAAAGAAAAAATACTACTAAAAGAAAATTTAAATTATTGACAAGGATCTTTTACAAATGTTAAACAGTATGAAAACTCGTTTTGTAACATAAGTGTAAAAGTGTATATAATTATTTTTTTATTATTTTTTATTTTATTATAATAACATAAAATTGCATGGAATTTTATCAAACTTTATGTGAACTTTTTAATATATCCATATCATAACACACGATAATTAATGGTTAATGAGATGGTTATTATGAAGAGACAAGGGAGGAGTTTGAAGGGATGAGAGAGTGACAATGTTAATTATTTTTTGTTTTTAATTTTGTTTTTGAATATCTAGGCAACAAATATAGTACCAATCAAAGGCATTACAACCTATTGATATTCTGGTGATGTGATAAGCTGAGAAACCAAATGATCCTATAGGTCCAAATCACACAAGGGAGCTTTCTCAAAGCATTGAATTTACTCCAGAACTGGTGATTTGGTGGTTAATATGATCGGGTGGCATTGCTGGTGGCATGATGAAACTCAAGTAATCCGTCACTGATCCAGAAACAAGCTGTTCAAAAAAAATAAATTAGATATGAGAATGGATTATTAAAAAAAAAAAACTTTATAATTAACGGACATAAGACCAAAAACCCTAATTGT
Source organism: Mikania micrantha (assembly GCA_009363875.1). Classification (NCBI taxonomy): domain Eukaryota; kingdom Viridiplantae; phylum Streptophyta; class Magnoliopsida; order Asterales; family Asteraceae; genus Mikania; species Mikania micrantha. Next base: position 38,848,996 of record CM018685.1, read on the forward strand.
TAATTTTTACAAATAAAGAAGGGTAGTGTTGGGGTATCACCCAATAACCTACATCCCACGGCTCACAACCCAGATACACCACTGTCGCGGCTCCAGTCCATACCAAAATCGGCCTCGGCTAAAAGCCCAATCCCCTGCCGCGGCCGCCATTGGCTTAAGATGCAGCGGGAACCTTTCTCATCCCCAGTCGCGGCTAAGACCCTTGACCAAACAAACGAACCACAACTGAGGCATCCTCGACATAGTTCACGCAACAAGAAACCCCCAACAGACTAAAATCTAACCAAACTACACACATGACAGAAGCTGAAGTCGCGGCTCAATGCAACCCACGACTTATACCAGTTGTGGCTCACACGAAAGGAATCACAAGCATGGCAAAAGTCTTGGTTTATCATTAAGGATTAGGATGCCTTTAAGGAACAAACAAAAGATAAGTACAATTGACAAAATTAGGAGACATACGGATAATGGTTGGGACAAATGGTAAAGTCAACTATCAAGACAAACCTCATTAATACAATCACAGGAGACATTTAGCCAAGAAAGGAAAAAACATCCTCATCAGAATAAAAGGACACAAACGACTAAGAACAAACCACCTTAAATATACCTTTTTGTCCTAACATCCTCAGGAATACTCATTATAAATACCACCATATCCCTTGGTCAAGGCAGGAAGACAACTCCTAAACAAAAAGACATTTAACAAACACGTTTTGTCTGGCTCATGTGTAAGCGCTAATCATTGCACTGCTAGGAGGCTCTAGCACACTCTCGTGTCAAGTCTTGTAGCAAAAGGTAGCTATTATTATTGTAATAATAAAATTAAAAAGATCCAATATGAATATACCATCAAATCTAAAAGACAAAAAAATATAATTCCTCTTTTTAAAATAAAAACACAACTTTTCACCTTTTTATCAAGAGGACATATGTTATTGCGTTCGAGCTATGCAACTGTTTGGTTGCTTCTTTGGTTTAATCAAATCTCAAATAGATCTATGAATAACGTTATTACTCCAAGAATTGAGTCTTGGGGAGTAAGTAACTCTAGCCGAGCTCGAGCTCGTCTCGTTTTGATTAAATAGGACTCGTGCTTAAACTCGTTTTCACTACTAGAAAGGTTGTTTTTTTCCAACTGATTTTTCCTACAAAAATAAAAATGTCTGAATTTCCGACAATTTTCCGACAAGATAGCTAAAAAAAGTGAACTCTACAATTTCAGATTAATTTCCGACAACATAGCGACAAAAAACTTTTTTGTAGGAAATTTGTCGGATGTTTCCGACAGAATTCCAACTAAAACTTTTTTTGTAGGAAATTTGTCGGAAGTTTCCGACAGAATTCCGACTAAAACTTGTTTGATTAAATTTCATTGGAAACCTGTTGGAAGTTTCCGACAAAATTCCAACTAAAGAAGTTTCCGACAAATTTCCTACAATAAAAAAAGAATTAACATTATTTAATACTAAATATAGTTATTGTTGTTTCAAATTAAAATCTATGTAATAAGTATAATCATATTATTGTGTTAATGGAAATAATGTTATTTAATTGTTTGATTAGTTTTACTTGTATTATTTAAAGCATACTATAAATATCAAAGTAGTAATATTTTGATTATTGATTTTTAATGTATATATGGACATATAATTAATTATATATAAGGGCGTACTGTGTGAATGTTCAGAAATATATGTATGTGTATGATTGGCTATGTATATGTATATGTATTTGGTTTTTTTTAAATTAAAATTTTATTTTTATTAACTGTCAAATGGAGTTTAGTCCTCATATATGTTTGAATCCTAAATTGAATTCAAAAACAATCATGAATAATCACAACAAAGATGAAATTATGAATTTGGCAAATACTTGCAGGAGGAAAATATGCGTATTGTTTGTTTATTAATTAATATGTATGCTTTAACAAATTTGTAGGTTCGAGAATTGCGATCCCATATAGTTGAATTGCAATCTCAGTTTGATACTCAGAAGGAGCAAATGAGGGAGGCGATGAGGGAGGAGATAAGGGAGGAGAGGGAGAAAATGAAGGAAGATATGAGGGCAGAAATGCAACTACAAATGTCCCAAATCATGAAGCAAATGGGTATTCGCGGGAATCATCCACCGGCTTAGTCCGCTTCATGTTTTTTGTGTTGAATTTGGATAGTTGTTAGCTACTTTGCTTATTTTATGTTTTTGTTAAAGATGAGCGCTTATGTTTTTGTTAAACTTGAACATCTATCACTTTAGCTCATGTTTTTGTTAAACTAGAACTATATTACTTTAATTTATGAAATATGATTGTAGTGTTTATAAACTGGGTTTGTATCTGATTTTTCTGAACTATAAAGCAGAAAAATTCAGAAATATTTTAAATTTACAAAATTTATAAAAAAAAAGTAGTTGTAGGAAACTGGTCGGAAAAAAGAAATACTTTCGAATGCTATACTTTTAGTCGCAAACATGTAGGAAAATGTATGTCCAAGTATTGTAGGAAAATTGTCGGAAAATTACTGTAGGTAAATTGTCGGAAAATTCCTGTCGGAAATTTGTCGGAAATGCTTCTCGGAAACGCGTCGGAAATCATAATTTCATAACAACTAAAGGTTGTCAGAATATGGTCGGGAAATTGTCGGAAAAGTATCGTCGGAAAATTGTCGGAAATGCTTCTAGGAATTCCGTAGGAAATAGTTTCCACCCTACTTTTTTCCGACTAAACAGTGTTTGTCAGAAATTTGTCGGAAAAGCCTGTTACCTACAATTTTCCTACAATAATATTTGTCAGAAAAATGAACTTTTTCTTGTAGTGTAATTTGTTAATAATTTTATTTTCAAAGCTAGAGCTTGGCTCATTAGTAAATTTTCTAACTCAAGATCTGCTTGGCTTTCTTTTAGTTATTCAATTATTTATTTAAATTACTAATATAAGACCGGCTCGGATTTCTTTAGTTATTCAATTATTTATTTTAATTTACTAATATAATATATATTTATAATTACACTTTCCAAATTTAATGTATACATTATTTAAATATATTTATCATTAATATATATTCAAAAATTAATTATATACACACACTATATAGAACAAATAAAAATTATGAAAATAAAAAGATCGTTTAGGCTCGTGAGCTCGATATTGAATATTGGGCTTGGGAAATAAAATGAGCCAGATTTCTGGTCTCAAGCTAGGGCTCGTATAGGCTTGGTTCATTCAAGCTTTTACCGATCCGATCTCAATAAGTATTCACGAGCTGGCCTAGTTTATTTACACTCTTATTTGAGTCCATCTTTTTGCATCTTGTATGTTTGTTAATTTCACTCTTATTTGAGTCCATCTTTTTGCATCTAGTATGTTTGTTGATTAAATTTGGTTGTTCAAAAGTTTTAATCATCATTAAAGACTCAAAATTTGTCAGAAAGTTAGGTTGTACGTGATTGAAATACAAATTACTAAAACAAGCAACAAGTTTAATCAACTTACACATATTTAGGAACGATCAAACATCATAAGCATTAAAGGATTCATTAATGTCGACCCCGACCTCCAACCAATCCATCAATTCATCCCAACCGCACATCGCCATGAAAAAACACCATATAAATATGCACCATGTTACAATATAACATAGCTCAAAGAACATCAAAGTTTCAACAGTCTAAGTACGTGTCGAATTGCTAAAAAATGGTGAAGATGAATACAATGGCGGTAGTTAATTCGGTTATATGTCTTGTACTTGCTTGCATGGTGGTGATGGCACCCTGTGCTGAGGCTATAACCTGTGGTCAGGTGGTCAGCAGCTTGGCACCATGCCTTGGGTACCTAACAAAAGGTGGCAATGTGCCACCAGCTTGTTGTGGTTCGGTTAGAGGACTCAATGATGCTGCAAAGACGACCCCTGACCGTCAGACTGCTTGTGGTTGCTTAAAGGGTGCGTATGCATCGAACTCTGGCATTAACCTCCTGTATGCCAGTAGTCTCCCTGGAAAATGTGGTGTCAACGTTGGTTACAAGATCAGCCCTAGCACCGACTGCTCGAAGTATGTTTATCTTTATATATACACTTCTGTTTAATTTTTTAATTTTAAACTTGGTTGCGTGTACCAGTAGACACGCAACCATGGATATGTAGTGCTAATGTGTTCTGGTGTATGGTGATTTCTGCAGGGTTCATTAAGGCAGAACATGGAAGGAAGGTTAGAATTGAAGCATATATATCTATGAACCAGATGCATGTGTTGGTGAATTATAATGTATTTGGCTATAAATAATGTTCTTGTTATGTTTCACAATGTGTTTGCCAGCCAGCCATATATATGGGGTAAAACTTTGTTAATAAAAATAACATGTTTAGTTGCAAAGTCAAAGGCTGTCAGCACGGTCAATAGGGTGTACAGTCAGAACTAGCATATACTGCATACCCTTTGACATTTTATTTGAAAGGTGTTGGTTTTAAAGACATGGTTTAAGTTCGAGTCTCATCTGAAGCATCAAACAATTAGGATAGTTGAAATCTCGTCACAAGAGAGCTCGAACTCGTATAATTGTAATAGACCAAACGTCATCAAAACAAGAGATAACATAAAGGTCTTCAGCCAAAGTGAAGCTATAAATGTTTTTAATTATATGTTTTTATTATGGGTTGAAACAAGTAGAGACCTATTTTTGAATAAAATAGTTTTTAAAAGGAGCGCATTACGATGGTAAACTCGTATATTGTAGTAAAAATTTTAAAGCGTATTCCGTGTAAAGCAGTTGTCACTCAACTATAAAACCCAAAAACATGCTTTATTGTAAAAGTAGGTGTCAAAAGCTGAATGAAAACACAAATAAAACGATAAACATAAAGAACCAAAATCAAAAACATTAAAAACTTGCAACGTAAAACCGATCGTCGTTCTGCTGTAAAACCTAAGAACGTAAAACACAAAAAAATAAGAATGAAAACATAGACTAAACGGTAAACATCTCAAAATCATAACATATAAATAAATGTAGCAATGAGAAAATCATAAACTTATTGTGCAAAATTTTAAATTAAAATTGATATATATATATATATATATATATATATACATATATATAAAATGAAGAATATATGATTAAAAACTTTTGTTATTAAACCATTAATATGATTTTGAATAAGAAAATTGTAAAAAGTATTAATTTAGTAAAGAAGATTTATTTTGTTAAAAAGGGTTAATTTGTGTGTATTTATTTGTGACATAGTCTAAATTTTGAGTGCCTCTAGAAAATTCTTTAATTTAGTGTTAAAGCAACAACAACCTTACCCAGTATAAACCCACTTTTCAGTAGGGTCTGGGGGGAAGGATATATACAAACCTTACCCCTATCTCAATTGGGATAGAGAGGCTACTCCAAAAGAGTCCCCGGCTCAAAGTTATCGTTTGAAGTTGACCATCCCAATGATTTTAACGTTACCTTCACAAATAACTAAAATAACGTTAAAATTAGTGCACTTTTACTTTTGCCCTTCAAGGGCACACACATATATACATTATATGCGTGCACCACAAATGAGACGTAATTTAGTGTAAAAGCATGAAAATGATTACGATTTAGGGTTTTGTGTAGAAGTAGTGAAATTTTCAATTGATATTGTGTGTGACAATAGAGCATCTTTTAATAGCTGTTAATACAATTTCATGATAAAACAAAATATTTTGAAATTAATTCACGCTTTATAAAAGAAAAAATTGTTTGGGATGTTAAATTGAAAAAATGTTTCTAGAGTTGTTAAATTGTCAACATGGATTTTAAATTAATTGCAAACATTCACATAGGCTAAAGTATCACTCAATACCATTTTCTTTAAGAAATTAAGTTAAAGTCAACGATACGTAATTACAACTTGAATTAAGGAGATTAACTAAAATTCAATTTGGTTTATACGTAATTGTTATTTGAATTTGATTTGATGGTGTTTTTTAGTTTAAGACTACTTTATTATTATTATTATTATTATTATTATTATTATTATTATTATTAGAGTAAACTTCTCTTTTGCTCCCTGTGGTTTGACAAAAGTAACTATTTTCATCCAAATTTTGAAATTTTGCAATTTTCCTCCATTAGTTTCAGAAAATTAACCATTTTTATCCAAAGTCCATTTAAACTTTGGATGAAAATGGTTACTTTTGTCAAACCACAGGGATAAAAATGGTTAATTTTCTGAAACTAATGGAGGAAAATTGCAAAATTTCAAAATTTGGATGAAAATAGTTACTTTTGTCAAACCACAGGAAGCAAAAAAGAAGTTTACTCTTATTATTATTATTATTATTATCATTTTATTTTATATTTTTACTTAAAGCAAGAAGTGGTTCTTTGGAAATTGACTTTGTGTAAGGTATGTGACTATTCTTTATTTGTGAAAGAGTTAAATGCCGAAATGGTCCTTGTGTTTATATCGAAAATGTCATTTTAGTCCCTAAATAAAATTTGTTGCCATTTTAGTCCTTGTGTTTTAATTTAGTTGCCAATATAGTCCTTTTAGTTGTCATTTTAGGGACTATATTGGCAATTAAATTTCAAACACAAGGAGTAAAATGGCAACAAAAATTTAGACGAAGGACTATATTGGCAACTAAATTAAAAAACAAGGATTGAAATGGCAACAAATTTTATTTAGGGACTAAAATGACATTTTTGATATAAACACAGGTACCATTTTGGTATTTAACTCTTTGTGATATTTGAAAATGATTATATTAAGTTCTTTTAGTGGTATAAGACGGTTAAGACCTACCTTTCAATGTGAAGGTCATGGGTTCGACTCTCACTTGAGGAACTTTAATGGATATCAGGTGAGGGGAGAAATCTTAAGTTTAATCTCAAGTTCTGAACCGATGAAGGGTGCAGTTTTCACAGCAAATAAGCTGGTTTCTGCACATCAGATGTAACTTTTTCGAGAGAGGTCCCGGTAAAACGGGCTATCGCTCCCTTGAGGAAGGGGTCTTCTAAGGCCTGCTGGCGTGGTGCATATGACACGACATTACATTCGGTTGTTGCTAAAATAAACGCTTTAAAAGAAATAAACAATGTAAAGTTGTTTCATAGTAAAATTCATGATTTAGGATCTAGGAAAATGTGTATTTTCTAGGCATTGAATTTCTTGAGTCAACCGAAGAAATTTATCTGTATATCTCAAAGTATAATGTGAGTTATTATTTTTTTTTTTTTTAAGTTTTTCAGGCAACATAGCAGGTCTCTTAATAACACTTCTAGTCTTTTTCATAAAGAAACCTACATTTTAGACTGTTTTATTGTGAAAATCTCTTGCTCAATCAAGAGCAAATTGTTCTCAAAGGCGGAGAATTCAAGGAGACAACGCTATAGCCCTTTGGTATAATGTTAGTTATTTAATTTTCAACTACCAAAGGGGTTCTAGTCTAATGGTAGCCCCTTGACTTCTCTTATGAGAAGTCTTGGGTTGGAGTCTCACTTAAAGCAAATATTGTTCTGGGTGAGCCAGGGGTTTTTGTAGTTGTAGGTTTCCTTCTGGGTAGGTGGGTCAGGTCACCACGCTCTGTTATTCGGGCGGAAGGGTGATCTATTTTCCAGGGTGATCCCGGGTGACCGAACGTTTGCTGTTAAATTTTTTTTTTTAATTTTCAACTATTTGGTTGTATACATGTTTAATACTCAATTGAACACGAGTTTTGCAAGAGCAAAGAAAGTATTTTATTTTTCAAATATAAATAAATATGTATGTTTAGTAACATTAACATATTTTTATCGACGCTTAGATGTAAATTTCATTTATAAACGAGTTTTTGTGATAATTTACAAGTTATTAAAACCACTAAGGCACTAACATACAACACATCAAAATTGATTTGAGATTTTGTTTTTATAGTTTTTTTTCCCATGATGAATCAGTGTATTGTCTCGTCTTTACAAGTTTTAACACATCCTTTGTAACACACTTTTCACCAAATAGTTTCAATTTAGTAGTAAAATTATGATTATTTATGTTTAATTTATGTGTTTTTAATATTTCTCCAAACAAAATGATTTTGGAATGTCTACTATTGCGTTGAATATATGGTGTTGTATATTTGGCGGACATCTTGAATACAAGCAAGGGTACAAATGTGCCAAAGTTTAACTTGACATATATAATTATAGAGGGAGGTTCAAATAAGAAGGATATTTTGCCTAAGAACAATAAGAACAATTTAAAAACAACATTTGACAACCCTAATTAAATTCGATTGAACTAATTCCGGATGCGTTGGAACCGTCTCGTCGAACTCTACGATCTTAGCATTTAGGGTTTAGCTTGTATGGTTTAGAAAATTAGGTTTCATAATTTGGCTTAACGTTTGGCCTTAAAGTTTAGCTTTTAGGGTTTAGATTTAGCTTTTTAGGTTTAACTTTCGGATTTACGATTTCTTTTTAGGATTTAGGGTTTAGTTTTAAGGTTTAGGATTTAGTTTTAACGTTTAAGATTACGGTTTAAGATTACGGTTTAGCTTTTAGCATTAGGTTTTAGGTATAACTTAAGAGTTTAGCTTTAGTTTTAACTTTTGAGTTTAGATTTAGTATTTAGCTTTAGGGTTTAAGATTTAGCTTTAGACTTTAGGGTTAGGGTTTAAATTTCTACAAGACGGTTCTAATGCATCTTAAATGAGTTCAATAGGAGTTTGTTAGAGTTGTCAATTGTCAAATGTCATTTTTAAATTGTTCTTAAGCAAAATCTTCTTCTTATTGGATCTTACCCCTATAATTATATATCTATCTTAACCGTGACACAACCCAAACATCTAATAGGGATCACAATATAAATTCTATTATCTTCAATAAATTACAAAGACAGTTTTTTTTTTATCGTATAATAACCTAGGAATGATTGTAATTTAGTTAATTATAATTTTTATCATTTCACGTCTTAAGTTAATGGTAAAACTATTTTATTTATTAATTACTAGCTAGGTTAGTAATGTACTAATGTGTTTTAAAAAGATTAAATAAATATATTATTAATTAGTTATGAATAAATATTTTAAAAATATAAACAAAAAATTGAAATAAAATATTATTGAAATTAATTATAAGTAAGTAATATATAAATAAAATAATAATATTATTTTTTAAGACTTAGATAATCAATTATAAAGACTGTTTTTAAATGTCGTTTTACATAAATATCTTGTTGTTTAAAAATTTTAATTTTAACTATTTTGTTTTCTAATATTTTTTAAAATTGTTTGATATAATAATTTTGTTTATAAAAATGATCAGTTTTTAAACTATTTTATACTTTAATAGACTTCTTCGTTTTAAAAAAAATTCATAATTTATTTCAATTTGATTCTTATAAAGTGGAGCTTTTAATAAAAAATATTTTTACGAAATCTATTTTTTTATCATTTTATTATTTAATAAAATAAAGACGTTGTTTAGTAGGAGAAAAATGTAGAAAAATTAATTTCAAGATACTTCATAAAATAAAATTATTTTATTTTATTTTTATTTATCATTAAAAACGTATTATTTAATTTATGACGTAAATTAAATTAAAAACTATTATTCATAAACTTTATTATGAACCAGTAAATTAAAATAAACTCACTGAACAAAATGATTTTTTGGTGACGTTTGTAATTTTGGGTCGGGTTTAACTTTTCGTTAGTCTCTGTTTTTTGTTCCCTTGTAACGTATTATAATAAAATGAGTTTGTTGGACGTTAAAAAAAAAACAACTAAACAAAATATCTTATTTCATAATAACTAGTATGCTCTACCTGCACGTTTTGTGACGGGAAAAACTAATTTCCACTTACTAGCAACGTAATTTTATCATTATTACACTACAGTAAATTATCAAGTTGGTCAATGTAGTTTGCTATTATATGTTTACTTTTAGTTTATAGGTTTTATAAATATATATTTATATGATCCCAAACTTTAAACGTTTATAACACATACAGTCCGTAGGTCATAAAAAATTACTTTCTCTTATTTAACCAAATTACATTCACATAAGAACTGTATATGTTACAAAGGTTTAAAGTTTAAACTTTAAAACAATATAGATAATTTATGAAATTTAGGAATAAACAGTTGACTAATAAAAGGGTACTCACAAAAGTCAGTGTGCCCATCTCTATTTAAATTTCTTTCGCTTTTAGTTGTTTGCTTTTGAAACTAATCATTATAATTTGTGTTTCTTTAAATTAGCCTTTATCTCAATTTGTTTCTTTTTTTTGAACGATGAACGTCTCAATCGTGTGAACCACTATTTTCAGGTCATGTCATCAATGTCTAGTTACCTAGACCTTCCATGAGCCACCACAACCACCCCAGGAAGAAACCCCACTGGGAAAACCCCTGACCCCCCTCAGACCCCTTTTTCGCTACGGGAGGGATTTGAACCCATGACTTCCCATTTGAAAGAATCATGGGGTACCATTAGGGGTGTCATTCGGGTTGGTTCCTCGGGTTTCGGGTTGCTCGGGTCGGGTTATTCGGGTTTTTGTAATATGAAATTGGAACCGAGAACCGAACCATTTAACTTCGGTTTAATTGGTTCTCGGGTTTCGGTTCTCGGGTTTAATCGGGTTGGGTTAAACGGTTCTCGGGTAATACTTGAAAAACTAATATACTATTTTTCAAACAAATAAAATTAAAACATGTTTAACCAAAACATACATTTCTTTAAAAATTTCAAATGTTTAACCATAACATAACAAAAACGTGTTTAACCAAAACATACATTTCTTCAATAATGTCAAAAAATATAAAGGATTTGAAAATCAAAAAATGTTATCGCCCCTTAGAATCCTAGTTCGGGTTATTCGGGTTTACCCGAACAAATCTTGTGGGTACCCAAGGACCGAACCATTCTAAGTTTTCGGGTTCGGGTAATAGGCTTTTTCGGGTTCGGGTATGAGTTTTTCGGGTTGGTTCTTCGGGTTCGGGTAAAAAACACACCCCTAGGTACCATTGAGACAATGTCTCTTTTGGTCTCAATTTGTTTCTTTATATATTAAACACATGCATCATTAGCATTATTTTTTTCATTTCCGTAATATTTTAATACTTATATTGATTTTACAATTTTTTTTTTGTTTTTTCTCCGGTAACTTTTGATATGTAGTGTTTTGATATGCTATGAATATATTGTTGTGACGTGTTTATTTTTATCTACACTTTGATATAATGTTTAGGGGCAACTTCATAGAAATGTAACCAACTTTCAGCTTTGTTTCAATTAGGTCACTCATATTTTTTTTGTTCCGATTAAGTCACTCATACTTTTTTTGTTCTGATTAGGTAAAAAAAAATATGAGTGACCTAAGTGAAACAAATCTGAAAGTTGGTTACATTTGTATGACATTTTCCCTAAATTTTATTCAAAGCCAAGTCGGTTTGCCTTTCAACAAAACCGAGTCATTATGCATTTCGGTGTAAATTTTTATTTGAAACTGACTTTTACCCCCCTTTTTTTAGAAATTCGTTTCCGTGTTTCTTAACGTTCATTTTTACAATGACTTGACTTCTCCTTGATTTCAGCATGTGTTGCTAGGTTCTTCAAAACCATGCCAGTCTTAGTTTAGACCAAACCGATCCGAGCAACATTTCGGTGTTTCTTGTTGTTCATCTTTACAATGATGTGAATTCTCCTTGATTTCAACATTGACTGTTGTGAGGTTATTTTTATCAACGTTTCAACATTCATAATCAAGCTGCTACAACTTTATACATTTCTCTCAACCAATTTTACCGCTGCAACACGCAACTCTTTTCAAAGATACGATATGTTTATTTTTATCCATGTTAAACTTGGTCATATGTGACATACTTTTTTGCTTCCTTTTTTTTTAAATTCACTTTTTTGTTTCATCTGACCTATATATATAATGTCAATTTTGTTTGCACAAAGCGCATCCATTGCACGTTATCTATTAAAATGTTAAATTTTATGTAGATTATCGTTTATAAAAATTAAAATGTTAATGCCCATGAGTTGGCGAGCGCTGAATCGAAAAACTCCATAACCTCATTAAGCCTAAATTTTATAAGAATCATGTAGTGTCAGTTGAGGTACAAGCTCATTGACACTGATTCCCACTAGTTAATATATATTTACAAAGAAAAATGAACAGAAAAAATTAATCATACAAAATTGTTGTGTACATGTTGCCTCTTTAACGCCTACATATTAGTTTCTGCCTTTACAAAAACTCTATGTAAATTTGTTAGTTGTCTACATCATATTTGATGCGCTGTAAAATGAGTGCGACACAAAATAGTTAAACCAAACTTACAAACAGTGGCGGACTCAGGAATTTTTTTCATGGGGGGCGGAAATTTTTTAGGTACACTGGTGTTCAAGTTCGGTTAGGACGGATCGGGTCGAGTCATGCTAAAAAACGACAATCAAACTAAATTTCATATATAAAGACATAATTAAAATACAATATATTACGTGATCTTATTTTTTTATATATGTTCAAAACAATGTATAATCAGACGTTCTTAAATAACTCTTTACAAATACAATTATCGTTTAAATTCTCATAACCAATTCGATTACGCAAATCTAACTTCAAGTATTATTTTAATATGTTATTTAAATTAATAATATAAGTTTTTATAATGGGCTAGTTTGGGGCGGCTCTGAGAATTGGGAGAGCCCAGGACGAGTCAAAAAGAAAAGGCCACATAGTGAATTCGAATATTAAAGTAAGGGTATTCAAAAAAGCTGAAAATTGTTGATACAAAAAACTTAACCGTATTCGTAACAAAAAAACGAACCGAATTCCGAAGTCGGTTCCTAACTGTATCCAAATTTCGGTTTCGGTATGGTTATCGGTTCCATTTTTTTTTTGAATTCAGTTTGTTTGGTCAACCGATTAAAGCGAATTCATATTTAAATTTGTTTTTTTTTTATAATATATAAGGTTGAATTTGGTTTATTTGGATTGGTTTATTTGTTTTAATTGGTATATTCAATTGAATTCAGTTTTTAACCGGTTTAGTGGTGTTTAGACTTATTATAATTAATACTAAACCTGATTTTACATTGGGTTTAAATTATTAGTTGGGCATTTATCAACTTAGTTTATCAATTAACACTTAGAAATCAAAAGTTTAATGGGGGCTATCGTAAAATTTTACGGGGGGCAATCAGGATTTTAACATATATATACTACTAAAAAAAAAAATTTCAAGGGGGGCGGCTGCCCCCCCAAGTATACATGTGGGTACGCTACATTCAAGATTTAAAATATTAATTGAATTAGCCTGTGACTTTTCAATGCAAACGTAAATGGTTCAAGTCTCGTTAAGAACAACTTATTATATGTGAGACAAAGATTTTATGATAGCAAGCCTTCGGTAAGACTTAGCAAAGATGGGTACCTGAAAAGGTTGGGTATACACGACCCGATCACCCGAATCCGATGAACAAAATAAAGCAAAATTCGAGACTGAAGATCATATATTGGAATATGAAATCAGGTAGGGGTGTGCACGGGTCGGTTTTTGGCTTAGTCCAAACCGAAACTGAAATTTTGGTTTTTGGGTTTTTGAACCCAATTGGGTTCAGTTTTTATTTTTTTAAAACCCATTGTGGTTTCGGTTTTTTCTACTTACATTTATAAAAACGTTTCAAAATATTGTATTAATTAAAAATATTTTAAACTACACCACCTCTTAACATTTAAAAGTATAAGATTAGGAAAAATAAAACAAGCCATGCAAACAAGTTTGGGAGTTATAAGATTACAAAAAATAAAATAAACATAAGCATCGTTGTAGTCTTCATATTAATCTTCATTTTCAGTATTCACTCGTATCCTTCTTTTGGGTGTTTTTGTTTTGGATTAAAACTCTATAAATAAGATATATTCATTAGTATCATAAAAAAAACACACACACACATAATGGTATTATTAGTTTATTACTGTATACATTTAATCCATATATATATATATATATATATATATATATATATATATTACACATAGTAAAAATAAAAATAACTGGTCGCTTCGGTTTTTTTGGTTTTTATTTTAGTTAAAACCGAATCCGAATTTTCGGTTTTTTGGAAAACTTAAACCAAACCCGTCGGTTTCTATTTGGGTTTGGTTTTTTCGGTTCTGGGTCGGTCTTTTTGGTTTAATGCACACCCCAAAAATCGGGTATCGTTTAGGACGGTCTTTCGGTTGGTCTCACTACAATGAACTGCATCAAAGACGTAAATTGCAGGCAGAATGGGTGAAAGACAACTTGAATGGATGGAACTAGGTGTTTACCCGCACGCTGTTGCGGTAATCCGTGTTAAATAGAAAATAACATGATATATACTTTATTAAATTTTGCAAAAAAAATATTGAGTCGTATCACTCTTTTGATATGGGTGTTTGATCATGCTGGCGGTAACAATATCATAAATATCAAACACATACCAAAAAACTTGTCATAACGGGTGTTAGTCAGTCCAAAACAATAAATAGAATTGTTGCAAAAGCAATTGTTATTTTTAATAAGTTCATTAAATTAGAATTGGTAATATTTAATATTTTTTAACGCCGGTGGATTTTCGCATGCTATCTATAGCAAACCACCGTGAGACCATATCCCGCCGATCAAAGGAAACCGAATAAATCTATAAATCATCTCCCTTTATTGTATTTGAACAATTTAATGTTTAAATATTCAACCTAGGAACTGTTGCTATTTTTTTTATAGTTAAAAAAATTCATTTAACAAAAAAAAATTAGCACAGGCGTGAATCAAACGCTCCAGCATGAAACAGTATACCTATATTACCCCCAACTTGCCATTTGATCTAGCCTTACAAAGGTTAGTAATGTTGACACTATTACCAATATATATAAAATAAAAATGTTAAAAAAAATAGTATTCCTCTTCGTTTGTAATCATTGCTTTCATAATTGTATATATACTAATGGGTTCTTCCGCGCATTGTAACGGGAATTTCGATACAGTTGCAAATACAAGAACAAAAACAACACATCACATCACAATAGTTGTCACTTCGGTATATAAGATTAATGTGTACTCGTTGTAAATGTGACTGTCACAACAAAAAGAAATAAATGGTAGTACTTAGTCGTAAAATTTAGTACTAGAAAACACAAATATAAGACCAATCTTATTTTATTTTATCTTATTTTATTATAATAAACAAAAATCATTTTTGACACTTGTCAAGTTTTTAAATCAATATTGCCACATGTCTTCATTTTATCATCTAACTCAACTCTCTTTCATATTAAATAATTTTATTAACTCTCTTATTAAATAACTAAAATATTAATGATATTATTTACCTTTAAATGTTAAAAATTGGTTTTTAGAAAAAATTAAAAATCAATTAAAAAACACTTAAAATAATTTCTAAAATATTAATTTTTTATGAAACAAGTTTTCTAAAAAAATTTTTTAAAAAAAAATGAAATAAACTATAAAACAGAGATTTTAAACAAAATAATTTTTATAAACAAATAACATTTTAACACGAAATGCTTAAAAAAATACTTTAAAAACTAAAAGTTATAAAAATGATAGGGAAAATTGCATCTTTGGACATTTTGTTTAATGATATTTTCAAACTAGGTCACTTGGCTTTAATAATTAAAAAATGGATACCTTACTTTTTTGATTTTAAAATTGATAGCTTTTAATGTTAATTAGTTTAAAAATTTCAGCTCTTACAATTTAAAAAAGTCGAGTATCAATTCTTTAATTATTAAAGTTTTTAGTTGATTTTTTCATTATTTAATATACTTTTCATATTAAATATTGTTTTTAATTTATTTTTATTAATAGTTATTTTATATTAAACCTCGTGTAATACATGGGGTAATAATCTAGTAAATAATAAAGAAAAATATATATATACTAAAATAATTTTATTGTTAATTTGTTAGTAGTTAATAATAGTAAAATAAAAATATAAAACAACATAGAATCCGTCTCACATAATGTCACCCAATTTAAAAAAAAAAAGTTTGAGTTATATCGTTTTGTTAATATAAGCACTCTGAAAAGACATCGGTAACAATAATGCAAATATCAATAGGTACACCCAAAAACCGTTTGCAATTGATGTCTGTATGTCATAAAAAAAATAAATTGAATCATCGCAAAAGAATACGACAAACAAATAAAAGAGAAAAAACATTGTTTTATTATTTATATTATTTTAATAATCTTATGCAATTACAATCATTATTTAATTATTACTATTAGTTAATTATCATTATTACCTAATTTTAGGGGTGTTCAAAATATCCGAAATCGAAAAAATTCGAAATCCGAAACCCAAAAAAACCGTATCCGAAATCTTTTTCGGGTTACTCGGGTCGGATAATATGATTTTAGTTTCGGGTCGGGTCGGGTTTCGGATATGCAAAAGGTGGTTTTTTCGGGTCGGATATCCGAAAAACCCGAAAAAAACAGGGTTGTTCGGATGAACGAATTCGGGTTTTTTGGGTTATTCAGGTCGGGTTTCGGATAGACCAAAAAAATTTCCCAACCCGAATAACTCGTTATCCGACCCGATGAACACCCCTACCTAATTCAAATAGTAAAAGAGAACAAAAAATTTGAAATGTTGGTTAGAACGACCCTCATTCTCTAGGCCTTGAGAAGGGGTGTTCGTGATCCGGTTTTTGAATAATAAAAAACTAAAACCGAACCGTTTAAAATAAAAACCGAACCGTTATCAACAGTTTGGTTCCGGTTTGGTTTGTGGTTTATCCCATTAAAAATAAAATCGAATCAAACGAAATATTTATAGTTCAACACGGACTATTACACAAAGTCCATATGTATTTTTTAAAAATCGTGAATAAATCAAGAACTCAACATGTGCATACACACATATATAAACATCTATATATGCATATATTTGTATATATCGATATATCCATGTGTATATATGCCTATATATATTTATATATACATGTGCACACACATATACGGTCCGGTCCGGTTTTTCAAGACCGGTTTTTTATGAAAACCGTAAACCAAACTGTTTATTACAGTTTTAAACTTTTGAAACCGACCGAACGAATGTTTGAAAAAAACCAACTGTGAAATCAAACCGATATACGGTTTGGGCGGTTTCGCAGTTTGTAACCGGATCGTGACCACCCCTAGCCTTGAACCTAAACCATCAAAACAATAATACATTTGATGCTTCAATATGAAAATTATATGTATTTATTTAGTAATTATTATTATTAAATTAGCTTTCCTATTCACATGTAATAATTACTTTTAATGTTTGTATATATAATAATAGTAAAGTAAGGGAATGATTATTTTGGAAATTTGGTCAAGATGAAGAAAGTTTTGAAACCTTTTTGTAGCCTTTGATTAAATATTTGGATGGTTGAGATGGATTTAGAAAAGTGAGATGATTATAATTTGATTTAAAAAATGGATTATAGTACACTATAGTACAAAAGGGGTAGATTGGTAATCTATTATTTTGTACTTGTCAACTAAATAAAAAACAAAAGGTACACCTTCTCTCATCTCTTTTTCACAAAATTCAAAATCATGAGACATAAGTTTCAAACATAATTTATTATGCAAAATTATGTTTACATGATTCAAAATTATTTCAGCTACATATTTTTTATTTATATTTTGTTACATCGAAGTTACATGATTCATTATGCAAAATTATGTTTGCATGCGTTCTTGAATAAAATTTGAAGTCACTTTGATTTTGTTACCTTTATGTAACATGGTTCCTTTTTATTAATTTTATATACGTAACCAACTGTTACATAAAAGTTACATGTATGTAACTTTGAATGTCTTTGAAGTATTTTCTTTTACATGTATGTAACATTGTGTTACAAGTGTTACATATGTACACTAAGTGTAACTAGAGATGCACAAAAAATCAGTTAACTAAACCAGTGTCGGTTCTTAACAAGTTAGAAACCTGTTTTTAAAGCAGTTTTAGGTTTTTAAGTAACCTGAAACCTCATTTGTATTGTGTAACGTTACTGTAACAAGGTAAAAAATGTTCAATTTTTTTAGGACTGTTTTCAGGGATAAATTAACTGCATATATGTAATGTAACTTCAATGTAACAGGTGTATCATGCCAAAAAACACAAAAAAAAGATGAAAGTCGTAAACATTTGGAACTGACATGTAATGTAACATCAATGTAACACGCATATCAATCACTTGTTCAAATCTGATGGAAATAAATATCTGGTTGAAAT
This sequence comes from Mikania micrantha, assembly GCA_009363875.1. Lineage (NCBI taxonomy): Eukaryota > Viridiplantae > Streptophyta > Magnoliopsida > Asterales > Asteraceae > Mikania > Mikania micrantha. Next base: position 38,867,255 of record CM018685.1, read on the forward strand.
AATAAGGGTCAATTACATATATCTCCTTGTTAAAATCATTTATTACATATTTACCCAATCATAAAACTAAATTACATATTTTCCCTTTCTAAACCAAATATATTATATACTTATCCATTTCATTAAAAAAACAAATTATGTATTTCCTATTTTACCCTTAATGAACTAACTAAAAACAATTTACATATTTATCTTTACTAAGGGGCAATATTGGAACATGGGGATATTTGTAATTTTAGTTTAACCTTGGGGATATATGTAATTTTGATGTTTAATAAGGGGATATATGATATTATCCCAAATAAAAAAACATAAATATTCAAATTTGAATACTGTACTATGAAAAAAAGAAAATTATAATACTAACTAAAAAGAAACCAAAATAAAATATAAGAGTGTATAAAAATCAAGTGTCAAATTAGTCCGTCTAGATGTAACATAAACGTAACTTGATAAAATATAAGTATCTGATTTTAATTTTTTTTATCTAAATATTACGAAATGAAAATATTGGAAATCTATTATGAAATTATGCATTACTATAAAAGGAATATTAGTTGGAAAAAAAAGGAATATAAAAAAACTGAAGTTAAATAAATGCAGACTTTTAAATCAGAAAAAAATGGTTATAATGTTATAAAATATGGTGAAAATAAATAAAACACAACCAAACAATGTACTAGGTATAACAATAAATATACACAATATCCCGAAAAACGTAACATGGATGTAACAAAGACATCACTTTACACAGCCAGCATCCTATCAAATATTTTATTCATTTAAAAATTCTGGTGGGAAAATAAAATGGGAGAAATGTTTAAAAATTAAATATTTTATTTTTGGTTTGATTTTGAAGAGAGAGAATGTAGTTAAATAATAAAATATTTGAAGAGAGAATGTGATTAAATAATAAAATATTGTATGCGGGTATTTTTGTTGGAAAAGACTAAATTACCCTTGTATTATATAGGATTATTAAAATAAAATGATGATGTGGCTAAATATGGACCAAGTATGTGGTTTCCAAAGTTTCTTCAACTCAACATGGTTTCCAAAATATACATATCCTAGTAAAGTAATAGTAATTAGCAACCTCAAGTCACCGGTCATTGATGCCTCGTGTCATTGTTGTGATTACTTTCGTGGTCTCAAAATTCGGTGAGTAAAATTATGATTTATTCTAAGGTGTTGAATTTAACATGATTTAAAGAGATATTATTATTATTGGATTGAACATAAGTTGAGATAGCGAAATTTCTTTGTGTATGACATATGCATACAAAGTGTTTGATGTAATTTTTCCAAATCCAAAACATTGAATTACATTTCTTCTTCATTCTGAGCATAGAAAACACAAATACGAAACTTAAATTTCTTGCCAGATAGATGAATGTATGGTATATTTGTGTCTTAAAATTCAACTTAGATCTTCAAACAACAATTGATTAATTGTCTTAGTAGGCGTTTTAGTTTAAAATCAGTATTTCGGTCCGGTCCTAATTGTCGGGTTTTATTGTAAGCTACCTGGTAACCGACCTGAACCCGAATGAGGTGATATTCTAGGACCAAAACTGCACCAAAAGACTCAAACAGTTTTGGTTACCAGTTCTTTCTGGTTCGGTTGTTAGGTTTTGTTTGGGCACCTGGTAAAATGTACACTCCTAATCTTGGTGGGTTTTCTACTTTTCTTTGCACCGGTGGGCGAGCCAGGTCACAAACGTTGTTGGCATTTCATGAGAGTGTGTTACACGGGTTGAGTAAAAATCACTAATATAATTCATAAATATATGAAATAAGAAATTAGATAAAAACCATACTATTTCAAAATAAAAACATCAAATTAAACATATTGTAACATCACTGTACTTTAGGTTGTCCGTACATCCGTACATCCGTACGATTGTACTGTTACGACCTAAGATTTATTGTTATTAATGATAATGAATTATTTGTTGATATTATTGATATTATCACTGTTGCTGGTATGCATGATTATAACACATAATATATGTGTAGACCATGGGGAGTTTAGTTGTAATTCAACTAAACAGAACCAGAGTGTTTATCGCAGATGATTATACTGATTATGAATTATTGGTTTGGAATGAGAATGGATTTGGGATGGAAATGGGAGTTTGTTATAGTCTGGTTGCTAAACGTAGTTAAGGACACATGGTCATGGTTTATCGAAATAGCGGTGGGACGGTGTAGGGGAGGTTGCGATCTACCTCTGCATATGCCCTATACATATGCATATTTCGGTCTATCATGGATGTGTCAGTGACTTGGTTTAGTGGGTTTTGGGTTGGAAAATAATAATATTAAAGTTATAAAATAATGGGAATTAATTACGCGAAGTGAGGTTACGGATATCATTTAAACGAGAATATTAATTCAGAAATATTAACTTAATAATGTATTCGCGTGGGTGACGATTCACACGAATATAATTATTAAGAATAATATACTGAAACGATATTTCATAAATAGTAATTCGAATCGAAATACGATACGAGCATTGGATTCACAAAGGTGACGATCTTTACGAATACATACGCGAGTAATGTGTTTCGACGAGATAGTTAAATAATATTTAACGATATTAAATTAATAAATAAATACTTAAAACGTTTATTAGGAATCACGATCTTAAACGGAAACGCATAAATTTATTTATTTAAATAGGTAATTTAATGAGATTAAACGGAATTATTGTATTTAAACGATTTTACTTAAAATCATTTTTTTAATTAAAACAAAACCTATTTATTTAGGTGTTATATGTTTTAAAGATGTTTTACGATAAAAACCGAACATTTTATTTTATTTTATCGCGATAGAAACGAGACCGAGCACGCGGGGATCGACCGGGCTATAAAAGCCCATTTATTCTTCTTCCTCCTCATTTCTCATCTTGCATCTCTCTCTCTAGAAAACATCCAACGCCACTTTCTCTCTCTAGATCTTCTCTCTATCATAACTTCTTCGTTTCTCAACGAAATCGCGGGATCTTGGCGCCTACGCGTTCGTGTGATCGAGGAGAACAAGAGGATACGAAGAAACCATCTGTTGATCGCGATTTGAAGGTAAGAAATCCAGTTTACTTTTCGGTTTTGGGTGAAAACCCTATTTAGTATGGATACTCACTTAAATCGGGATTAGGACCTTGTTTTCTGTTAAATCGTATTGTTGTGAACGATGGGAACCATAGACGGACCTGCTGTAGCTTAGACCTTGAAATGGAAGAGATGAACTCACTGATTCGTGACACAGCAAGGGAAGCCGAACCTTCTTCTGTTCTGCGAACCCACATCGACCATGTTCTGAAGCCGAACCTTCCCCAGGTCAGCGAACCTACGGCTGGAATCATGAGTCACGAACCTACTAAGCTGGGACAGGACCGAACCTTAGGGACAGCCCTAGCCGAACCCTGTTTTAAGCGAACCCTAGCAGCTTCTGGCCGAACCATCCAGCCGCCACTACCGAACCCTTGCTTTGCATGAGTCGCGAACCCACAAACCTAGTGGCCGAACCTTCTTATGTCCACGAACCTTTGGATCACATGCAAGCCGAACCTTTTCACCTTTTGGGCTACGAACCTACTGCCTCTCGGTATAAGTTGGCCGAACCTTTAGGTGGTTTAACCAACGAACCATGGGTAGCCGAACCCTAAAGGGGGCGAACCTTGGGCACAAGGGCAGCGAACCCATAGGTTCGCTGGTCCTAAGGTTGAGGCAAGGGCTGGTAAGGCTTAACTGCATTAACCGAACGTTGGGGATGGACAAAGGATTATGGGGATTTAATAATCAATGCATGCATGAGAAAAATGAGTGTTGACACCTTTTATTTATGACATAAACATTACACAATGTAAGTTTTATATGGGATTAAGGACTAACGGGAGATATAACTATGTAGATATACGTATACATGGAAATATGTATAACCATGCATGCATGAGGACCTTGATTACCACCTTTCTTTAATAATATCAATATTTAAGTTACGAAATGTTATAAGGTGAATGTTTCTGAAAATAACGTAAGTGTGATCTTTTAAACCATAAAGTTGATTTTGATAACTTGATATAGGTGGTTAAGAGAATTAATTGTGCATGCATGAATACAAAAGTGTACTTAAGGTATAAGGGTGATACCTTTAGGAGTTGTGGACTTTTGTATTGTAAATTAAAGGCCCTCATATAGTGTGCAATTGAAGCTAGCAAGTTTAAAGCACAATTGTAGGTTAAATATTCATAAACCCTAGAAGTCATTACTTAACTTAGAAACTAATAAAATTAAGTTAATAAGGTACCTATGGGTTTAAAGAAAATCATGATGAGTATCTAATACTAATAAAACGTTTGCACTTATAAACACAACCACCTATGAACTACAGATCGTTGAGTTGATTTGAGTTACTTACGCGAGCGCGCATAATACAAGAACACTTATACTAAGGACTTCAGGTGAGTTCTCATAGCCTCCCTTTCTTTAAACTGTTTTAGTTTTAAAACTCGGAGGTGGAACATGTATACCGGTTTAAATATTATTTTGATAACACAAGGATAATACCTGTTTATCATTATGATATTCATATTATGAATTATCACTGATTGTCATTATTATTCATCCGTGTAAATATTGTTATTGATTTCGGTCAATAACAAAGATTACATATATTGTCACGTGGATGAGTTCCACATCCGTGAATCATTGCCTTTGACTTCGGTTATTTGCTTTGGCTTCATGTATTGTCACGTGGTTAGCGACCACTCCATGAATCATGTATTTAACTTATGTTAATTACATAATGATCATGTATAGTCACGAACATTGTTTGAGAATATGATTGATGAGATTGGTTGATTAGTTGTGGATTGATTATCTTTGTTTGACTATGAATAATTGTGATTAATTATGGCTGATTGATTATGTGATTGTATATGTGTATGATTGATGAATTGGTGGATGTGTGTTGGATTATTTCCTACAGGTATTCATATGGATTTCTTATGAAGATCATAAGTTTTATACCCGTTTTAAACAAAGCATTTTATAAAACCATTTTAAATCATAAACCTTTAAACTCATTTTACTAAAACATTTTCCAATATAAAAACTTATGATTACTCACCAACTACTTTTGTAGTTGACACTTGATTTCTTACATGTTTCAGGTGATGGAGACAAGTAGGATGAAGAGGATGATCTCTTCTATTTTGGACATCATCATCATATAGGATTCTTGGACTTAGTTAATTAACTAAATTTCTGGCGATTTGAGTTTAGTTAGTTTAACTAAATCTTTTGTGTATTTGATGTATTTGTTTCATGATGAACATGGTTTTTGTGTAATTAATTTGATGAATGGAATGTTATGTGATGATTTGATTTAGATGCCCACGAGCTTTTGAACAATCTACACATCCCTCGTGGCATCCCGACGATTCCGCCGCCGGTCGGGGTGTTACAAATTGGTATCAGAGCCTGGGTTATAGGGAATTAGGTTACTAGAAATGGTTGACCTAGTCTATAACCGTAGGATACCCTAGTATGAATTAATTTCATACACTAGTTAGTATATTCAGGATTTCATGCTTATGTGTTTATTACATGTTAACTGAACTCCTGTTATACATTTGAATATATATGCTGCTACTAATTTCTTGCTTACGTGTGCCCTAATGACTCGATAAGGACATACTCGTGGTGTATTGTAAAGGTGGTGGGACGGTGGTTTGGGCGGTTGCGACCTACCCTTATCATATGCCCTATACATATACCATTTACAGTACATCGGGTGGATGTCAGTATTGAGGAATAAGGGAACTACCCGTTTGGGACACTTATCTGCTCAGGAACTTAACTGCTTAGAAATTTATTTGCTTTAGGAATTATCTGTTAGATCTTGTGATCACCAGACAAGGACACACTCGTGGTATACTACAAAGGTGGTGGGACGGTGTAAGGGAGGTTGCGACCTACTCTTGCATATGCCCTATACATATACCATTTGAAGTATATCGGGGGTCTGTCAGTGTCAGGAACTTAGGATATTATTAGGACCTTACTAGGAGGGTTTGAGAGGATATGATTGTGGACTGTTGATGATATGTTTGATGGATTGACTGGGATTGACTTTTGAATGATCACACTTGATAAATACTTATAAATTCACTTATGAAACACACTGATTGGACACGTAGGGTGCATAGGATTAACAAACGATATGAGCGATTAGTGATGGAATATGGACTTGGGTGATGATATAGACACTTGATGATAATATAAACGCATAGTGATGATACTAACACTTAGTGATGGTATGGACACTTGATGAGAATAAACTATAGGGAGGATATGAACACTTAGTGACAATAAGAGCACTTTGTGATGATATGAGCCCTCATTGATGATTATTGACATTGGGATTGACATGGACTTTAGTGAACTTAGACAATTGGGGGAAACTTAATGTCAGGTGAACTTAGACATTAGGTGAACTTAGAAATAGGTAAACCTACATGTCAGGTGAACTTAGACATTAGGCGAACCTAATTGCCCAAGGGAACTAGAGACCACTTCACTCAAAATTATCCTACCAAGGATAAGGGTAGTGAAGTGAGGTTATGGTAAGATACATAACACACCCTAAATGCTAACAAGGGCATAATCGTGGTGCAATGGAACGGTGGTGGGACGGTGTAGGGGAGATTGCGATCTACCTCTGCATATGCCCTATATATAAGCTTGTTGCATTGCATTGGGAGGTTGTCAGTGTTAGTATAGGGTGAGGAATGTATAGGACCTAGGAATAGTTAGCTAACACTAGTTATGACCAACTAGGACACTTAGAATAATACTAGGCAAATTTATAGACATTATGAGTTTAAATAACAGATAGGAAATAAATATAGTTCCTATATGTAATCCTAACTGTTTAAAATAAACTCAATTGACCATTGTTTGTATGACTTACGTTGTAAACGGTAGTAACATGTTTCTAATTTCTCAGAAACATGCCGCCTCGCCGTCACAACGAAGATGACTCAAACAGTGGGGATGCTAACAACGGTAATGCCAACTCCGGCATACAAGAGTTAGCCACACTTATTTCTGGATTGGTGAGCCAACTGACTCAGGCTAACCAGAATATCAACCAGAACAGAGGTGGTGCAAACCAGACAACTTGCACATTCAAACACTTCAATTCCTGCAACCCCCTGAAATTCACGGGTGCTGAGTCGGCCACTGGTCTGCTGCAGTGGTTCGAGAGTATGGAGAACACCTTCATCAACAGCGAATGTCCCGAGAATCTGAAAGTCCGCTATGCCACCAGTGTTTTCCAAAAGAGAGCACTGACTTGGTGGAATGGGGAAAAGCGAACTAGGGGAGTGGATGCTGCACTCGCACTGACGTGGACTGAGGTCAAGAACTTGATGACCACTGAATTCTGTCCTCGAAGCGAGATGAGGAAACTGGAGACTGAGTTCTGGGAACTCAAACAAGATAGTGGCGAGAATGTCCTCTACAATACTCAATTCCATGAGTATAGCTTACTGGTACCTCACATGGTGACACCCTTGGAAAGGGCGATTGAGAAATATATCGGCGGACTGCCGGTACAGATTCAGGATACAGTCTACGGGAGCAATCCCAAGACACTTGAGGCTGCAATCCGATTATCTGCAACTCTTACTGACAATCATGTGAGGAATGGAACACTCACTAGGAAAGGATACAAGAAGACTGACACCAAGACTGCTGCAAAGGAAGTCAAAACCGAAGTCAAGTCTGAAGCTGCTAGCTCATCCAAAAGCAGCAACAAGAAGAGAAAGACCAGAAACTTCATGGTCGCTACTCCTGCTGCCAAGTCTGCGCAGCAATCATCAAACAATTCAACTGCCAGGAATTTTACTGGGAACACTCCTCAGTGTAATACCTGCCGATATCATCACGCACCGAACTTGCCTTGTCGCGTCTGCAATAACTGCGGCAAGTTTGGTCATTTTGCTAACGTCTGTCGGAGTGCACCGCAAGCACAAAGGATGCAACAAGCACCGCTTGCACTACCAGCTCCGCATGCACAACCTATACCAGCGGTACCCGTTCGCCAGGTACCTCAAGCGCAGGCAAGAGCCTGCTATGAGTGTGGTGAAGTGGGTCACTTCAGAAATCAGTGCCCAAAGTTGACCGGAAATAATCAAAGGGTGGCAAGAGGCCAGGCTTTCCAGTTGAATGCTCCAGCTGCTCAAGCCAACCAGGACGTCGTCAACGGTACATTTCTGATCAACAACTCATATGCATCTGTCTTGTTTGATTCTGGTGCCGATAGGAGTTTCGTTTCATATGATTTTGAATGCTTGCTTGGTAGAACACGTACATATTTAGATAAACCGTTTAACGTGGAAGTGGCTGACGGAAATACTATTGATATTGACACTATTATCGTTGGATGTACGGTGAACTTGAATGATCACGTTTTCCCAATTGATCTTATACCTATGCATCTTGGTAGCTTTGATGTTATCATAGGCATGGATTGGTTAGCCACCCACAAAGCGGAGATTGTATGCCATGAAAAGTATATTCGTATTCCCTTACCTTCGGGTGAAACTTTGAGAATATTTGGAGAAACTGCTAGTAAAGGTCTTAAGCTGATGTCTTGCACTAAAGCACACAAGTACCTTAGAAAGAAATGTGTAGCATTTCTAGCTCATATTGTGGAGAAGAAAGAGAAAGAAAAGAGAATTGAAGATGTTCCAGTGATACGAGATTTTCCGGAAGTATTTCCAGATGATTTGCCGGGTCTTCCACCAGAACGTCAAGTTGAGTTCCGAATCGACTTAGTACCTAGTGCGAACCCAGTCGCCAAAGCTCCCTACAGACTTGCGCCTTCGGAGTTGCAAGAATTGGCGAGCCAACTGCAAGAACTTACCGATAAAGGATTTATTCGCCCGAGCCATTCGCCATGGGGTGCACCGGTCTTGTTTGTCAAGAAAAAGGACGGGTCATTCCGAATGTGCATCGACTACCGCGAATTAAACAAACTAACAATTAAAAATCGATATCCACTGCCGCGCATCGATGATCTCTTCGATCAGCTACAAGGCTCGGCATGGTTTTCAAAGATCGATCTTAGGTCTGGGTATCATCAGCTTCGCGTACATGATGATGATATTCCCAAGACTGCATTCAGAACAAGATATGGCCATTATGAATTTCTGGTAATGCCCTTCGGTCTTACCAATGCACCTGCGGTTTTCATGGATCTCATGAACCGTGTTTGCAGGCCATACTTGGATAAATTTGTGATCGTATTCATTGATGATATCCTGATTTACTCAAAGACAAAGGAAGAACACGAGAAACACCTTAAGTTGGTTTTGGAGATCCTAAGAGAGGAGCGACTGTATGCCAAATTCTCTAAATGTGAATTTTGGCTTAAAGAAGTTCAATTCTTGGGGCACATAGTCAACGAATACGGTGTTCACGTGGATCCTGCAAAGATTGATGCAGTGAAGAATTGGAGTACACCGAAGACACCGACGGAGATTCGATCGTTTCTTGGACTCGCCGGTTACTATCGGCGGTTCATCTCGAATTTCTCCAGTATTGCTGTTCCTCTCACTGCTTTGACTCAAAAGAACAAACCATACGAGTGGGGACCAAAGCAAGAAGAGGCATTTCAGACTTTGAAGCAGAAACTTTGTGATGCCCGTTTTGACATTGCCTGACGGAAATGATGATTTTGTGGTTTATTGTGATGCATCCAACCTAGGTCTCGGTTGTGTTCTCATGCAACGGGGAAAGGTTGTGGCTTATGCATCAAGACAACTGAAGATTCACGAAAAGAACTACACCACACACGACTTGGAACTTGGTGCAGTCGTGTTTGCCTTGAAGATATGGAGACACTATCTTTATGGCACTAAGTGTGTAGTGTTCACTGATCATAAAAGCTTGCAACATATTCTCAATCAGAAAGAACTCAATATGAGACAACGGAGATGGGTTGAACTGTTGAATGATTATGACTGTGAAATTCGCTACCATCCTGGTAAAGCGAATGTAGTAGCAGATGCGCTTAGTCGCAAAAGTCAAGTTCAGATCCGTAGTGTCCGAGTGCACAATAGTCTCCGAAATGATGTTCTCACAGCTCAACAACACTCATTAGCTCAAGATGACTTGAAAAATGAGATGTCTTGTGGGGCTGAAATTTTATTGGAAACTAAGGATGATGGATTAATGTATTACTTGAATCGGTTGTGGATACCGAATAGGGGTGATCTCAGGATGGTGATTATGGATGAAGCTCATAAATCTCGTTACTCAATCCATCCAGGTTCCGATAAAATGTATCAAGACCTTAGGGGCTTGTACTGGTGGCCTGGAATGAAGAAGGAGATTGCTGAGTATGTGTCTAAGTGCCTTAACTGTGCCAAAGTCAAGGCAGAACATCAGCGACCTTCAGGGTTGTTATTACAACCCGAAATACCGTTGCGGAAGTGGGAGAATATCTCTATGGATTTCATTACTAAACTTCCACGAACCGCGAACGGTAAAGATAGCATATGGGTAATTGTTGATAGATTAACCAAGTCGGCTCATTTCTTACCGATACACGAAACTTACCCGGTGCGGAAGTTAGCTCGTATTTACATTGATGAGATCATTAGCCGACATGGTATTCCCCTAAGCATAATATCGGACCGTGATGCTCGCTTCACGGCACGATTTTGGGAATCACTTCATGAAGCCTTTGGAACAAGACTGGATCTTAGCACGGCTTATCATCCTCAAACGGATGGTCAGACGGAGCGAACGATTCAAACATTGGAAGATATGTTGAGAGCTTGTGTCATCGATTTTGGTGGCAATTGGGATATCCATCTACCATTGGTTGAGTTCTCGTATAACAATAGTTATCACGCGAGCATCGGCATGGCACCGTTTGAAGCTCTTTATGGCAGGAAATGTCGGTCACCTATCTGTTCGACCGAGGTCGGCGATTCGCAGATTACTGGTCCCGAGATTATTCAGGAAACGACCGACAAGATCCGCCAGATTCGCGACAATCTGTTAGCTGCTCGCAGTCGACAGAAGAGCTACGCGGATAAACGGAGAAAACCTTTGGAGTTTGAAGTGGGAGATATGGTATTGCTCAAAGTATCGCCTTGGAAGGGCGTTGTTCGATTCGGAAAGAAGGGGAAGCTTGCTCCATGATACGTTGGCCCTTTTAAGATTCTTGAACGGATCGGGAAGGTGGCCTACAAATTGGAACTTCCTCCTGAACTTAGTAATGTGCACCCGACGTTTCATGTGTCCAATCTAAGAAAATGCTTAGCTGATCGGGATCTTCAGGTACCACTCGATGACATTCGCATCGATGATACCATGCATTTTGTTGAAAGACCGGTGGAGATAATGGATCGTGAGGTTAAAAAGCTCAAACGCAGTAGAATCCCAATTGTCAAAGTACGTTGGGAATCGAAGCGGGGTCCAGAATTCACTTGGGAGCGGGAAGATCAGATGAAGCTAAAGTACCCACATTTATTTACTACGGTCGCTCTAAGTTGAATTTCGGGACGAAATTCCTTTAACTAGGGGAGACTGTAACATCACTGTACTTTAGGTTGTCCGTACATCCGTACATCCGTACGATTGTACTGTTACGACCTAAGATTTATTGTTATTAATGATAATGAATTATTTGTTGATATTATTGATATTATCACTGTTGCTGGTATGCATGATTATAACACATAATATATGTGTAAACCATGGGGAGTTTAGTTGTAATTCAACTAAACAGAACCAGAGTGTTTATCGCAGATGATTATACTGATTATGAATTATTGGTTTGGAATGAGAATGGATTTGGGATGGAAATGGGAGTTTGTTATAGTCTGGTTGCTAAACGTAGTTAAGGACACATGATCATGGTTTATCGAAATAGCGGTGGGACGGTGTAGGGGAGGTTGCGATCTACCTCTGCATATGCCCTATACATATGCATATTTCGGTCTATCATGGATGTGTCAGTGACTTGGTTTAGTGGGTTTTGGGTTGGAAAATAATAATATTAAAGTTATAAAATAATGGGAATTAATTACGCGAAGTGAGGTTACGGATATCATTTAAACGAGAATATTAATTCAGAAATATTAACTTAATAATGTATTCGCGTGGGTGACGATTCACACGAATATAATTATTAAGAATAATATACTGAAACGATATTTCATAAATAGTAATTCGAATCGAAATACGATACGAGCATTGGATTCGCAAAGGTGACGATCTTTACGAATACATACGCGAGTAACGTGTTTCGACGAGATAGTTAAATAATATTTAACGATATTAAATTAATAAATAAATACTTAAAACGTTTATTAGGAATCACGATCTTAAACGGAAACGCATAAATTTATTTATTTAAATAGGTAATTTAATGAGATTAAACGGAATTATTGTATTTAAACGATTTTACTTAAAATCATTTTTTTTAATTAAAACAAAAACCTATTTATTTAGGTGTTATATGTTTTAAAGATGTTTTACGATAAAAACCGAACATTTTATTTTATTTTATCGCGATAGAAACGAGACCGAGCACGCGGGGATCGACCGGGCTATAAAAGCCCATTTATTCTTCTTCCTCCTCATTTCTCATCTTGCATCTCTCTCTCTAGAAAACATCCAACGCCACTTTCTCTCTCTAGATCTTCTCTCTATCATAACTTCTTCGTTTCTCAACGAAATCGCGGGATCTTGGCGCCTACGCGTTCGTGTGATCGAGGAGAACAAGAGGATACGAAGAAACCATCTGTTGATCGCGATTTGAAGGTAAGAAATCCAGTTTACTTTTCGGTTTTGGGTGAAAACCCTATTTAGTATGGATACTCACTTAAATCGGGATTAGGACCTTGTTTTCTGTTAAATCGTATTGTTGTGAACGATGGGAACCATAGACGGACCTGCTGTAGCTTAGACCTTGAAATGGAAGAGATGAACTCACTGATTCGTGACACAGCAAGGGAAGCCAAACCTTCTTCTGTTCTGCGAACCCACATCGACCAGGTTCTGAAGCCGAACCTTCCCCAGGTCAGCGAACCTACGGCTGGAATCATGAGTCACGAACCTACTGAGCTGGGACAGGACCGAACCTTAGGGACAGCCCTAGCCGAACCCTGTTTTAAGCGAACCCTAGCAGCTTCTGGCCGAACCATCCAGCCGCCACTACCGAACCCTTGCTTTGCATGAGTCGCGAACCCACAAACCTAGTGGCCGAACCTTCTTATGTCCACGAACCTTTGGATCACATGCAAGCCGAACCTTTTCACCTTTTGGGCTACGAACCTACTGCCTCTCGGTATAAGTTGGCCGAACCTTTAGGTGGTTTAACCAACGAACCATGGGTAGCCGAACCCTAAAGGGGGCGAACCCTGGGCACAAGGGCAGCGAACCCATAGGTTCGCTGGTCCTAAGGTTGGGGCAAGGGTCCTAAGGTTGGGGCAAGGGCTGGTAAGGCTTAACTGCATTAACCGAACGTTGGGGATGGACAAAGGATTATGGGGATTTAATAATCAATGCATGCATGAGAAAAATGAGTGTTGACACCTTTTATTTATGACATAAACATTACACAATGTAAGTTTTATATGGGATTAAGGACTAACGGGAGATATAACTATGTAGATATACGTATACATGGAAATATGTATAACCATGCATGCATGAGGACCTTGATTACCACCTTTCTTTAATAATATCAATATTTAAGTTACGAAATGTTATAAGGTGAATGTTTCTGAAAATAACGTAAGTGTGATCTTTTAAACCATAAAGTTGATTTTGATAACTTGATATAGGTGGTTAAGAGAATTAATTGTGCATGCATGAATACAAAAGTGTACTTAAGGTATAAGGGTGATACCTTTAGGAGTTGTGGACTTTTGTATTGTAAATTAAAGGCCCTCATATAGTGTGCAATTGAAGCTAGCAAGTTTAAAGCACAATTGTAGGTTAAATATTCATAAACCCTAGAAGTCATTACTTAACTTAGAAACTAATAAAATTAAGTTAATAAGGTACCTATGGGTTTAAAGAAAATCATGATGAGTATCTAATACTAATAAAACGTTTGCACTTATAAACACAACCACCTATGAACTACAGATCGTTGAGTTGATTTGAGTTACTTACGCGAGCGCGCATAATACAAGAACACTTATACTAAGGACTTCAGGTGAGTTCTCATAGCCTCCCTTTCTTTAAACTGTTTTAGTTTTAAAACTCGGAGGTGGAACATGTATACCGGTTTAAATATTATTTTGATAACACAAGGATAATACCTGTTTATCATTATGATATTCATATTATGAATTATCACTGATTGTCATTATTATTCATCCGTGTAAATATTGTTATTGATTTCGGTCAATAACAAAGATTACATGTATTGTCACGTGGATGAGTTCCACATCCGTGAATCATTGCCTTTGACTTCGGTTATTTGCTTTGGCTTCATGTATTGTCACGTGGTTAGCGACCACTCCATGAATCATGTATTTAACTTATGTTAATTACATAATGATCATGTATAGTCACGAACATTGTTTGAGAATATGATTGATGAGATTGGTTGATTAGTTGTGGATTGATTATCTTTGTTTGACTATGAATAATTGTGATTAATTATGGCTGATTGATTATGTGATTGTATATGTGTATGATTGATGAATTGGTGGATGTGTGTTGGATTATTTCCTACAGGTATTCATATGGATTTCTTATGAAGATCATAAGTTTTATACCCGTTTTAAACAAAGCATTTTATAAAACCATTTTAAATCATAAACCTTTAAACTCATTTTACTAAAACATTTTCCAATATAAAAACTTATGATTACTCACCAACTACTTTTGTAGTTGACACTTGATTTCTTACATGTTTCAGGTGATGGAGACAAGTAGGATGAAGAGGATGATCTCTTCTATTTTGGACATCATCATCATATAGGATTCTTGGACTTAGTTAATTAACTAAATTTCTGGCGATTTGAGTTTAGTTAGTTTAACTAAATCTTTTGTGTATTTGATGTATTTGTTTCATGATGAACATGGTTTTTGTGTAATTAATTTGATGAATGGAATGTTATGTGATGATTTGATTTAGATGCCCACGAGCTTTTGAACAATCTACACATCCCTCGTGGCATCCCGACGATTCCGCCGCCGGTCGGGGTGTTACACATATAATGTAACGGTTATAAGTAAATCATAAATCGTTCTCTAAATGTTTCTTTATACACCACATTAAATGTTTTATTCGTAACTTTTCCTTCTGCATCTAATATTGTTAATTTAATTTTATCCCTACTCTTGACTCTTGATAATGCCAAGCACATAAAATTGTCTATGGTTGAAAACTGGTTGTCGCAAATACAATCTAACTCTTGGTAGTGATTGTCCTTAGTTTTATTAATAGTCGTCACAAAACATACTAAATTTGGAATTTGTCTTCTCTGAAACTTGAATGAAATCTTTTTGTCTGAATGTACGATATTAATTATTGGAATAAATACGCGAGAACCAATATATGGCTAAAAATAGGACAATAAATAATTTAATTTTCATATATAAGTAAGATACAATTTAAATTTAAAATAATATTTACTATTATGCTGACAATTCTAGTTATCATTCATGATGAAGACTTTGGAAGATAAACATTGAGCATTTGATTTTTTTGACATATCCTTAAACATTCACATGATAATTAGTTAAAGAAATGACGACGAAATTAACAAAATAAATAACATGATGATTGGATAGTGTATTATGTATACTATAATTAAAGTATAAAATAAATTAAATTAAATAATGAATCGTTTATTTTTTTAGCTTATAATGAGATGTGGTTTTTTTAACGGTTTAAGGTTGAACGACTGATTTAAGCCCAAACAGGCACACATCCAAGGGCAGACCCAGTCGTCACCCCTCCACCCACCAGATAAGCAGAAACCTGGTAAATCCGTAAACCTTCTCCCCTGCTCAGGCTTGAACCTCTGACCTCAATTAGGTGCAGCTTCTCCCGTTAATTGTAATACCGCTAGGCTATTGTGTGTAAAAAGTTGAAATACCATTTTTTAATTTATTAGGATTTTTGAAATTCTTGGTATGTAATTGTAATATTAAAAAGTATGATATAATATTAAAAAATTTCCAGTAGAGTATGATCAAAACATTTGTTCATAAGTTTAAATTCATGTTTTTTTAATATAAAATCGGTTACCCTTGATTAAAAATAAATGTTTAAATGATACAAGGTCATAATTGTCTTTGATGGCACTATATTTGTCTTCATTTGAACAAACATAATTGAATTATTCAAAGTTTATAGTTTTGTTTGTATAATAGTATGTTTCTAACCAAATTTATAAGTAATATTATTCCAATTGTTTAGAAAAGTTGTACGTGTCGATAAAACGGATAACAAATATGGGATACTAAAATCGTCACGATGTCTAATAATTATATTTAAACGATCGAATATGTAATATTCATGCACCATATAATGTGATTTAAAAAAGAAATATGAATATGTTGATATTTATGTTAATCGGTTAAGTTTTTAAATAATGAAATTAAAAGATTAAATGATAGTAATTTTTTTTTTTGGTAGCCATTGAAAAGAATTACCTATTTCAAACATTTGTTTATCTAAATAATTTTTATTAAGAAAACATTTAATTAAATAAAGTTAATTAAATAAGTTGACAGTTAAATAAAAACTAATTGATTAAAATATGAGATTGTTAAACGATTGACGATTAAAATGCGCATTAAAAATTCAGCTATTTTAGGAAAAAATATAACAAAATAAATTAGCAATCAATTAATTAAGATAGCTGATACAAATAAATTTAAACAAATTGATAAAAAAAAGTTTTAAATTATTTTATACGTAATATTCAGTTTAAAAGTTACAATTTCAGTTATCTTTTCTATAAACGAAAATGTCTAAAAATATGTATGTAATAAAAAACAATTATTTATTAAAATATTAGTCTGAAAGTTGAATTCTTTAAAAGATCAAAAAATATTAACTTTTTACGATTTTTTGAATTAAAAAATTACATGGGTTGAAAACATGAATGTGTGCAAAATTCTAACATTTGATGCGTTATAGTTTAGTTTTCTAACATGTGTTGTTTAACAATGTTCTTGAATAATAGAAAGTGATAACATCATTGATAAAATTATAATATATCTAACAAAAAAGAGGAATGTCGTAGAAAAGGTTGTCACTTACACTTGTCTAATAGTATTTTACTCACCGGATATACAACTAATATTATTTTAGTTGGTTAGAGAAGTACTATATGTCGACGATATATATTCGAAACATTCAGGATGAGTATGACGGTGTTGTCAATATGTTTACTTGAAAGATTCATGAAGGTAATATTAACAATTAAGAGAAAGTTGATGTAAAAATAAAACTTGAAGGTTTCATCTATATATATTAAGCTAGTTAAGTTTTAGAAATGGAAAGGGACAATCAATTTAATTTTAGTTGGAATTGATTTAAATGTCATTAAACAACTGGAAATTGGAAAGGATTTTTATACGTAATTTAATAAATATGTCATAATTAATTATTAATTTTAATTATTGAAAGATACTACAAAAAATAAAACGGTTTAAAAAATAAAAAAAAAGAATCTGAAAAGAATCCACGTGTTTAATTTTTCTGGTTAAATTTTTTGGGGGAAAAACAAAAATAGAGATGGTCTATAATGATGCCAAGTGTCTCCCAAAGATTTTGATTTATTATATATAATAGATATATATATATATATATATATATATATATATATATATATATATATATATATAGGGAAATGATAATTTGAAAACCATTTTTCAAAGAGAAAACTGTGAAAACTAAATATAAACCATTGGATTTGAAGATGAGTGGTTGAGATTAAAAAGGGTATTTCTGTTTTTTTAAATTGTAGATTAAATAATGAAAAAAGTACAAAAGGGTAAACATGTCATTTACCATATTTGTATTTTAAAATGTTTTTTTAATACAAAAAAGCTTTCTCTTCCACATCCCCACACCCCACCGTCCAATCTATCAACATCAATACCCAATACCCGATCGTCTTCAATCCCCTCCACCGAATCTTCAATCAATCGACGCACGAAAACGACGGATTTCATTTCGATCAACCGTACGACAAGGAATACATTGTCTACCGAGGAAGTTTGGTGGCATTACTTCCTAGGGTTTCGTCGTGTTCGGTGTCGACGGTTGCATTCCAGGTAAACATTAGAATTAAAAGTTGTATAAACGAAGGGCTTGCCATGTTTAGTAACCGTTTACTGTTGTGTGTTCAAAATTTGTATTATCTTACGTAAAAGTGATGTCATCTAGAAGAAGGAAGAGTGGACGAATCACAAACAAATATTTGGGTAGCTTTACAAACACTGAAGATGATCCCATTGAGTTAGATTTGAGTGAAAAGGGCAAGCATGTAAAGAAGAAGAACATGAAACGGAAAGTTATTTTTTGGTGCCAGAATATTATGTTTATATCTTTCCTATTTTTACAAAATATATTATTGAGTTGTTCTTGATTCTTCTGAAATTGCTTTTTTGTAGATGGAGAAGGAAGTTCAACAATGGATGTCAAAAAAATGAAGCAGACTAAGAAAAAAAGGTAAAGGACATGTTTGCATGGTATCCATGTAAGTTCTATTTGTGATGAATGTTAATGTAATTGGGATAATTTGAACAGTGTCTGAAAGTGACGACGACGTCGAAGAAGAATGGATTCGTGTTAAGTTGAAAAAAAGGGACCGTGTTACTTTCAAAGATTCTGCTAATCAAGAGGGGTCAGATGGTATATTTCTTGATCAACTCTTTCATAAACCTCTTTTGTATTTTGTTGTTCCATCTTAGTGCAAAAAAATAATATGCTAAATTTGTTTTACTAGAAGAATTTGATGACATTGTTGAACATCAGTCGAAGAAACAAAAACAACAAACCAGAAAAGGTAAACTAATAACATAATGAACTAAGTACAATTGATGTGTTTAGATTTGCATATTTGTGACTTGTTCATTTGAATAAAATGTAGGCAAGTCCAAACTATTTTACAGTGACGATGATGATGACCAACTTCTGTCAAGTTTGAGAAGAAAGTTGGATCGTGCAACAAATGCGGATGATGTGCGTGTGAAGAAACTGGTATGGCATACAATATTGTTACGTTTAAAATACACCTATTGTACGTAAAAAATTTTAATTTTTTGTTTACAATGCTAACTGACACATGTGGGATTATATTGTTTAATAATGTCCAAATTGTAAAGTGGTAGATGAGAAGAGAATTGGGGGTAGTAAACTGATGAAGAACAATGGTGAGAGTTTGTGCAAACTTCGTTTGTTCTTAATTGAATGTGTGACTTACAATCAACTTTTTAATATTTCAATTTTTTAAAATACAGAAAATGAAGAAGTTGTTGGCAAGGAAAAAGAATACCGAAGCAGCAAAAATGAAAAAGGTAGTATGTGTATATGTGTGTTACTTGTAAAAACATACAAATAACTTATTTGTTACATATGAATATTAAATTACATACGTGTTACATGAGTGTTGTTAAAAATGTAACATGAGTGTTGTACATGTTATACTTGTAAACATGGGTGTTATACAGGTTATACATGTAATCCCTAGGATTTTCGATTCTCATTCAAGCTTTGTAATCGTAGCATATTCGAAATAAATAAAAGTTTGGGATATTCTTTGAACGTTTAATTCATGAAGTCGTAGTTACTTAAATGTTTTACTATCAAATACAATATAATATATAATCAAAGTCTTTATAAATTCATTTTTATAAAGATTACAATTTTTATAAGTCATAATAGGTTATAATAAAATAAAAACATTTTTATTTTTAGTAAATAACCTATTTTTTTTAGATTTATAAAGTATATACATAATATATAATAATAAAATTAATATTAATAATAATAATAATAATAATAATAATTAAGACATTATATTTATAAAAAGGTTTTTATAAATTATTTTATGTTTTATACAAATTATTTATAAAGTCTAAATATGGGAAATAAATAAAAGATTTTATAAATT
Organism: Mikania micrantha; assembly: GCA_009363875.1. Lineage (NCBI taxonomy): Eukaryota > Viridiplantae > Streptophyta > Magnoliopsida > Asterales > Asteraceae > Mikania > Mikania micrantha. The sequence goes on from CM018685.1 coordinate 38,887,443, forward strand.
TTAAAACATAAAAAGGTTGTCAACTAGAGGGGTTAAAAATGACATTTTTATAAAATACAATGTGTGAAGGAAATGTCTATTTAAAAGCTGAAACAAGGGGGAAACTAGGAGGACCAAATCTGTAAATAGCCCAAACCACTATCCCCTTTACCCGGCTGCCAAACGGGTACCCGACCAGGACCCGATTTCAACCCATATCTCTCCTCATTCGATTACAATCAAATCCAGCTCACTAATCGTATATTTGGAAGGGATATGAACGCGTTTACGACCCCCAATCGTCAATTAACGCAATTGATTCGGAAATCTCATCCCTAAATAAACCCGATCAAACCAAAAATAAGGATCCACTCGAACGCCTATAAAAACCCAAATCAAATCACACCATCTTCACCCCTTGCTAATCTCGAACGAGTCTGCACAAGTAAAACGAGCACATAACAACATTTGATCGCGATTCAAGTCCAAGCTTCGGTCGAACCTCTGCTCCACTCGAACCACTATCAATCGAACTCAATTCAGGTAACCATCTGCATCACTAGAATCTTTATTCGATGAGGAATGATAGCCCTATCATTTCGAACGTGTAGCATACCTGAATCGATCGAATTAGAACAGATTTGATATTAGGGTTCTTATGAAATTGGGATTCCTTTGAGACTCTGTATAAAGTTAATTTGAAACCAAACCATTCAAGGTATCACCCCCCCAGCCCAGCGGTTAAGACCGCCGGCTGAGGGGGCAAGGACTCGGGTTCGAACCCATGGGCCAGTAGCCCCGAACCATTTTTTTTTGTTTTTTTGTTTGTTCCCATCCATTCTAACCCTTTTATTCTATATGAAAATTTTATTAAAATTTTAAAAATCATTTTTATAAAATACAGTTTATATTACACTCAATTTTTAATAAGTTAAAAACTAAAATTTATAAATATAATAAAATTCTATCATTATTTTAAACTAAAGGAAATTCATTTTTTTTTGTTCACTGTTTGTACTTAATTCTAAAACAAAATATTTTAACATTAGTGTTTGTAAACTATTTTAACAATTGTGTTTGTAAAATATTTTGTAAAATCTTAATAAACATTTTAAGAATAGAATTTTATTAAGGTTATTTTTAAAATTTCAACAAAGGATTTAAATGTTTTAAAAACATACTGTTAACAAATTTTGTTTAAATAAAAACATATTAAACTCATTTTTACACATTATCTACTTTAAAATGTATTATCAAAAACATTTTTAAAATAAATTTTAATTATAAAGATCTAGATTTTTTTTGTTTTTAAATCAAGAAAAAAATTCAAAACGTTTATCATTAAAAGACCAAATAATACAATTTTATAAAACTTATGATTCAATTATGCAAACTTTTAATTATTGAATGGATGGGAATTTAAATTCATGTAACCCACTTAGAAAATTCTATTCAAAAAAAAAATAATAAATAAAAAGGAATATTTAATATTCTATTTTTATTTATTATAAGAATATGATTAAATATTCTTAAACAATTAGCTTAGTCATACAAATAACATTGATTAAATAAAAAGAATATCTTTGATATTCTATTTTATTTAAGTCAATATTAAGTCGAATTTATTCATACAAATAATATTAATAAATAAAAAGAATACATTTGATATTCTATTTTATTAATTAATATTATAAGATTAGTTATTCTAAGTATCCATTCAAAACATAGTTTCATTCAAACTAGGACTTCCATTAGGATTGCCATAGTTTCTAGGATTCTTGAACTTAAACTATAGGATTGCTAAGACTTGAATTACTCAAATTATAGGTGAGTAGATAGCCTTACTTCCTCATTGTTTAATCAAGGATTTGGGAACTAGCCTAAGCATCCTAACATGTGAGTTTTCTTCACACTCCCTTTTACTTCTTGTTTTTGGGATGTTACACATGTCATATTCAAACTATTATTCATTCTATTATTCAATTCAAACTTATGATGCAAGCCTTAGACTTATTTAGTTTTATGTGTTAGATGCTAAGTTTATACAATGTGTTGATTCCATGTGTGTTGCCAGTCAAGCAAATTAGTACTTAGTAGCCTAGGGTGGTTAGATACTATCTTCGCAATGGCTTTGGCCTTTGTGTGAAAAAGGTGAAAAGTACAATAGCAAACTAGTTGAATTACAAATGATAATTCTTGTATTTTTATACTTGAATTATTATGTAAGGATACTTGTTTGGACACAAGCATTTGTTATTCATATATTCATTCAATTATTCAAACTTGTATTATGCTATGCCTTTGATACATATTCTAATTAAGTTTTAGTTTGCATCCTTTTATACTTAGTATTCAAACTTAGTGTGTAAACTCACCAACTATGCAAATGGTTGACAAAAATTTATTTTACATGTGTGACAGGTTAAGGAAGAGAAGATTCAAGACATAAGATAGGTCTAGAGACCTAGTTTAATTTAATCAAATGTTTAAGACTTTATTTAGTGTTATGTTTTGATTTGAATTTGGATTATTGTAATGACTTTGAATGATCGATTTATTGAATGAATGAATGTTTGAATTAAATACAATTGTTTAATTATTGAAACTTACACATAGCACCATGAGTAATGAACAATCTAACTCGCGCCCCAACGTATTCCGCCGTTGGTTGGGGTGTGACAATACATGTGTGTTACTGTATATAAAATAAAATTACATACGTTTTACACATTAAAAACATGTTTGTTACATAACTCAGATAAAAGAACAAAAAAATATATGTTCCTTGTTAAAACAATATGTTACTTGTTAAAAACAATAAATGTAAAAGAACAAATAAAAAACGTGTCTTTACTGGTGTAAACCAGTAACTTACGATAGCTTTTTTTAATAATTTAAATGTTTTTGCTGTTGTTAAAGATGTAACATGAGTGATATGCAGATTAAAGGTGTAAACATGAGTGTTATACGGGTTATACGTGTGTGTTACCGGTATAAATTACATACGTGTTACACATTAAAACATGTTTGTTACCTAACTTTGATAAAAATAACAATAAATATATGTTCCTTGTAAAAAATATAAATGTAAAGAACAAATGAACAGCGTGTGATTCAGTGTGTTCTACATATATGTTCCTTGTTTAAAACAATAAATGTAATTCAACACATGTAAAGATAAAAAAGATGTAAGTAGGCATGAGGGGGCTAAAAAAGGCAAAGGTACATTTTTGTTACGTGTTTTATTCTTTCTGTAACATCAAGATAACTTATATTTTACGTTTATCGTGCACTTACTAATGTTGTTTTATTCAACCGTTTTTCAAGCAAAAAACTATGATAGTGACTGTGAGAAGGAAACAAAGAGGATAAATGTTCCAAAAATTGTTAGGCCGCAAAACAAAAAAGTGACATCGGGGAGACAAGTGCGTCGAGGAAGTGGAATGATCTACTACCAGGATCGTATATGGATTCTGGCGGTAGATGAATTGAGAAGACTTATCTTCGATGAGGCACACAAGACTAAATATTCGGTTCATCCAGGCGCTGATAAAATGTAGCAAGACTTGCGTGGATTTTATTGGTGGCCGGGAATGAAGAAAGACATAGCCGAGTACGTTGGACGATGTTTAACGTGTGCAAAAGTAAAGGCGGAACACCAGAAACCATCTGGTTTACTGGAACAGCCTGAGATTCCGCTTTGGAAGTGGGAACAAATAGCTATGGACTTTATTACCAAGCTACCCCGCACTTCCAGTGGTCACGATACAATTTGGGTGATCATCGATCGTTTAACCAAATCTGCTCACTTCTTGCCGATGCGTGAAACTTTCACGATGGATAAACTGGCAAGATTGTACATCAATGAGATAGTGGTACGCCATGGTGTGCCATTGTCAATTATTTCTGATAGGGACAGCAGATTTACTTCAAGGTTCTGGCAATCACTGCAGAAATCTCTAGGGACACAGTTAAATCTAAGTACAGCTTACCATCCACAAACGGACGGTCAAAGCGAACGTACGATTCAGACCCTAGAGGATATGTTAAGGACCTGTATTTTGGATTTCGGTGGGAATTGGGATTCTCATTTGCCACTGATCGAGTTCTCCTACAATAACAGTTATCACAGCAGTATCGGATGTGCACCATTCGAGGCTCTCTATGGCCGGAAATGCCGATCACCGATCTGTTGACTGAAGTTGGAGATAACCGTATAACTGGACCAGAGCTTATTCAGGAAACCACTGACAAGATTGCTCAGATTCAGAGAAGATTGCAAGCTACAAGAAGCAGACAGAAAAGCTATGCCGACAAGCGGCGTAAGCCGTTGGAGTTCCAAGTGGGAGATCGTGTCATGTTGAAGGTTTCTCCATGGAAGGGCGTAGTTCGCTTTGGAACAAAAGGCAAACTGGCACCACGATATGTAGGACCGTTTGAGATTATCGAACGTATTGATACTGTAGCTTATCGACTGAGATTACCAGAGGAACTCAGTGGCGTGCATGACGTGTTTCACGTCTCGAATTTAAAGAAATGTCTTGCTGACGAATCACTCGTCATTCCACTCGAAGAGATTCAAGTTGATGATCAGTTGCATTTTGTCGAAGAACCTTTAGAGATTATGGATCGCAAAGTCAAACAACTGAGGCGAAGCCGTATTCCGATAGTAAAGGTTCGATAGAATTCAAGACGCGGACCCGAGTTTACTTGGGAACGTGAGGATCACATGAAGTTAAAGTATCCCCAACTGTTTGAAGAGAAAGCTGTACCCGATAACAATTCTTAAATTTCGGGACGAAATTTCTTTAACAAGGGGAGACTGTAACATCAGTGCCGGAACCGTCACCGGAACAGTGATCGTGAACAGTACATGAACAGTAACCAGGTACAATTTTCATGTAATTCAGTGTATTTCATGTTCATATTAAACCTCAGTATCATTTCATGCTAATAAAACAGTGAATTCACAGTCATTTCAGAGAAATCGATTCAGAACAGCGATTCTTGAGTCAGATAATTATCTGGCAACATAGAATCATCATGTGATCTATTTGTTAGGATCTTATTATGTATAAACGTATGTGAGGTCTTACAGGACAAAACAACACGAATATCGTTATGTGAATGCTAAACCGACGGATTGTTCGTATAGGTGACGATCTGTACGAATAAACCTGAAAGTTTAACGTTCTGAATGATGTTCGATAATTAGAAAACAATATTGAAAAGTGTAGTTATCGTCGTGTTTGATCGGGTGACGATTCGAACAAATACGCGCGATGACCGCGCGATTCGATTTAAACGTTAAATAAATATTTTGTAAATTAAATAATTATAAGATATTTAGTTAATTTATTAGGAATCACAATCTAAAATGATTTTATGATTTCTAATTTAAAACCGAGTCGTCTCGTAACGAAAACGACGAGAAACCGACGTTTTTACGCAAAACCACGCGAAACCGAACGAACCCGAACATACCGGGTAAACCATAGCCATTTATTATGGCTTTTAATACCATTCAAACCACTCAACCACCAGCCACCAACCCATTTTCGTCCCTTTTCACCTCAAGCTTTCTCTCTCTAAGAAAACTCACCATCTCTCTAAGATTTCTACTTCATTTCTTCACGAAATCGACCCATTTTGGTGTCTAAACGATCCACTGAACTTGTAGATCACGAAAGTACAAAGGATCTGTGATTTTATCCAGTCAAATCGAGGTAAAGATTCATGTTTGTTTTGATTTAAGGGTTTTGAAAACCCTAATTTCAAGTTCTACACCCGATCGGTTTTAGGCCACTTCAAACCATAGGAAACCCTCCACTACACCTGATAATGAGTTAGGAGCTTAGTTTACACCATGGGATGGCCATTTGATGGAAGATCCATGGTTTTCCTAGTGGTTGCTCGACGGCCGAATGAGCTGAGTCAGTGGGTCGAATGAGCCAACCCCTATTCGGGCGAAAGAGGCAAAGGGTTACTCTCATTCGCCGAATGGCCTCTGGCCGCATGAGGATCCTACTCGCCGAATGGCTCTAGCCATACTCAGCCCATTCGCCAACTTCCATTCGACAACATCCATTTGCCAACTTCTATTCGCCGAATGACTATTACCGAATCGAGTCTCATTCGTCGAACCAGGCCTCCATTCGACCACCTATTCGAACCAAAGCTCATTCGTTCGGCCAGCCTCTCCATTCGCTTAGTCATCTTCATTCGCCGATCAAGGTCATTCGACCCATCATCCTTCGGCTCAGTGGTTATTCGACAGTCATTCATTCGCCAAGTTTCATTCGTCGAAGTCATACGGCCTAACTCTCATTCGGATTAGTCTTTCGCCCCGTCGTTCATGAGAGTTGAGACAAGTCGAGATGGGTTGGGTTTGTTAAAGGAATAAGAGTGGATGCATGGGATATATCACGTGGATGTCATGCATGAAATGTGAGTGCATGGGAGCATTTACATAAATCAGATGCATGCGTGGGATATACATGCATGTGTGTACATGGAGATTTACAAAGGGTTTTGGGGTTCAACATAATCGGGAAGAACATGAGATTCAAGACAAAACAAAAATCTAAAGTTTTAGGGATATAGTGTGACTACCCACATTAAATCTTTGGGAGTCCTAACAAGAACTTATATCTAATTTAGATGGCTATTCGAACCATCTAAGGCAAGCCTATCAAAGATATGAATCAAGAATCAATTAGAAATTTAAAGATTAGTTATGGGTCAAGGGTTGACTCAATGGGCTTGACTTAAGCCCATCATGCAAAGAAGTTTGTATTTTTCTTTAAAGTAATTATATTTTAAAATAAAATAAATTGGGTTTATAAATTCTATTAAATTAATTACTAAATAAATGTTTAACATGAAATGAGTTAACTTGAGAGTGTTGAACAAAGTCTTAAAGTGGTTTTGTGGGGTAAGGGTTAACTAAAGGATAATAAGTTAGAACAATTAGAAAGAGTCATAGAAACACGTTAGTAATCTAGGACACTTAGTCGCACACCGAGACCAAACCTTAGTTATAACGTCTATTATACATACTTATCGTGTTCGGATCTCTTAAAACAACTCAGGAACAGAAGATACTTAGGCTACAACAAAGAGCGCGCATTTTGTGGTAATTCTATACAAAGCAACACAGGTGAGTTCATTGCCCCTTTTCTAACATTTTTGTTTTAAAACGCGGGGCTGAGAAGCATGCGTAAACTGTTTTATTTAAACTGTTTATTTAATTGCTTTTATTTATTATATGTTTTACATATATATGTTTGTTGATACTCCTAGACTCCTGTCTAGGAAATTATTAAACAGATCAAATTATCAAATTAATTAAAGTACTCTTATGAGTAATACTTTAATTTAAACTCTAAATCAACCCTTAGTCCATCAAACTCAAATTCAAGAATCTAAACTCAAAGTGGAATCAAATGAACAAATTCAATAGATCACATTCAAAGGAATCATAACTCAGTGTGAGATCTGAGATTCAAGAATCATAATCACATCAATTATCATGGCGAATCATGGGAATTCAAAGGATCAAGATCAAGAGACTCAAGGAATCAGAAATCATAAATGTGTGTGAATCATTGAAATAATGAGATCATTATGATCTAATGAAACCATTAATACTCATGTTAAGGTGGATGTCAGTTGTATAGGGAATCAAGACCACGTGTAACACACATATAAAGTCCCACTCAGATGCAGAAGACCTTCGGGTCAGGCTGTAACGGGCAATAACATGAACGATCAATGAAATCAATATCAAAGTCAAAATCATGAGAATCAAGAGATCAAGAATCACAGGATATCCTTAAAGTCCCACTCAGATGCAGAAGACCATTGAGTCAGGCTGTAACGGGCAAAACATTAAAGTCCCACTCAGATGCAGAAGACCATTGGGTCAGGCTGTAAAGGGCAAAATATTAAAATCCCGCTCAGTTCAGGTGTACTCCTTGTGAGTTATGCCTGACATGGGTCACGTGTGAGAGGTTACAACTTGGACAACCACCAACAACTAAGTCTAATTGATTGAGTCAAATAAGGCCCAATCATCATGTCTTAGTTGTAATTAAATGTTTTATTTATTTTATTAAATATTTAACATTTTATTTACTATCACTGATTTTTGAGAAATCATTTATCTATGATCAAAATCAAGGGAATCAAAGGTAAATCAAGTTTTGGAGATCATAATCTAAATCAGAGGTGTGTTGGGTAAAAATGCTTAGCTATCATTAATATCAATGTCCTATGCGGATTAGTATGTGGTGGGACGTCGTCTGGGCGGGGTTGTAGCCTTGACCCAGGGGTATGCCCTATATATAAGTATACCGATCTGGATGATACAGTTGATGTTAATGAGGTTAGGGTCTTTACCGAAAGAGGTTTTCAAATCATTTTCATTTATTAAACTATATGAACTCACCAACCATGTGTTGACTTGATTTTTGCATGACTTCTCAGGTGACGAACAGGTCAACTAAGGAGTTATTTCTTTTGGACTAGGACTTCAGATAGAAGACTTAGTATTTTGGACCTGCATACTTTTGAAGACATCATAATACAATTTATTTTGTATATCTTGTGTAAATACAAGATAGAAATTATGATGTTAATGATAGATTTACACTGTTAAATTATAAACAATACTGATGTAATTTAACTTTGTAATTCTATTATGTTTAGCATTTCTCATTTATATCATGTGCAATGTAAACAATCTGATCATCACGATTATCATTCACGATATCGCCCCCCGGGAACTTTCCGCCCGACGGGACAACCGATCCTATCCCGCCGGCTCGGGGTGTGACAGATTGGTATCAGAGCCATGGTTATAGAGAAATATAGGTCATTTGTCTAAACGGTTTGGCCTAGACTATAACCTAGGGACCCTGCATGTAGAGAACTTAGGATTTAAGATCTATTGCATTGTGTCTTCTGCATTCGATCATTGCACTATCCAATATTCATTTGGTTATGATCAGAATGCCGCCACGAAGACAACCTCCCCTGTTGCAATCATCACAAGACCAAGCTCCACACTCCTCAACACCATCGCCAAATGACTCACCACCGCCACCTCCTCCACCGCCTCCACCTCCTCCCCCACTGATCACAGAGGCATCAGGTTCAGGCACGACTCCCATACTGGATCCTACCACCATCGCTTTGGTGACCCTACTGAGCAGTCAGATGACCAGTCAGATGAAGGAAGCGATACCGGAGATGTTCAACCTTCTCCGTAATGAGATTAACAACACTGGCAATTCATCAGGAGAATCCAGTGGGAATACTGGTGGTATTTCTCTCTATTCCTACAAGTCTTTTGTAGAATGCAAACCGCCTAGTTTTAGCGGATCTGAAGGAGCCGTTGGGTTAATCCAATGGATTGAAAAGATTGAGGCTACTCTGGACCTCTGTAGCTGTCCAGAGCACCATAAAGTCCGCTACTCTGCTGGAACATTCAACAAGCGGGCTCTGACCTGGTGGAATGGTAAGATCAACGCCCGAGGAAGAGATGAAGCTATGGCAATGCCATGGGAGGACTTCAAGGCGTTACTGAGAACAGAATTCTGCCCCAAGAATGAGCTACAGAAGTTGGAAGTTGAGTTATCCAACCATGTGATGAGAGGGGCTGATCATATGGGGTATACTACTCGTTACCACGAGTTAGTTGCTTTGGTGCCAGACATGGTACCTACTTTGGAGAAGAGGATTGATAGATATGTAGGTGGACTTCCCGCCTGCATCCAGGGTATGGTTGTTTCAGCCAACCCTACTACTGTCGAGTCTGCAGTGAGACTGTCTGGAAAACTCACTGATTTGATGGTTGCCTCCGGAGTGTTAAAGAAAGAGACTGACTCCGGTAAACGCAAGGAAGAATCATCCAAGAAGCCACATCACCTGAATAAGAAACAGAAATTCATCAAGAACTACACTGTGGCTACTCCCCTCAACCAAGTAGCAGCGGCACAACAAAATGTACCCAAGAAACAGTATACTGGCCCGCATCCTTTGTGTACCAAGTGCCAGTATCATCATATTGCTAACACTCCCTGCAAACAATGCACGGGATGTGGAAGAAAGGGACATTGGGTCCAACACTGCCGGAGACACCTAACCAAGCAGTCAACAATGCTGCTTTGGCTCTCCCTCCACCAGCAAATCAGAACAACGGTGGATGCTTCAACTGTGGCGAACAAGGCCACTTTGCAAAGAACTGCCCTAAGAAGGCTCAACAAGCAGTTCAAGCTCCTCGTGGAAGAGCTTTTGTTATTGGAGCACCAGCTGCACGCCAGGACCCGAATGTGGTCACTGGTACGTTTCTTTTACACGACTTTTATGCATCTGTTCTATTTGACACTGGTGCGGATCAGAGTTTTATCTCTGCTGATTTTGCATGCCAACTAGATTCCATAGAAGAACAGTTAGACTCCCCTTACATTATAGAAGTAGCTAACGGGAAACAGATTACAGTTAGTACAGTTCACAGAAATTGCCCATTGACACTTAATGATCATACATTCTCTATCGATTTGATACCGATGGAGTTGGGTAGTTTCGACATCATTGTTGGAATGGATTGGCTTTCCTCTAACCGAGTGGAAGTTGTCTGTTCTGAGAAGCTGCTTCGAGTTCCATTACCGAATGATCGTGTGTTGGAAGTTAGAGGGGATCAAGCAAAACGAAGTGTCAAAATCATTTCATGCATAAAGGCGCGTAAGTGTTTACAGAAGCAGTGTGTAGCTTTTCTTGCTCATGTGGTGAAAAAGGAGAAAGACAAGAAAGAGATTCAAGACGTGCCCGTAGTGAAAGAGTATCCAGAAGTATTTCCCGAAGACCTGACAGGTTTGCCGCCAGTGCGACCGGTAGAGTTCCGAATTGATTTAGTTCCTGGAGCAACTCCTGTTGCTAAATCTCCTTACAGGCTAGCACCTTCGGAGATGCAGGAATTATCAAACCAGTTGCAGGAGTTATTGGACAAAGGATTTATTAGACCGAGCTACTCGCCTTGGGGAGCTCCGGTCTTGTTCGTAAAGAAGAAAGACGGATCTTTCAGAATGTGCATAGATTACAGAGAGCTGAACAAACTAACCATCAAGAATCGGTATCCATTGCCGAGGATTGATGATTTGTTTGACCAACTGCAAGGAGCTCAGTACTTCTCTAAGATTGACTTGCAGTCTGGTTATCATCAGCTTAGAGTTCAAGATGAAGACATACCGAAGACGGCATTCCGAACCAGGTACGGGCATTACGAATTCATGGTGATGCCTTTCGGATTAACAAACGCACCAGCGGTTTTCATGGACCTCATGAACCGAGTGTGCAAGCCGTATTTAGATCAGTTTGTTATTGTTTTTATCGATGACATACTGATTTATTCCAAGAACAAAGCAGAACACGAGCAGCATCTCAGAAAGATCTTGGAACTGTTGACAGAACAGAAGCTTTACGCCAAGTTCTCTAAATGTGAATTTTGGCTAAGAGAAGTTCAATTTCTTGGACATGTAGTCAACAGTGAGGGAATACACGTAGATCCCGCCAAGATTGAAGCAATAAAGAACTGGGACACTCCGAAGACACCAACGGAGATACGGTCTTTTCTGGGATTGGCGGGTTATTATAGAAGGTTCATCTCGAACTTTTCTAAGATTGCTTTGCCTCTCACTAAGTTAACTCAGAAGAGTGAACCGTTTGTCTGGGAACAGAAACAAGAAGATGTTTTTCATACATTGAAGCAGAAGTTATGTAATGCTCCAATCCTATCACTCCCGGAAGGATGTGATGATTTTGTCGTTTACTGTGATGCATCCCATCAGGGACTTGGTTGCGTATTGATGCAACGGGACAAAGTTATCGCTTATGCATCAAGACAGTTAAAAGTTCATGAGAAGAATTACACTACTCATGATCTTGAATTGGGAGCCGTAATCTTCGCACTGAAGATTTGGAGACATTACTTATATGGCACCAAGTGTACCATATTTACTGATCACAAGAGTCTGCAGCATATTTTTGATCAGAAGGAGCTCAACATGCGACAACGCCGTTGGGTCGAACTTCTGAATGATTACGATTGTGTAATCAAGTACCATCCGGGAAAGGCAAATGTGGTAGCTGATGCCTTGAGTCGGAAGGAACGGGTCAAACCCTTACGCGTTAGGGCTATGGGAATGACTATGCAGATCAGTTTACAGGACAGGATCATTCAAGCACAACAGGAGTCAGTTGACAGAGGAAACTTGAAGAACGAACTTGACTGCAGAGCAGAGAAACATTTAGAGACCAAGTCTGATGGAATGATCTACTACCAGGATCGTCTATGGATTCTGGCGGTAGATGAATTGAGAAGACTTATCTTCGATGAGGCACACAAGACTAAATATTCGGTTCATCCAGGCGCTGATAAAATGTAGCAAGACTTGCGTGGATTTTATTGGTGGCCGGGAATGAAGAAAGACATAGCCGAGTACGTTGGACGATGTTTAACGTGTGCAAAAGTAAAGGCGGAACACCAGAAACCATCTGGTTTACTGGAACAGCCTGAGATTCCGCTTTGGAAGTGGGAACAAATAGCTATGGACTTTATTACCAAGCTACCCCGCACTTCCAGTGGTCACGATACAATTTGGGTGATCATCGATCGTTTAACCAAATCTGCTCACTTCTTGCCGATGCGTGAAACTTTCACGATGGATAAACTGGCAAGATTGTACATCAATGAGATAGTGGTACGCCATGGTGTGCCATTGTCAATTATTTCTGATAGGGACAGCAGATTTACTTCAAGGTTCTGGCAATCACTGCAGAAATCTCTAGGGACACAGTTAAATCTAAGTACAGCTTACCATCCACAAACGGACGGTCAAAGCGAACGTACGATTCAGACCCTAGAGGATATGTTAAGGACCTGTATTTTGGATTTCGGTGGGAATTGGGATTCTCATTTGCCACTGATCGAGTTCTCCTACAATAACAGTTATCACAGCAGTATCGGATGTGCACCATTCGAGGCTCTCTATGGCCGGAAATGCCGATCACCGATCTGTTGGACTGAAGTTGGAGATAACCGTATAACTGGACCAGAGCTTATTCAGGAAACCACTGACAAGATTGCTCAGATTCAGAGAAGATTGCAAGCTACAAGAAGCAGACAGAAAAGCTATGCCGACAAGCGGCGTAAGCCGTTGGAGTTCCAAGTGGGAGATCGTGTCATGTTGAAGGTTTCTCCATGGAAGGGCGTAGTTCGCTTTGGAACAAAAGGCAAACTGGCACCACGATATGTAGGACCGTTTGAGATTATCGAACGTATTGGTCCTGTAGCTTATCGACTGAGATTACCAGAGGAACTCAGTGGCGTGCATGACGTGTTTCACGTCTCGAATTTAAAGAAATGTCTTGCTGACGAATCACTCGTCATTCCACTCGAAGAACCTTTAGAGATTATGGATCGCAAAGTCAAACAACTGAGGCGAAGCCGTATTCCGATAGTAAAGGTTCGATAGAATTCAAGACGCGGACCCGAGTTTACTTGGGAACGTGAGGATCACATGAAGTTAAAGTATCCCCAACTGTTTGAAGAGGAAGCTGTACCCGATAACAATTCTTAAATTTCGGGACGAAATTTCTTTAACAAGGGGAGACTGTAACATCAGTGCCGGAACCGTCACCGGAACAGTGATCGTGAACAGTACATGAACAGTAATCAGGTACAATTTTCATGTAATTCAGTGTATTTCATGTTCATATTAAACCTCAGTATCATTTCATGCTAATAAAACAGTGAATTCACAGTCATTTCAGAGAAATCGATTCAGAACAGTGATTCTTGAGTCAGATAATTATCTGGCAACATAGAATCATCATGTGATCTATTTGTTAGGATCTTATTATGTATAAACGTATGTGAGGTCTTACAGGACAAAACAACACGAATATCGTTATGTGAATGCTAAACCGACGGATTGTTCGTATAGGTGACGATCTGTACGAATAAACCTGAAAGTTTATCGTTCTGAATGATGTTCGATAATTAGAAAACAATATTGAAAAGTGTAGTTATCGTCGTGTTTGATCGGGTGACGATTCGAACAAATACGCGCGATGACCGCGCGATTCGATTTAAACGTTAAATAAATATTTTGTAAATTAAATAATTATAAGATATTTAGTTAATTTATTAGGAATCACAATCTAAAATGATTTTATGATTTCTAATTTAAAACCGAGTCGTCTCGTAACGAAAACGACGAGAAACCGACGTTTTTACGCAAAACCACGCGAAACCGAACGAACCCGAACATACCCGGGTAAACCATAGCCATTTATTATGGCTTTTAATACCATTCAAACCACTCAACCACCAGCCACCAACCCATTTTCGTCCCTTTTCACCTCAAGCTTTCTCTCTCTAAGAAAACTCACCATCTCTCTAAGATTTCTACTTCATTTCTTCACGAAATCGACCCATTTTGGTGTCTAAACGATCCACTGAACTTGTAGATCACGAAAGTACAAAGGATCTGTGATTTTATCCAGTCAAATCGAGGTAAAGATTCATGTTTGTTTTGATTTAAGGGTTTTGAAAACCCTAATTTCAAGTTCTACACCCGATCGGTTTTAGGCCACTTCAAACCATAGGAAACCCTCCACTACACCTGATAATGAGTTAGGAGCTTAGTTTACACCATGGGATGGCCATTTGATGGAAGATCCATGGTTTTCCTAGTGGTTGCTCGACGGCCGAATGAGCTGAGTCAGTGGGTCGAATGAGCCAACCCCTATTCGGGCGAAAGAGGCAAAGGGTTACTCTCATTCGCCGAATGGCCTCTGGCCGCATGAGGATCCTACTCGCCGAATGGCTCTAGCCATACTCAGCCCATTCGCCAACTTCCATTCGACAACATCCATTTGCCAACTTCTATTCGCCGAATGACTATTACCGAATCGAGTCTCATTCGTCGAACCAGGCCTCCATTCGACCACCTATTCGAACCAAAGCTCATTCGTTCGGCCAGCCTCTCCATTCGCTTAGTCATCTTCATTCGCCGATCAAGGTCATTCGACCCATCATCCTTCGGCTCAGTGGTTATTCGACAGTCATTCATTCGCCAAGTTTCATTCGTCGAAGTCATACGGCCTAACTCTCATTCGGATTAGTCTTTCGCCCCGTCGTTCATGAGAGTTGAGACAAGTCGAGATGGGTTGGGTTTGTTAAAGGAATAAGAGTGGATGCATGGGATATATCACGTGGATGTCATGCATGAAATGTGAGTGCATGGGAGCATTTACATAAATCAGATGCATGCGTGGGATATACATGCATGTGTGTACATGGAGATTTACAAAGGGTTTTGGGGTTCAACATAATCGGGAAGAACATGAGATTCAAGACAAAACAAAAATCTAAAGTTTTTAGGGATATAGTGTGACTACCCACATTAAATCTTTGGGAGTCCTAACAAGAACTTATATCTAATTTAGATGGCTATTCGAACCATCTAAGGCAAGCCTATCAAAGATATGAATCAAGAATCAATTAGAAATTTAAAGATTAGTTATGGGTCAAGGGTTGACTCAATGGGCTTGACTTAAGCCCATCATGCAAAGAAGTTTGTATTTTTCTTTAAAGTAATTATATTTTAAAATAAAATAAATTGGGTTTATAAATTCTATTAAATTAATTACTAAATAAATGTTTAACATGAAATGAGTTAACTTGAGAGTGTTGAACAAAGTCTTAAAGTGGTTTTGTGGGGTAAGGGTTAACTAAAGGATAATAAGTTAGAACAATTAGAAAGAGTCATAGAAACACGTTAGTAATCTAGGACACTTAGTCGCACACCGAGACCAAACCTTAGTTATAACGTCTATTATACATACTTATCGTGTTCGGATCTCTTAAAACAACTCAGGAACAGAAGATACTTAGGCTACAACAAAGAGCGCGCATTTTGTGGTAATTCTATACAAAGCAACACAGGTGAGTTCATTGCCCCTTTTCTAACATTTTTGTTTTAAAACGCGGGGCTGAGAAGCATGCGTAAACTGTTTTATTTAAACTGTTTATTTAATTGCTTTTATTTATTATATGTTTTACATATATATGTTTGTTGATACTCCTAGACTCCTGTCTAGGAAATTATTAAACAGATCAAATTATCAAATTAATTAAAGTACTCTTATGAGTAATACTTTAATTTAAACTCTAAATCAACCCTTAGTCCATCAAACTCAAATTCAAGAATCTAAACTCAAAGTGGAATCAAATGAACAAATTCAATAGATCACATTCAAAGGAATCATAACTCAGTGTGAGATCTGAGATTCAAGAATCATAATCACATCAATTATCATGGCGAATCATGGGAATTCAAAGGATCAAGATCAAGAGACTCAAGGAATCAGAAATCATAAATGTGTGTGAATCATTGAAATAATGAGATCATTATGATCTAATGAAACCATTAATACTCATGTTAAGGTGGATGTCAGTTGTATAGGGAATCAAGACCACGTGTAACACACATATAAAGTCCCACTCAGATGCAGAAGACCTTCGGGTCAGGCTGTAACGGGCAATAACATGAACGATCAATGAAATCAATATCAAAGTCAAAATCATGAGAATCAAGAGATCAAGAATCACAGGATATCCTTAAAGTCCCACTCAGATGCAGAAGACCATTGAGTCAGGCTGTAACGGGCAAAACATTAAAGTCCCACTCAGATGCAGAAGACCATTGGGTCAGGCTGTAAAGGGCAAAATATTAAAATCCCGCTCAGTTCATGTGTACTCCTTGTGAGTTATGCCTGACATGGGTCACGTGTGAGAGGTTACAACTTGGACAACCACCAACAACTAAGTCTAATTGATTGAGTCAAATAAGGCCCAATCATCATGTCTTAGTTGTAATTAAATGTTTTATTTATTTTATTAAATATTTAACATTTTATTTACTATCACTGATTTTTGAGAAATCATTTATCTATGATCAAAATCAAGGGAATCAAAGGTAAATCAAGTTTTGGAGATCATAATCTAAATCAGAGGTGTGTTGGGTAAAAATGCTTCGCTATCATTAATATCAATGTCCTATGCGGATTAGTATGTGGTGGGACGTCGTCTGGGCAGGGTTGTAGCCTTGACCCAGGGGTATGCCCTATATATAAGCATACCGATCTGGATGATACAGTTGATGTTAATGAGGTTAGGGTCTTTACCGAAAGAGGTTTTCAAATCATTTTCATTATTAAACTATATGAACTCACCAACCATGTGTTGACTTGATTTTTGCATGACTTCTCAGGTGACGAACAGGTCAACTAAGGAGTTATTTCTTTTGGACTAGGACTTCAGATAGAAGACTTAGTATTTTGGACCTGCATACTTTTGAAGACATCATTATACAATTTATTTTGTATATCTTGTGTAAATACAAGATAGAAATTATGATGTTGATGATAGATTTACACTGTTAAATTATAAACAATACTGATGTAATTTAACTTTGTAATTCTATTATGTTTAGCATTTCTCATTTATATCATGTGCAATGTAAACAATCTGATCATCACGATTATCATTCACGATATCGCCCCCCGGGAACTTTCCGCCCGACGGGACAACCGATCCTATCCCGCCGGCTCGGGGTGTGACATAACTAAAACAATTTTTTTATAAAAGCTGTTGTATGTTAAGGGTTTTGATTGTAAGGGAATATCGATGGACCAAAAAATCGAACCAATCGAGTTCTGGAACAAGAATAGGCTTAAAATAAGGGAAGATTGGGAGATTAAACATGGAGGGTTTGGGAGAGGGATTTTAAAGGCAGAATATTTAGAACAAGGTTTAGCGGGTGATGATAGTCGAGGTTTAGCCGGTGATGATAGTCGTCCAATCGAGAAAACCATTGAGGTATTATTTTATTTTAATCAATAACTGAATATAAAAATATTCATTTGGATGTGGTGTTTTTTTTTCAGGAGGGCGTGGTGGGTGTGAGAAAAGCTCTAGATGATTGGGCAAGTTTAAAATCTCAAATTGAAAAAGACTAGATGGAGTTGTTAGCAAAAAAATAATGACAACGAGGATATCCAAACTCTAAAAGCATGCTATGAGACGTTGCTAGAAAAAAAAAACCTACTTGGAATCATGATTCGGATAAAGTTGGTGATGCTTATGCGGATGTGGACGCTGTGTTAAAAAGTTTAGATCTGGAAGAGGAGCAACGGTTAGTCGATTGTGAGGAGGGTGAAAGTCTTGGTGAAGGTATCACATTTTATTTGAATCGCGCTGTTTAAATTAAGCTTACTTTACATGTCTTATACGTTTGATTTACAACTGTGTTACATGTCTTCTACGTTTGTGTTACATCTCAAATACATACAGATGGTGAAACAACAGTGATGATTGATGCATTCGTGAAAGACAGGGTTGTAGACCTTAATGTGCAGGATCCTGGTTTGATATCTTTTTTTAATACATTTACCATCACAGTAAAACTTCTGTTCTTTTTTTTTCTATGGCTACTAAATTTAACCACCTCACATCGTTGTTAGATGCTACTAATGAAGATAACCAATTTGATGGAGCAAGTTGGAGTCTGGGTATGTCAAATTTCCCTACAACTTCCAAATTTGACACGGCAAAAAATGGTGAGCGGTTTTAAAAGACTTTCAACAAAAAAAGTATACCGATTTAGCAACTAACGGGTAAATGATGTTAATAGATTCTGCCGGTGTGGAGGCAATGTTAAAAAATGGTTAGTAAAATCATGGTACATGTATCTTACGTTGTAGTCATTTCGTTTTTGATATCCCAATGATATATAATAACTATTACTTTTTTCTTATTGTGGATTTAGATGGGCCAAACTAGAGTTTCGGAATTTCACAAAAATTAACACCGTCGCCGATAAGGGTGGATTTGCGTAAAGGTTATTTGATGGTGATTATGTAAACTTGGTGTAGAAAACTTAAATTTTCGTTAGTTGATAATGTGTTATATTGCACAATGCAGGTAGTGGTGGTGGAGATATCTTATTAGATGGTCCGAATTGGAGTCTTGGTGTTTCACAAGTTGAATGCGTTGCAGAATCTTCAATAAAACGTGGGTAAAACATTATTAATAACACAAATATATAGACCCACTTTAACAAAAAAATTACTGAATAACACCAGAAAATTATTGACATTAAACTTCCATATTTTTTACTACTTTGTTGCAGCATTTTTTCGCTGTTGTTACGTGATTGTTACATAGTAAATGGATTTGTTGTCACATTTCAAAATGTTAGATACATCTACAGAACAGAGTGAAAGCCAGTTTTGTCTTTCGCTGTTGAATGAAACGGCAATTCAAGACAAAAATACATTTATTAGTTTTGTAACTTCAGTATCTTTTGTAGATGTTAACGTCAAAGAAAAAGAAAATGCAGAAGAGGAAAGTGTGAAAAAGTCTGTTGAGGTTAAGTTAAACGAATGTGGAGGAAGTGAAAAAGACCATTTTGACGTGGCGACGTGGACTCTAGAAGTTTCAAATATTGTGTCGGTTGGAGCTGGGCAGGCAGAGGATGCAAAAAAGACATTAATGTTGAATAAACCGGTTGTTATGGATGACAAACTGCATGGGCCGGTTGCGGTTAGCATGAACGACGATATGCAAAACAATTTTAAGCAAACCGGTAATAAAACAATTTTACGTTATATTTACTGATTATATACTTTATTGTTACATGTTTTTCACTGCGATGCTACGTTAAACCCGTTACTAGGTGAAAAGGTGGATGCTATACAAACGGCATTAGAAGGTGGCAAAGTGGTGCAAGAGACCGTCGAGGTCAATCTGAACGACGACATGCAACCTAGTTTTACGCAAACAGGTAAATAATCAATGAGATTCAAAAGCTTAGAAACTAAAAACGTTGTATATCAACAATTTTACTTGTTATTTACATATTATATACTATGTAGTTAATGTTTTCAAAAAAACAGAACCACAACGTAATTATGATGGACAAGTTGACTTAGGTGGACCGAAATGAAGCTTGGGGATATCTCAAAATGTTAATTCACAGTAGAGTATATATATAGACATACTTTTTTATTACAACGTAAATGAGCACGAGACAATTAATTTTTTTTTGGTATGTTTGTGTAGAAACTGAAGTTGGAACAAGCTCACACAAAGTCAATGATGTTGAACTTGAACTTGATCAAACAACTATTGACTACTGCCTTCAACAGTTGAATGAAAATTCACCAGACGAGGTTGCACAACAGACTGAGGATAGTGTGCCCTTACAGACTGAGGAAGCCAATCTCCCAAGTTGAAGCCAAATGGCTTGAGGTGATAACTAAGTTCGAAGCAAATCGAAAGAAACCACTTAGAGACAAAGGGATTGCTGAAGTCAATAAATCTCCATACGTTATAAGAGGTGTGGATCTGAACAAGGACCTGACCAAAGATGAAAAAAACATCCTTCGATATGTTTTGTATGAAGGTGACTCGAGCGGTGGATTGTTTCCAGATGACAAGAAATTTGAGTAAGTGTGTTAGTCCATCCTAAGGAATTTAAGTCGTGTCTTAAATTAAAAACTGTACTAAATGTTAAAATTATATGACGCAGGAGCGAGAGAAAAAAAGAAGCATCCCAAGACAAGAATCTTGACAGGTCCGTTTAGTGTGTATTATTTCTGGTTTTGCATGTGTGATGTATAAGTATTGTAATCTATGTTTTAAACATATGTATTATATAGTATGTGCGTTATGCAAAAAGACACTTACGATTTTATTATCACATACGTTTTATATGTATAACATACGTATTATATGTGTTAATCATATGTATTTTGTGGGGAAATCAAACGTACGTTATGTGTAAAACAAACGTATTATGTATTACATGCGTGATGCGTTAAATATATGTACAACGAGAAAAATTTGTTTTTACGTGTATGTAGGAGAATTGTATACAAATCGAATAGCGGTCTCATGTTGGAAAAATTCAATTTTTTTTCTTTGAGACAAAACAATGTGGTAAGCAATCAAGTTATAGATGCATGGGTCGAAGTTTTGAACTTTGAAGAAAAATACCGATCACCCAATTCCCCTTACAGGTTGTTTTGCCGGACGAATGTAATCGTAACTTCCTGTTTTATAATCCTTAGTACTATCTTTTGTTAATGTATCATGCTAATTCAACAGTTGCAAAAAAAAAGAACAGATTGATTGGATGTTGCATCTAGATGGTGTTGATCCAAAACAAAGACTTGAAAAGTTCAGTACAAACATTTGCGGAATGATTGGTGGAATGAAAATATTTGCAAGTGAAAAACTGAAAACAACCCTCTTAAAGTGTTTGATATGGTTTTTTTTCCTATTCTGCAATTCAACCATTACTATCTCTTGATGTTTGAGTTGAAAAATTGTGCCATTTCTGTTATTGACAACTTCCATGAATCGATCCCTTTGGTTGGTGTGAAAGACAGTGCAGGCTACTGTATGAAAGACTCTCCGTACCAAGTGGTAAGCATTTTCAAAAAATTTATTTTCCCGTAAATAACTTTATATAACACATATTGCACGCAGAAGGAGATTTTTGTGCAGTATTTGGAGCGAATCAAACATCCAAAAACAAATGAAATACATGCAGCACCAATCCAGAAAGTTCACATAGCATGGGTGACTAAAACAAATGCAGTGGATTGTGGGATTTTCATGATGAGACATAAGGAGCGGTTTATGGGCAGCCGTGAACAATTCAGCTGCGGGTTTTTAACAAATGGTAAGAAGAAAAAATGCCAGCTGAACATGTTGAGGAAGAAAATTCTGCTGCATATTCTAAAGTCCGAAGTTAATAATGTTCGGGATGCTGTGATGGAGGCTGCACGAGGTGTGTAATAGACAAGTAACATGGTGTGATATTGCTCTTGTTTGTGTTGGAATTTGATACTTTGTTTTAATATTTTAATTATGAATGTGGTATGCTTTTCAATGTAGTTGTTAACAAAAAGTACAAGTCTTGGTAGGTGTGGTAATGTTCATGCAGAGAAGGACAAAATAAAAAAATATAATATTATGATAAAGTAAGGCTTGTCAATCAATAATTAAATGTTGTACTAACAAAAGTACAACTTCATATCTTAAAAAATCTTGATTTAAATTTATAATAGTATGTCAAAACCTATAATTTATGGGGTACAACAAATATGAAAAAATCCACTTAATGATCAAAAATATAATTAACAGACGTTTAAAAAAAATTTCAGTGAATGTGCAAAGAAGTCAGCAAAAAAAATGAGAACCCGTAGATGTAAAAACAATTTACATGTTTAGCACAAATGAAAAAGATATGCATCTATGTAGAAACATCTCATATATGTTGGAGCATGGTGCATCTTCGTAAAAATTACATCTAATATACGTGGAACATACGTGAAAAATAAAAATACAAAAAACAAAATATGGATAAAATTTACTGGGTTAGAAATTGGTCGAAAAAAATCAACTATGAAGAAAACATCAAATTAGCTGGATTTACAATATTGGTTAACATTCTTTTACTAAATTATTATGTCTAATATACGTTACAGAAGAGTAAGAACACACGTGAAAAGTATTATATCTAAAACATACATACTTCGGTCCACAAAAACATTCATAAAACATACATACTTCGGTCTTTTACAACTTTAGCACAAATGAAAAAAACATATGTATCTACTCGACGGATCGCAAAAGAAATCAGCAAAAATGAGAACGAGTAGATGTAAAAACAATTAACAACTTTAGCACAAATTATAAACATATGCATCTACAAAGAAACATCACATATATGTGGGAGCATGGCGCACTTAATGTAACAACACAAAATTGATACAAAGTTACTAAAACATTACATCTAATATACGTGAAACATACGTAACAAATAAAATAGCAAAAACAAATGATGTATAATAATTGCTAGATTAGAAATTGCTGGAAAAACATCACCTCTGCAGAAAACATCAAATTTGCTGGATTTACATAATTGGTTAACATTCTTTTACTAACCTATTACGTCTAATATACGTTGCAGAAAAGTAAGAACACACGTTAAAAGTATTATATCTAATATAAGTTACACGTACATGATAAGTAACACATATCGTATATGTTTAAGATATATGATTACACAAACCGGTCCACAAAAAATGCAACCATAATTTTACGATTGGAGTTTCCTACTAATACAAACCATTCATAACACATAAAATACTTCGGTCTTTTACCAGAAACAAAAACTAGGGGCACCACCGACTTAAATGATAAACAAAACAAAAAATAACACCACGCCCCGGATTTATAAATAAATCTACTCGACGGATCGCTTTTTCTTGCAATTACGGGAGTCATGTCCCGTGACATACTTCTGACATGTGCGGCAAAGCCTAGGGGTCTTAAGCGATTTCTCAACAGCTCGTTCACCATCCCCTACCAAACGGCGTGACTTGCCTCAACCTTTGTTACGAATACCCTTAGGGTTGGAACACTGGATCTCAACATCCAGGCTGCCACCAACCAATTGTTGAATATCTTCAACATTAGAAACTTTAGGATTTGAATCCACTGCATTAGAATTTAAACTGTTGCTGAGTTCTTTAACCTTCTTGCAAAGGCCTCAAGACCCTCGGGATCATATCGAAGACTGTCAACGCAAGTAGAAATTGTACCCAATATCTCATTCCGAAGGAAAGATTGTGGAGAATTTTCTACACCGTAACGATAATTAATTTCGAATATCTTTTTGGGTAGAACATCTTTCATCCATCTTTTTGAAATGTACTCAAGCGGTATCCGAACAATCTTTTTTACCCTAAAAACACAAAAAACATGTCGACAAAGGAAACCAATCCTAGTAAAATTCCGACATGAGCAATCATAGCATCCGTTAGTTGAACCTGTTTGAACCTGAAAAAAAATAAAATGATTCGGGGTGAGATCTAACGGACAAAATAAACAAATAGAGAAAAACCTTGCTGAACCGTAAAAAAAGTAGGTAAATTAAATGTAAAAACAATGTTATATTAATGTAAAAACTATGTAATATTAACGTAAACAATTGATTTGGTGCAAAAACAGTTAAAATTATGTAGATGTATATCATATGTAAGCAAATGTAAAGTTTACGATTCGTACAAAATAATACCTGGAAAACATTAGTTACATCATTGTCTTTGTTGAGATGTGTTACAGAGTATACAACTTCATCGTCTAAATGCTCAGTATGAGAAACATAGCAATAGAGCTTTCCCTTCACGATTTCTTTCTGCCAAACGTTGCCTATAACGCAGACTTTCGATAGAAGTGTCATAACATAGGATAAATTGCACTAAAGTATTTGCTCCGCTAGAATTAACTTTGAAAGCAGCGTTTGAACTCTCACACCTAGACGTGGTTTTCATTAGGCAACACATTAGTACTTCTCTAAAATAAGCAGGAACCCATTGCTCACGAATAGCATACATATCACTCAACCATGTGTATTCGGATAATTGAAACCTTCTTATAAGATTAGACCAACGATTCTCGAATGTAAGGGGGGATATGAACAAATTCCACACCAAACGATGCATGCAAGCCCGAAAGTCAGTGTTGTTTAACAGATCGTCGGAAAGCTAGTTACTTATATTAAACACATCAAATAAATATGCAAAAATAAAAAAATAGGAATGTCTATTAACAAAAAAGATGCTACAAAACCTTTAATGGTAGCTTCTTCATGACATGCCACATGCATAAACGATGACGTGAGTTTGTAAGAACTTGCGAAATAGCTTGCTTCATCGAAGGATCTTGATCGGTCATAACCAACATCGGTTGTTTCCCATGTGCTTTGATAAAAAAGTTGAGCAACCACTTGTATGACTCTATTGTTTCACTATGTAGCAAGCCTGCACCAAATGTTACACAATTTTTGTGATGATCAACCCCAGTAAAAGGGACAAAAATCATGTTGTACCTACGCATTAAAAATTGCCATGTTATACAAGGTTGTAAATGACATGAAAAACCTACATTGTAAATGACATGTATAACAATTGTATAAACATTGTAAATGCCATATATAACAATTATATCAACATTGTAAATGCCATGTATAACAATTGTATAACATTGTAAATGACATGTAAAATAATTGTAAATACATGTGCTAAATGACATGTATAACAATTGTTTCAACATTGTAAATGACATGAAAAATCAAACACGTAAATGCCATGTAAAATAATTGTAACCTACGTTTACATCGTGTGTTAATGTTTAAATAACTAGAAGTTTACACCAAAATTGTAGACAAAAAATTTAAAATTACATGTGGTAAACGACATGTAAAAGAATGGTAACATCGTTGTAAATGATATGAAGAATGATATTTCAAAATATAACAACTGTAAATGACATGAAAACCCTACATTGTAAAAACCTTCGTTGTAAATGACATGGAAAACCTATATTGTAAATGACATGTATAACAATTGTATCAACATTGTAAATGCCCTATATAACAATTGTATCAACATTTGTAAATTCCATGTATAACAATTGTATAACATTGTAAATGACATGTAAAATAGTTGTAAATACATGTGCTAAATGACATGTATAACAATTGTATCAACATTGTAAATCACATGAAAAAACAAACACGTAAATGCCATGTAAAAGAATTGTAACCTACGTTTACATAGTGTGTTAATGTTTAAAAAACCATAAGTTTACACCAAAATTGTACACAAAAAATTTCAAATTACATGTGGTAAACGACATGTAAAAGAATAGTAACATCGTTGTAAATGATATGAAGAATGATATTTCAAAATAATGTTTACTATGCATCATTGGTTTACATAGCCTGTTAAGGTTCAAAATCACCAAAATTCCTTGTTTCACGAAAAGTTACATACGTAAATTCATAGTAATAAAAACGTATACTGTTATTGTTTTGTTCGTTACTTGTTGGTGTAATAAGTGGCGTCAAATGCAAGGACATCGCCAAATACTTCGTAGTTTTTCTTCGATATCTCATCAGCCAAAACACGTGCCTGAGTTCGCCTTTTACAACAGAAAAATCGAAGTAAAAATCAGGGAGATTTTTAACACGATCACGCAGCCGATCAAGAAGTAATTAGGAGTCCCGATTGCCTATAAAAAGACGAGTGGCTTGGCTAAAATTTTTAAAATCGGTAGGGGTACCATTTACATTGTGATGACCACCCTTCATTCACACTTGAAGCCTGTGAGCTATGGTTGGACCTATACGATTCAATGTCATATGATGAATAAACTGTTTCATTGAGAAAGATAGTTTACGCCCTGCTTTTGTAAAATCACGGTTATATGGCTCGATCAACGAATGGTTATGACACTCAACAAACTTGTATATAACAAAACTTGATTCCGCTTCTGAAACTTGGACAGATATATGAGCCTTACAATCTGTAACTTGAAAAGAACTTTTCCACACATACATAGAAGATTCATCTAACGTATCAAAACGTCTCTTACTATGAGGTCTTCCAGCTTTGTTACATCTAAGGTATTTGTGAGTAACCTGGTCGTTTTTATTTTTTTTCGTTTGACCAATACGAACAGAAAAACCAGAACATTCAACATAATTCTTGTACATTATAAGAACATCGTTCCAACAACCATAGGTAGCCCCGACAATGGGTTTGGTATCACGGTCTTGATTTGGACACCAAACCTTGGTACCATTTGGTGTTAGAAACGTGTAACATCCTTAAACATCTTCTCCTTTTTGAACAAAAAAAATTTAAAAAGTTAACATAACTTACAAACTTCTCACGTAATAGCAACGTAACAACCAAGTAAACATTATGAAAATGATAAAAATCACCAGCTACGCGAGTTAGTCCACATGGTTCTTCGGTAGTTGACAAATCATTCAAAAGTGGGGGTCCTCGGTATCATCGGCAACATCTAATGGCATTTACAAAAATATAATCAAACTGTTAACGTTAACATGAATCTCCATAACTTACAAAAAGGTGAATTTTACCACAATTTAATGGGTGTTCATGGCAGTTTTCGTAGATCAGGGGCATTGGAACATAAACACCATTTTCATCAACGATTTTACCATCGTTTATGGGGACTGCTGTATATAATGACAAAACAACGATAAAAAAAATTATAACGTTGTCTAACAAAAATAAATAGAAAAAATAAAAAAAACACCTTCAATGTCTGATAACATAAACGATTGTTCCTCGTATCTCTCAATCAACGAATCAAACGTATTTAATTCAAGGATGGAATCCATTATTGCTATTAAGACGTATGCATTCAATGAGAGAGAGGTTTCTTGGGTTCAAAAGAAGAAAGAAGTTAATATACAAGGTCGTGGATATGGAGTTAATCTATCAACTAATATCAAACAAAAACTACATAATGATGTGATGCATGTTTACAAATAAAAAACTTTTCATTAATGAATGAAAAGATGTTGGGTAGACAACCATGCCACAATAGTACAACAAATCTCTGCAAATTTTAGAGAGATAAATTTGATAAAGACATATATAATATAATATAAAAAGAATACATGAAATCAAAATTTGTTTTGAAACAAGCTGGAAAAATAAAATATTCAATTTCATTTATAACAGGTAACAAACGGTGAACTACAGCGTAAAATACATGTTACAACTAGATTCAGTTCATATATAGGATTGGTTTTTAGTCTACATGAAACAAAAAAGTGCAAAAAAATGTGCTCATAAAAAAGGGGGAGTAATTTAGTTAAAAGAATAAATGAACGTTTAATGTGTATTACGCTCATAGAAAAACATGTATTTTGCGTTTTCAGTGTATATAAAATAAATGAAAGCTGTCCAAAAAAAATTACATATACACACAAGAAAAATCTGTAAAACATACGTAACATGATTATATGGATTTACGTGATGTGTAAAATGGAATCAGTCAACAAAAAAGGGGAGATGAAAAAAAAAGTACAATCCTTGAAAAGGACGAAAAAACCCTTCAATTGATTTTTAATAAGGTGGTGATGTGGCATAATATGGACCACATGTTAAGGTTTTCACAGTTTTCTCAATGAGGCTTGGTTTTCGTTTTATGCTTTTCCTATATATAGGGTTATTTTGAAAACCCACTTGAGTTGAGAAAACTTTGAAAACAATGGAAAAACCATCCAAAAAAATTTTTTTTCATTTTTTTACAGTTAGGTTACATTATTAGTGTCATTTTTATAAAAAAAAAATACAAAAAGCGTCGAGTAGTTTTTTTTAAAAATACCGATGTAACACAGACGTAACATCGTTGTACAGTACTGAAGGAGTTACGTCAGTTTTACATTTTTGTTTTATTAATTTTTTAAAAAAAATTGTGTCGGCGCTTTTTTTATATTTTTTTTTTATAAAAATGACCCTAACAATGTTACAAAAGTGTAAAAAAATTTCAAAAAAAAAAACTTTTGTTACATAAGGTTTTTTAAAGTTTTCTCAACTCAAGTGGGTTTCCAATTTATACATGCCCTATGTATATAGGGATTGATTCCTATGAAAATTCAATCTTAGAAAGAAAACTTTTAAACCCTATGTAAGCCATTTATTTGGAATCTTGAAAATAAATATGTGGTCCAAATTAAACCAGAATAAAAAAGTGGGTTTTGAATAAACAAATCATTTTTAATATGGGTTAATGAGGACCACATATTTATTTTCAATATTCCAAATCAATGACTCACATATGGTTTATCATTTTTTTTCTTTTTTATTTCTTATTATTATAAGCTAATAAATGTTCAAAAAAGAAAAAAATTAAAAAAAATATATGTATTTTATTTTATTACATATATGTAACTTATATGTTACATATACTAGTTACATACATGTAACTTTATTAGTTACATACGTAACTTTTTGAGTTAGATATACGTAACCTCGTGATTTACTATCTTTATTATAATTGTATTATCTCATTATAACATTTTTGTCCTTATAATATAAAATTACGAAAAAAAATTTAAAAAATTTCTTGGTAAGTACAAATTTTCTTGATTTTCTTCAAAATAAGAAGTTTTCTTATAAACTTTCACCTCCCTCTCTCGAAATAAATTAAAAATTTTAAAAATATATATTTCGGATATCCGAATATCCGAAATTTATTTAAATTATCCAAAAATTATCTGAATATTCGAAATATCTGAAAAATATACGAAAAATTATCCCAAAAAAACGATTTCGGATATCAGATATCCAAACTATCTGAAAATTTTCAAAATAGGTACCCGAATCCGAATTTCCGGATATTTGATTTTTTCGGATATTTCGGGTTCAGATTTTCGGATATTTCGTTTTCAGATTTTCGGGAATTTCGAACTCGGGTATTGATAATTTTTTAAACACTCCTATTCTCGATGCCAACAACCTCTATTTCTTACCGGAACATTTTTTTATCATTTTTTTCAGTTTAGCACCAGTAGTGTTCACTGGTAGATATATAAGCTCCCAATAACTAAAGTAAATAAAAAACACGTCAAAAAAATAAAAAATACCCCATATTAATTAAAAATGAGCTTCGTAAATCGTAGAGCTTGAACGCATACTACGTCATAAAAGTAGCGTTCACTGGTAGAGATATATAAACATAGATAAAATGACACACTTAAATGCATCCTTTAACGCACAAAAAAAACTAACATAACAATAAGCCTAATACTAAAACGCTATAAATTAAACCTTAAGTTAAATAAAATATATAGAAAAAAAAGACAATTATTAAAGAAAAAAAAAAAGCAAAACAAAACGTTAACCAAAAAACGCTTTTAGTATTGATATTGGGTTGCATTCTATATATATAGATAATATGTTGGTTAAAATTTGTGAGCCTCATCAAATTAAATTAAGTATATGAGGCTTGAGCTCAGTGACACATCTTAGTGAAGACCGGGGGCGACCGCCCCTTTTGTTTTTTCGTGTAGTAGTGTATATTTTCTGATACGTAGTGTAAAGTTTTTTTAAAACCTTTTATTTCGCCTCCTCTGAAGTTTCTGTCAAGCTCCGCCACCGCTTGAGCTTAAGTTTAAACTCATTTATAAGAGAGAATCAATTTAGGCCTGAGTTTGGGCTAAAACTCAAGCTTGATTAGACCTTTTAGCGTTCCAATTTGCGAGGTCCCGAAACCCGGGAGTCCTCTTGGTTGACAAAGCATCGAAAACATAATTCTTAAACCGTAAAATAATCGTATATCATAGCAGCGGAAATTATCAGATAATCTTTAATCATAATTAAAACATCTAAACTACATTCGTAAATTAGTCTTTAATCTCAATAGGAATGCCAGTTCATGAATAGGTAGTCCTCATGTCATATACCACGAGCCATCATATCATTATCATAACTTGTTCAACCTGACATGCATGCTAAATCAAGTCAGCTTTCGTTGTTGAGTTCTAAGTTAAATTTTTATAAAAATCTTTAGCTTTTTAGATCATCACATAACATAACATAATTCATATATTTACTGATTCATATCTTTATATAACATAACCTAATTCAAGTACATAACTTATATGTCATCATAACATCAATCATACTCAGTGGCGGACCCAGAAATTTTTTTCATGGGGGGCGGAAATTTTTTAAGGTTATTTGAGAATCGCTATATAATATTTTTTTTCCCTTATGTTCATATCGGGTTAGGTTGAATTGGGTCCGATCATGTTAAAAAAAATCGAACTAAATTTCATATAGAAAAACATACTAATAATATAATACATATAAAGTTGTTCTTATGTCTGGCAAAATGGACGGGTTGGGTTGTGTAGCGGGTCAGAACGAGTGTAGGATGAGTTTTAAGCAAAATCAGTTTTGGTTTATATGAGTCACCTTAAAAAACATGAATTTCGTTCAAGTTAAAATTAATTGTAATTAAACAGATAGTTAATTTGAATAATTTCTAGTTATTTCTCATCAAATATGTGATTTATTATTCTTATCCGTTTGAATCCATTTATATTCACATAAGTTTTTAAGTTACGTGCTCATTTTGAACCACATTTGGTTAATGTGTTACACATTTTAACTCATTGTATATCATAATGTTACTCATTTCAATCCAAAATACAATAATTGTTTCCTAATCTACACATTTATCATGTTATAAGTTAAGATTGTTAGACCTATTTGTTTTCTACGGGGTTTTATTTTAGAAAATCTATTCAATACAACATCTATGGTGACCTTTTTAAGTAATTATGTCTCCAAAAAACAAGTATAGCTATAACTTATTTTCTCATCACAAGTCCAATTATGCAAATTTAAGGGGGCGATTGCAAAATATTAAGGGAGTCAGTCAAGATTTTAACATACATATACCACTGAAAAAAAAATTTTTAAGGAGGGCGGCTGCCCCCCCACCCTATAAGGTGGGTACGCCACTGATCATACTGTGCATAAAAATTTAGCCTTCACTGTTGACCGAAGTCAGCATGCTTGTGCAGCACAAGACTCTATAACACTGATGACCCGAAGTCGACAGGCTTGTATAAATACAAGACTCTATAACTATCAACCCAAAGTTGATAACTCATGCATGCATAATATTTCCTCAACTAGCGACACAAAGTCGACATGCTTGTGTTTCCACAAGACTCTTTAACTATCAACCGAAATTGACAGCTCATACCGGTACAAGACTTCTTTACATACATCATTCATATCCATAACATCATTCATTCATACATAACATGGTTTAATCATTTAAACCATCATAATCATAAACAGTTATTCGCACCGTAGTGCTCAAGTTTTGCCCAACCGTAGCCAGGACTTCAATATCATAATTCCTGCTCGACCTCGACCAAGACTTTGAAAATCAATTACTTCTCAACCACAGTTGAGACTTAAAACATTCTTTATACATCAGCTGAGACTCTTAAAATCATTTACTTTTCAACTAGAGTTGAGACTTAAAACATTCTTTACATCTCAGCTGAGACTCTTAAAATCATTTACTTCTCAACCGCAGTTGAGTCTTAAAACATTCTTTACCGGAAAACATTCTTTACCTGACCATAATCAAATTAAAATCACTTTCATACAATAACTTTATAACATGCATACTAGCCCAAAATGATAAAACATTTAAATAGGGCTGCAAAGAACTCACCTGAGCTTAGTAACGCACAATTTGCTAGCTTTTCTTCATTTCCTTACTTTCTCACTTCAGAATGATATCCTTATTAATATGCATATATTATCATGATTATAACCTTATCATGAAGGTGCTCAGATTACGATTACCGCTCAAAACTTCGGCATGTCGTAGCTTTCATTCGGAGCTTTGTTTCAAAATTTCGGTTACACTCATTTTGAACATTTTTATCTCTACATTCTTGTTATGCTTAAAGATGACTTATTTGCTCGGCTTAGATAAGCGTATTCTCATATTTAATTAACTCGTCTTAGGGCGTTGTTAAACTTACTGTATAATAACATGGGTTTAAGGAAACCGGAAGCACATACATATTATATCCTCATAAAACTCAAGAAAACTTGATCATTATCTAGATGTAATTGGGCTCCAACCGAATCAAGTTCATGTTCATGATACAAAACCAAAACTCTATCTAAACATGGTAATGGTCTCTTTAATCAATCAAGACTAAACTAATACGAGATGAGAATCATAAACACATACCTTAACGATCGATCTATTCTTCTTGATTCTCTTCTCTGCTCGTACGGTCAAAAGATTTCTAAACTGAGAACTAGAATACGATCTCTTAATATGTACTCAAAACTTCATAACATGTGATTACATTCAATCCACTCGAACTCCTTTTGGATTACGTACTGAATTATGGGCCACACCACACAAAATACATACACAAATTCGTTTACCATTTTTTTGAATTAATTAAAAGTTTCACTTAGGGCCCCTGTACTTTGAGGTCTTATTTTTAAAACCCCATTCTACTTTGCACACATATTTTTAATATTCATTAGCTTATATTGTGTTCATATTTTATCGTATAACGGTCCCGCTTATATTAATGTGATCGTAATCACTTCGGGAACGTTCATAAAAATTTCGAACCCAAACGGTCACAGAAATTTTTACACGTTATTAATATGCTTTATAACATGTCCATACATCATCAGATATTTTTATCGTTTATATCATTTTGATCGTAATTACTTTACGAACGTTTATATAAAATTTGAACATAAACGGTTACCGAAATTTTCTGTTGTTACACAATTTCAAGTCAAGTGGCTCAACTCTTCGATTGACAGAAGTTGTGCACATATGTATTTTGTGACACATGTATATGTTGTTTATGTTACTAATTAAATGGTTGTTTAATTGTGTACGTTAACGTGGTTAATTGCTCTAAAACTTAATCACAATTAATTTATTTGCACGGCAAAAGTCGATTGGCTGGCATGTCCTCGAAATGAAGCTCGTACATCAGTCATACTAACTAGATATCATCAGTTTAGGAGGAAACTCATCAATGGGAAAACCTCCTGCTCATATAGGAGCGATTGCTCTCAGATAGACGCGAACCCAATTAAGATCACTAATAAAAGAAGGCAAGGGTAGTGACAAGCCTAAAAAATTTTTGTATTGGGGTCGGAATTTTTTTGGATAATTATTTGTCGTTAAATATTTTATTTTTTGATCAACTCGAATGGGGTCGGGTCGGGTTAAATCACCCGAAAAAATGATAAAACTAAATTATATCACAAAAAAATAATAAAACCATGTCAAATTATTATCACATTGATTAAAATGATATGATAAAATTGGTTTTCTTTCGACAAATTCGAAATAATACTATTTAAATCAATAACTCAAGATTAAAAGAAGATGAAGATTTAAATTTTCTTTTAAAAATTGTTTCATAATATCTAAATATACAAGTACAATATTCAACAAAATTTCTCATCAACAAAATTTTAGGAGTGAACTGAAAATGAATTATGAACATCAAATTCATTCTCTATCACCCAAATTGCGTGATTTGAGTATTATTTTATATCTTTGGCTTTAAACTGATTTTAAATTGAACTTTATCTAGTTCGTTAAATATTAATGAGGGTCTGAGACAAAATTTACTGTGGGTCGATTGAGATTGCATCATATATATAACATTAAAAATTAAAAGTTTATAGGGTAGGTTGAACCCCCTTACCCACTATGTGGGTAGGCCTATAGTCAAGAGACCTTTTGTCTTTGTCACAATTAATGACTCATAAAATTGTCGGGAAGATTAGATTGTGTGTGACCGAGGATCATCGTACTCCATTATTGTCACACGAAAACGTTCAGTTAACTTTAAAGATATAGTTAGGAACAATCAACCAAAGAGGCATTGGCTCAATGGTACCCCATGATTCTTTCAAACGGGAGGTCATGGGTTCAAATCCCTCCCGCAGCGAAAAAGGGGTCTGAGGGGGGGGGGGTCAGGAGGTTTTCCCAGTGGGGTTTTCTCCTGGGGTGGTTGTGGTGGCTCATGGGAGGTCCAGGTAACTAGACCTTGGTGACATGGCCTGGAAACAGTGGGTTCACACGATTGAGACCTTTGCCGTTCAAAAAAAAAAAAGTTAGGAACAATCAAACATCAAAAGCAGTAGATTTCATTAAATGTCGATCCCCACCTTCAACTAACTAATCAAATCATGACCCCTCTCATCTCAACCGTACGATCCTTGCATTCACATGCAAAAAGCTAGCACCAATATATATAAATACGTACCTTGTGACAATATTTCTTGCACCAACATAGTTCCAAGGACATAAAGTTTTAGCGTTAATACACTCGAAAAAATGGCGAAGAGGGTAACCATGGTCGTTATATGTTTGATCCTGGCTTGCATGGTGGTGATGGCACCATGTGCTGAGGCTATAACCTGTGGTCAGGTGATCAGCAGCTTGGCACCATGCCTTGGGTACCTAACAAAAGGTGGTGCTGTGCCACCTGCTTGTTGCGGTTCGCTTAAAGGACTCAATAATGCTGCAAAGTCGACCGCTGACCGTCAGACTGCTTGTGGTTGCTTAAAGGGTACATCCAACTCGGGCATTAATCTGAGTTATGCAAGCAGCCTCCCGGGTAAATGTGGCATCAACATTCCTTACAAGATCAGCCCTAACACAGACTGCTCCAAGTATTTTCATTCATATATACATGCACTTCTATTTTAGTATATGGTTAACCATAGATTTATAGTGTTAATGTGTTCTGGTTTGTGGTAATTTATGCAGGGTTCAGTAAGCCAAAACTTATGCATGGAAGGAAGATTAGAAGCATATATATGGACCATATGCATGTGTCTGTGAATTATAATGTATTTGGCTATGAATAAATCTGTTGAGAGTTGTTATCTGTTTGGTCATAAAGGGCACTAGTTTATTAAAAAAACATATAGTTATATATATAATTAAAACATAGAAGTAGTGTAGTAGTTAAAAGGAGGAGAGACAACCTATATGTTTCAAGTTTAATTCCCACTTAGGGCAATTTTTCTTGAAAGCCACAAACCCGGTTGCATGCAGCCATGTTTTACCTATTTCTTCCAACTAGTCGGGTATTTTTTTTTTGTGGGGGGGGGGGACTAGGGGTTGAGTTCCTACGGTCACAAAAAGAAAAAATTAACAGTCTTGTTTTAATATACCACGGGTTGAGTTCATACGGTCATAAAAAGAAAAAATTAACAAGTCTTGTTTTAATATCTATTTAACTCAAGTGACATGTTTTACGAATTTCACGTTCACCACATAGTACTGATCTACATCCGGGAAGGCCTATATGCGACTGAACCATGACTTGGAAATGGCTAGAGTACTAACCGTAGTATGAAACCATAACAGCATCCGATTGTCCCATTAGTAGAGTGCTCAATAGACATGACCATCATAACTTAAAAGGGTTTAGAGTTTAAGATTTAAAA
The DNA here is from genome assembly GCA_009363875.1 of Mikania micrantha. Taxonomy (NCBI): domain Eukaryota; kingdom Viridiplantae; phylum Streptophyta; class Magnoliopsida; order Asterales; family Asteraceae; genus Mikania; species Mikania micrantha. Next base: position 38,923,440 of record CM018685.1, read on the forward strand.
TTGCCGACGGTGAGGTTTGTAGTCTATCATCATGCATACCCACTAATGATATACAAATGATCATAGGATCAAAAGCGTTTTTTTTTTCGTTTTGAAAAAGACCCCCATTTTATCATGAAAAAATTACCATTTTGTCCACTTTGACCCATTCTTGGACCAAAATGTCCAAATGTCTATCATCTTCTTTATCTTTAAAAACTTTATAGTGACGGATATTTGGACATTTTGGTCCATCATTAGGTCAAATGGACAAAATGAGAATTTTCCCTTTTATCATCTGCTACGGCCTACGGGCTATAAAAAGCTTGAGATGCCTAGGGAACAATGGAACATGACCCATCGATGACAACAAATGATAAGCACACCTTATGTAGACCAAAATTCAATGTACACTTCTTTTAGAGAGCAGCCTCAATGGGGCATCCTTGTTGGTGAATGGTGTAAAGTGTAAACTATGCCAAACAGTGAATATTCAAACCCTCCAGTGTGAAGGTTTCGTAGTGTTAGATAATAAAAGTTATGCCTGGCAAAATGGGCGGGTTGAGTAGCGGGTTAGAACGGGTTCGGGTCAGGATGGGTGTGGCTCAGAACGAGTTTTAGGCAAAATCAGTTCGGGTCTAAATGGATTTTTCTTAAAAAACATCAATTTAATTTAACTTTAGATGAGTTATAAGTAAACAAATAATTCATTTGGATAATTTTTAGTGATTTTTTCATCAAATATGTTATTAATCATTCTTAAATGTTTGAATCCATTGCATTTACATACTTTTTTGGTTACCCGTCTTGACCCGCATGGTGTTCAAGTGCAACCCACCTCAACTCATCCAATATTATGATGTTACACTCATTTCAATCCATTATACTACAATTGTTTACCCAAACCAACACGTACATTTCCTTTGACATGGGTAAAAATTGACACCTCTAATAAAAGTAGATTAGATGTTGGTAAAAAAAACTAATAAAAACAAACATAAGACTACCAATTGACATGTATATTTGTATAATAAACACATTATATTAAAGATTGGACTCATTAAGATATTTTGATTTTACTGGAGTACATTCTAACCCCGTAATTAGTAGCTCTCTCTATTTTTAAGACAATATTTTTTCTTTATGTTGGTTTTATCCGTGTTTGCATTTAATTTGTATTTGAGTTAAGGTTTTCTTCAGAAAAAAAATGGAGAATTACATATTTCTTCTTACTAAAAAATTACATATTATCTTAAGTTATAAATTTTCAATACATAATTTATAATGTTTTTAAAACATGATTTGAGAAAATATATAATTTTACAAGTTAGGAGGAGGAATTATGTTAAAGCCCAAAAAAAACCTCTTTCATCAGGGATAGAGTTAAGATCCATCTATAACTCAGACTTACAAATTGTCATGTTACTAGTGAGATTTTCTGAGTGTTATTGATTGATTTACATGTTAAACATTTAACTAAGAAATATGTGTTAAAAAGAAGGGAACCCTATTAAAATAAACATTTACCAATGAGGCAGTGTCTCAATGGTACTCCGGGATTCCTTTAAATGAGAGGTCTTGGGTTCAAATCCCTCACGAAGCGAAAAAGGATCTGAGGGGGGTCAGGGGGTTTTCCCAGTGAGGTTTCCTCCTGGGGTGGTTGTGGTGACTCATGGAACGTTCAGGTAACTAAACATTGGTGACATGGCCTGGAAACAGTGGATTCACACGATTGAAACGTTCGCAGTTCAAAAAAATTAAAAATAAACATTTTGATCAAGAAATAAATAGAGGTTGACTTTAAGCTATCTAACCGGTTAAGCATCCAGGTGCTCATTAGCCGGCATTAAAATTTTCAATTCTAGTGTGATTACCGGGTGCAAATTCACCCATTAGCAAGTAAATGGCTTAAATTTTCTTTATAATACACTGAAGTCTATCCATGAATACCTTACACAAAAAGTATACCCTTTTTTGCTTCTGTGACGGAGCTTGAATAGTTTTCGAGTATGCATGGGCGGAAATTTTAAACTTTGATAACTTGGATGTTGAAGTTGTTCAAAACTAGAAACCGTTAAAATATAAAATTGTTAGAAATGTAGTTGAGAATTTGATAATGAGGCAATTTTAAGATTGGGTAATGGCATCCCAACAAGTGATTTCAATCACATAAGTTCTGCGAACTGGATGTGTATTGAGCCATGACGCCCGGCATATATGAGATTGTGTATAAGACAATATTTTAGAGCTGGCAAAATTGGTACCTAATAAGACACGATAAGACATGTTTAACAAAAAAAATTACTATTTGATTTTATATTTTTTTAAAAAATAGTAAAAATTAAGAGGCTAGACTTTATCATTTTTCTTTTTTGCTACATAAAATGTAAAACTGTCATGCTTAAATCACCAAACAAAGTGTTAAACAGGTCGTTTTCATGTTTTATATTTGCATTAAGCGCATCGTCTGAAACCTATTAAAGCCGTTAAGACCCGTTTTGCCAGCCTTACAATATTTATTATCATGTATGTGACACACCTTTGTTTGCAAATATGTACGAGTGTTATTTGACAGTTTGTTTACAACATAAGAAGTGATTCTAGAAACGAACATTTAAAGATGTCAGTGAACAAGCTTTACAAGATAGTTTTTACAGTTTTTGTAATAAAAAAAAAATAGTGAACGCCACTATTTGGCTTTTGTAAAGACATTATTTATTTGATTATTGTAAGTTAATTAGTTGTTTGCTTAATGTGTCATTCTTTCTTAGATGTAATTAATTCTCACTCCTTTTTTTGAATCTTAATCACATAAATTCATCTAAGCTCGGTCACTTATTTAGATAAGATTAATTCTCTATGCTCTATTTCTCTCTTACATCTCTTTTGTAAAACACCAAACCTGAAAGGTTATATAGTAGACCATTCATAAGCATACAAAATTCTAAAACTGTAAGTTCATGTGACAAGCAACAAAAATCATGTCTAGTAAAATCATTTACATTTACTTCAAATTGTCATAAAAATAATCCTTATATAAATAATACATAACATAACTATTTGAGATGTCATATAAATTGCATCTAGTATATAGTCCTTTAGTAATACCATTCGACTGCTACTTTAACATGAAATGCATACTGAATCAAGACAATTTTTGCTAGTGAATTTTAGTTTAATTATAAAGCTTTATTTATTATTTTTTTAATGAGTATAGTATTAGCAATTATCACATTACTTTACATATGTAACTTTGCAAAATACCCTACTTCGACTATATATCTTTATAAATAAATTTAAAGAAATTTTAAAATATGTCTTTGATATAACTTGATATGTTATGATTGATAAATTTAATGCTCTTGTTAACAATAACACATGAAGAGCTTGTACCCCGACAACGTAAGATGAACATTATTAAATGCATGTTAGATTTTTTAACATAAAACTAACTCGAATGGGTCTCTTGAATGACACAAGGCTATTTTATCTGTAATGACATGTATTAGCAAGTGAGCGTGAATTGTAAAGAAAAATTTAGCCATGTGGTTTAGTCAACTACTATTTATACGGTTCTTAGTATCATGGTTTCTCACTCGTCTGTTCATCATCTTAATGTCAAAAATGCTCCTACATGGGCATTTGGTAAAGACAATCCATATGCATAAGCCTTTAGAATTCCTGCTACCCATATCACGTTTTGTTGTCTCCAGGGCCGTCTCGAAGAGATTACGTATCTTGTACGAATGCTAAAAATGGACCCTTATGTGTGTGTCTGTGCTAATTCGTTTGTAACTAAATTTGAAGTGAGTTGATTTGTATTTAGCTTTTATAAATTTCGTAACTGGGTTAAATATAGGGTTAATTACCAAAATAATCAAATTTGACCATCTTTTTACCAAAATAATCACTGAAATTTAGCCAACCGTTTCAGCTTTAGACGCCCCTTTAGACACCCTTTTTTGTATTTTTGTGTCCCAAGAAACATATGCGCCCACATGTTGGCGGATTTGTCGAAGTCTAAATGGGTGTGTCTTAAAACCTCTTTTATACCGGCGTCTTTAAACGCCTAATTTAGACGATTATTCTGACGTCTTTTTGGAGTTTGGAGTCTACTCCAAAGCGACGTCTTTAGACGCCTATTCTGACGTCTTTAAGCCATCAAATCAAGTAAAGTGACATCCATCCAGAACCGTCGTCTAAAGACGTCGCTTTGAAGTCTAAAGACTCTAAAAAAAGTCGGAATAGGCGTCTAAATTGAGCGTCTAAAGGCCTCTTAAGACGCCGATTAAAAATTGTCTTAAGACACTCATTTAAACACCGACAAAGCCGCTAACATGTGGGCCTCGTGTTTCTTCTTGGGTTACAAAAGTACGTGCGTCTAAAGCTAAAACGGGGGGCTAAATTTCAGTGACTATTTTTGTAAAAAGAGGGTCAAGCTTGATTAATTTGATAATTAACCCTATTTGCATTTAAAAAATTGGGTTGTAACTTATGTGTTTGTTGTAAATAAATTAATATATATACAATATATATAACTTTTTTAAAAATTTAGCCCCCCTAAAAAAATAGGCATGTTCGATCGCACCTTTCGCACTTATCTCAAACAGTCTCTTTACATTTGAAGCAAGCCCAAGAAGCAAGACATCTTGAAATGTAGACTACGTCCTCCTAGCTACATTGCGACTCTTTTCACCGATGTTTCATGGGTCAACTATCTCAGGAATTCACCATGAAAGATCTTGGCAAGTTGCATTATTTCTCAACATGCATCTTGTTACCGAAACGACTGTGGTCTATTCTTCTCACAACACAAGTATGCTTATGAAATCCTTATGTAGGGTGGTGGGATGTCCTCTTGCAAGATACAAACACAATGCTAAATGCTAATAACAGATGACCTAACCTCATACATTAGCTTAACTGGGACATTTATATATATCTTGTGTTTACTAGTCTGGATCTAACAAAAGCAGTACAACAAATATGCATGCTCCTCCTGCCTCATATCTTAAAAGTAACTTACTCTCCTGGTCGTCCAACTGCTCTCAGTCACGAGCCAAGCCTAAGTATCGAATGGCGACGAATGTTCGATAAAATGCGTTAGGATTTGAAAATTATTTCTCAAACTCCATCATTCCACTTCTCGTGCTTCAATTGTTTATTATGACAATGACTTAATGAGTGACATTTATCCCACTCTTAAGTGATTTGAATTGCATAGTTGGCATCCTATCCATAAATACAGGATCTCCACTTATTATATATACACAAAAATGAATGTGAGAAAATCAAGTTTGAACTATTCTATCAGTTCAAAACAACCTTTATTCATAATGCAGGACATTTGTCTGATGCAACTCTGGGAAAAAGGAAGAAAAAAAAAAAAAAAAAAGACAAGACAACCCAACAAAGAAAGGTGCTCGGATGCAACATAACTGTAAGTTGTCACTGTTCACTAATAAAAGCCAATGACAAGCTTTTTTTTTGTTAAAATAGGTAAGAATTGGATTGTTAAAGGATCATTAGGTGTTTATTTTTTCCTTAGATGTGTTTTTAGAGAACTTGCTTTGAGGGGGGAGCAACTTTCCCTTTTTCAGCATCAAAGTTGCTAGCGTGCAGTGACTTTGGTGTTATAAAGGTGAAAGTCGCTTCCTCTTTAGCGACTTTGATGTAGAAAAAGGCACAAGTCTATCTCCCCTAGCAAATTATATATAAACACGAGAAAAAAAAGACACCTAAATATCATTTACCAATCTGTTTTCCACCTATTTCAACAAAGAATTCTAAAAATGACAAGATTGTATAAACCATTCAAATCTGTCAAATGATCCACTATAACCATTACTTCATTTATGGTTTGGGTTGAGATATTTTTTTTAAGCATTCTTCATTACAAGTTTGTCATCTCTCTTAAATCCTTACCATATTACTTGTTTCTGCACCAACAAATCAAATCACTGCCTCAAGCTTTCAACAATGTAGGAGGCATACAGATCCCTGCAATCAAATACATTCACGCATTCAAAGATAAGATTGATTGATGCATACAGGACACACACACAGAAAGAGATGCAAGATTCCAGACTCACATTGAATACTCAATAGCTTTGACTGCATCTTCAGCAGGAAGGAAGTCGTTGACTTTAACTGATTTGTTCTCGTTTTTCTTGTCTGCATGCATTAAGTTAAGCAATGCCAAAAACAAGTTAACATTAATAAAGAGGTATATAGTAAATACTAAATACTGCTTTATACACAATTGTATGGATACAGTCCTCAAAGAAACGGCGGATCTCAGCAAGACGATGTGGCGGGAGTTCTTTAATGTCGGTGTAGTGACGAAACTCTGGGTCATCTGCACATACTGCTATGATTTTGTCATCCCCTTCACCCTATAAAAGCAAAACATACTCCAAAATGATTAAAGTTAAAATTAAGATTCATCTAGGCGCACACTGGTAAGTGCCGACCATGGTTGTAAAAATTGCTAGTCGGTAGTTGGGTGGCGAGGTAGGGACTAGGGATTAATCGGGATTAATCAGAATTAATCGGATTGGAAATTTATATATAATTTTCAAAATAAATATTATTTTTTCAATACATCAAAGATTTTCACAAATTAAAAAGCCTATAAGTATATTTTCTTGCCAAAACACAACTAAAAAACCAACTAATAGGCCAAAACATGTTTAAAATGGGCTGGACAAAGGCTTTTAGTTATTAGGGTTAAAGAAAAACCGCAATTTCTTTGGGTTGGACCGAAATTTTGGGCTTAAAACTGGGTTGACTGATTAATCCCGATTAGAGCCAACTAGCTCCGACTAGAGCCAACTACCGATTAGGCAAAATTTAATCAGCTTAGAGCCGACTAGCGATTAATCCCGATTTTTACAACACTGGTGCGACACAGGTAGTAGATTCGAATCCAGCTTCCATTGGTTTCCTGCCTGACCACTTAAAGGCCACTTGCCCGACGTAAGTTTCATTTCTACCTCGTCAAATGGTTTGCATGTTATTCGTGGGACTCATAGTTTCTCCTAATGGAATCTCACTGTTAGCAAAAAAAGATGAATCTAAGGCTAACTAATTTACCTGATCAATCATAGGCATTAATCCGATGGCACGTGCACGAAGGAAGGTGCCAGGCAGCACAGGTTCCTGTACACCAGAAATTGAGTTGAATTCAAGATACAGTCAACAAAGTTCTATGATACCATATCTTATTCTAAGGGTACCTGCATTAGTACCAACACATCCATGGGATCACTATCTTCACAAATGGTTCTTGGGATGAAACCGTAGTTGTGTGGGTAAACCACAGAGGAGTACAGAATCCGATCAACCTGATATGAGATTTTATACATCAACAATGAAAATGAAAGTGCTAATAGTGTTCCGATTTAACTATCCTCAATAATAATAAAATACAGGGTCGTTGTTAATCAAAAGCAACTAACATCAGTTAAGATGGCTACACTTAGCATATATGTCTTTAGCAATCAAGAAAAACATGTAATTTCTAAAGTATGCCTTAAACTTTTCAAATTTATTTAAAGTGATTAATGAGAAGTTTACCTTGATTAGGCCACTTGCCTTGTCAAGTTCATACTTAACTTTGCTGCCTTTTCCAATTTCAACCACCTGCCACAGGCTTACATAGCTTAGAAAAAACTTCTTGATGTACAAGAATTTCAATTTCCGTAACACCATTAGCAAAGATGTTAAAAACGTACACAGTTGAAAACTAGAGGTGCGCCCGGTCCTGAAATTATAACACAGTGAAAACAACTTTTAAGAATAGAGTTTTGATAAATTCAGAACTGTTTTTCTAATGACAAGGGGGGTTGCTAAAATATTTGTTGTCATTATACTTAATGGGCTCATAGAGAAAAATATTAAGTTGGGATGTACGTTTAAATCATAAAGTCAATAAAAATCACTCAATGCAAGAATTCCAAGATAAAAAAATGCTAGAATATCAAGAATATAGAACTTTACCAATTTCTAAGTCATGCCAGGGGTGAGCAGCAACAGATCTTCGTGACATGGAATTGAGAATCCTTTCATTGAGTACAACACGAGTACTTCCTTGTCCCTCATGGTTAGCCATGTTTACCTTCAATATTATATATCATTTTTAGTTTATGAAAAAAAATTAAAAATGTAATCACATAGTAGCTTAAAAAAATATCGCCAATACAACGATACAATCTACAAAAAAGAAAAATCAATAATCCTAACAGAAATCATATCCACCTATACCAAGAGAAAATCAATCATACTACTTTAAGTCTTGATCTAAAAGCAAGCACACAAGGTTACATGAATTTTCAGAGTTTCTGGCTAACTAATCTTGTCAATAATATTTAAATAGGATCCTACAAAAATATAATTTTTTTTGTTAGATTAACCCTCACCAAATTTTCCACTTGCCAAGATTTCGGCATCTAACATCCAACAAGAAAGTTTTGATATGGAGCTCTTCTTAAAAACTTAACAGTGGAACTGCAAAATTCATATACACTATTGTCTTTAACTTTTGTGATACAACACAAATAACAATGCTTGGGGCTATTAGACTGTAGAGGAAATAAATTTGTATGATGTTTGACTCTTTGATGTAGATCAATTAGTTTAAAATAGCCATACCCCCTAACAGCATCTGATCTTATACTTTTGAAAAATTTAACTATAACGAAAAATAGTGATTATATATGACCATACAAACGGTACCACAGAAAGTAATTTGATCTAATAATTTCAATCACTTTCATACTAACTTTGGATTTCAAAAGCACCACGTTTAACTTGCAAATTAAAATAACAAGAAATTTCTGACTAAGATTATATTATAAGCAGGAGGACGGAATTAAATATAACACATGAAATAATCTACTGAAGATTGTCAAACAAACTATGCCCCTATATGTTAATTACGGATTATTTAAGGTATAAGTCACCATCAACTCACAAACCAAATAATAATTCCAAATAAAGGGGGGAAAATGTTACTATCAACTCTCCAATTTTCCTTTTTTTCTTTTTTATTTTCTCCTTTTGAGAACAGAGTGTAATTATGAGATGAGAATGTGTATATTAATTGATTACGTCACATTCTTTTCCTGCACGATGAAATTATTGAGAGTTTGAAGGTAATAGTTAATTAGCCCAAAAAAAATTCATTCTGAATTGAAATTTTACTTACCAACTAACATGAGTTCATTATAATTAATGAAGAAATCGGTTACAAAAATTGAAAATTCTCTTGATTGTAGATTAAAAAAAAATTATTACATATAACTATATCAGAATGGAAAAAACTTTATAATCAATAAGTTTAACACGAATCATGTCAATTTTAAATTAAAAAAGTTTCAAATAAATTCATTTTCCAAAATTAAAATTTCCTCAGGATCAGTAGTATTAGAAATCAGGCCAGAAAATCTGAAATTACTGGATCAGATGACTCAAAACAATAAACATCATGTGTGAAATTAGTGATTTAGATGGATAAGAAATAATCTATGAAAATGGAGATCCGAACCTTATTATAGGATATGCTTTATTCTTTGCATTAAAAAAATAAATAAAAATAATAAAATAATAAAAAATAAAACTGAATCTTCAATACATTAAACCATGAATCATCTATCGTAGGACACAGAAACAGCGAGATCATTACATCAAACCCTAATACCAACACAACAAGTTCTTCAATAAACACACTCGCAGGATCATGCGTTCCAAAAACTGTAATCTAATCCAGAAAACTTCAACAGATCAACAAATTAGCATATAAACAAACTAGCATCGTGAAAATCGATCAGTAAACTCGATCGCATTAACTAGAACAACAATCGATCGACAAACAAAATGGGATCAAATGAAAAACTTGATTATTAACACGTATTACCAGAAAACAAAACTGAGTGAGTGAATTTGCGTTCTAATGTTTTAACTTCTTTTTATGATCAAAATAATTATAACATCATATGAGATGAAGAAGAAGAAATCATCAAAAACTTACCAAAGGAAGTGAGATTTTGAAGGGTCGTAGAGTGGACGCAACATTGACCCTTTTTCGTCTGAGACAAAAAATCATAAAAGTAGTCTTCGAACCGTTGGATTAGAAAGGAATATGATCGACGTCGGATAGTTAAACACGTGGAGATACTCCCGTTTGAGTTTATATGTTAGATTGTTAGCTTTTATTCCTTTTTTTTTTCATATACTGTGACCAGCATGTGTTTAATTAGATCATTGATGTTTTGTCCTACTTTCAATTCTTAATCTTGCCCGGTTTTACCGACATTTTACCGTCGTGTTTTTGGGTGGGTGTTTGGACCGGGTTTCCTCGGGAATTGGTGCCTGGTAGGCTAGGGGTTCCGTCTATCTTGACTAGTGGCCAACTTGGGCATCCTTTAGCCATTGAAGGCAGCGTACGAAGTACCCAACAATTGATTAGTTGACTGTTAAAAGAAAAGAAGTTCCCAGAGGAGTTATTTGACACAATCGTGTTGAGACCCATCTTTTATTATACACCCTGTGTGACTGGTCTTACGTGACGTTGGTCACGAGAAAAATAAAAACTCACACCGTTGTTTATCAATTCTTCATTTATCATAAATCACTCAAGATCATTGTAAACTCAAGATCAGATTATTGTCATTTCTTCTTCATCGTATATACAAATATATAATACAAATACATATCTCAAAATAACTGCATCTAGTAACTGTCATTATGAGGAAATAAATATTTGATTTTATAACACTCCCCCTCAAATATATATTATCATATATTATACACTATTAACAACATACTTCAAGATGTTATTAAATTGGTACTTCATGACCTATAATATAAACTGATACTACTGGATCAGTTATGTTGCCTCATTAAAAACCTTACTAAAAAAAACCCAATAGGATAAAACTTAGTCAAGGAAAAAAGAGTATAGCGTGTATAATATTTTCCCATAAATTAACTAATCATCTTTTAATCTTCGAAGTCCGATCCTTTGTGATAATTGCTCAAAACTGCTTCTTGGCAAAGACTTTGTAAATAGGTCAGCTAGATTTTCACTTGAAATGATCTGGCGAACATCAATTTCCCCTTCTTTCTGCAAGTCATATGTTGATAAAAACTTTGATGAAATATGCTTCGTTCTATCACCCTTGATATAACATTCTCTAATCTGAGCTATGCAAGCAGCGTTGTCTTCATAAATGATAGTTGGTTCTTTCTTGATTTGTTCCAATCCACATGCTTCTTGTATATGATTAATCATTGATCTTAACCATACACATTCCCGACTGGTATCGTATAATGCTATCAACTCAGCATGATTTGACGACGTTGCAGTAAGTGTTTGCTTTGTAGACTTCCATGAAATTGCTGTGCCACCGTATGTAAATACATAACCTGTTTGAGATATTGCCTTATGTGGATCTGATAAATATCCAGCATCGGCATATCCAATAAGTTGAGACTTTTTGCTTTTCTCGTAGAAAAGACCCAAGTCTCTTGTCCCGCAAATATACCGGAATATGTGCTTTATGCCATTCCAATGTCTACGTGTTGGGTTTGAACTATATCTCGCTAAAACATGTACTGAGAATGCAATATCAGGTCTCGTATTATTTGCGAGATACATAAGTGCACCGATCGCACTTAAATATGGTACTTCTGGACCAAGTATTTCTTCTCCTTCTTCTTGTGGACGATAAGAATCTTTATTTTCATCAAGCAATCTAACAATCATAGGTATGTTAAAAGGATGTGCTTTGTCCATATTAAAACGTTTTAACATCTTTTCGATGTAATTTGATTGATGGACAAATGTCCCATTACACAAATGTTCAAATTGTAGGCCAAGACATAATTTTGTGCTACCAAGATCTTTCATTTCAAATTCTTTCTTTAGCATTTCAGCAGCTTTTTCAATCTCTTCAAGAGATCCAATAATGTTAATATCATCAACATAAACTGCTATTATTGTAAACTGTGTTAAAGATCTTTTTATTAACACACATGGACTAATTACATCAGACTTATATCCCTCTTTTTCAAGATATTCATTAAGTCTATTATACCACATACGACCAGATTGTTTGAGACCATATAAAGACCTTTGAAGTTTTATAGCACACATATCTCGAGGTGTTGATTTTAATGCTTCAGGCAACTTTAATCCTTTAGGAATTTTCATATATGTGTCATTTTCAAGTGTGCCATATAAGTATGCGGTAACAACATTCATAAGTCTCATATGAAGTCCTTCAGAGATTGTTAGACCAATTAAAAATCTAAGGGTTATCGCATCCACTACGGGGGAATACGTTTCCTCATAATCAACTCCTGGGATTTGGGAAAACCCTTGTGCTACAAGTTGTGCTTTATATCTTACAATCTCATTCTTTTCATTTCTCTTTATTGCAAACACCCATTTATAACCTACTGGTTTGATGTCTATAGGTGTTTGGACAACAGGTCCAAAAACATGTCGTTTTTCAAGTGAATTTAATTCAGCATTAACATCTTCTTGCCATTTTGGCCAATCATTTCTGTGCATCCACTCTTCTAGAGTTTTAGGAATATAATCATTTTCATTTAGTACATCTATTGCTATAGCATATGCAAAAATTTCATCAATGCATGTTTTATTTCGGTTCCATGTTTTACTACTATGTACATAATTAATAGAGATCTCATTTTCATTTTGTACCAATGTTTTTTCTTGATTTTCATTTTCCTCTGGAATCATATTTGTTACTTCAGGAACATTTGCCTTTTCATTTACCTCTTCTGGAGTTACATTTATAATATTTTTCTAAGTTTTCACCAACTGTGTTATTTTGCTCTTTTCGTTTTCGTGGGTTCTTATCTTTAGAACCGATTGGTCTCCCACGCTTTCTTTGTATGTTAATTGTTTCATGAATTACTTCAATTCGAGCAGGTGTATTTGATGCTGATATATGTGACTTTGTCACTCTATTTGCGTCTGTGAATGCATCTGGTAATTCATTTGATATTCTTTGCAAATGTATAATCTTTTGTACTTCAGATTTACATTAACCATTTCGAGGGTCAAAATTAGATAGTGATAATGCATTCCATGTTAGTTCTTGTGTTACCAGTCTTTCTTTATCTGTATCTCCCCCTAAGACTGGGAATATTGTTTCATCAAAATGACAGTTGGCATAACGTGCAGTAAACACATCTCCTGTCATTGGCTCTAAATATTTAACAATCGATGGAGAATTGAAACCAATATAAATACCCAGTCTTCGTTGTGGTCCCATTTTGGTACGTTGTGGTACCGGGATAGGTACATATATTGCACAACCAAAAACTTTAAGATGAGAAAGATTTGGTTCTCTTCCTGAGACCAATTGTAACGGGAGTATTCATGATCAGCAGTTGGCCTTAATCTAATTAGTGTGCTTGCATGTAATATGGCATGCCCCCATGCAGAAGATGGTAATCTGCATCTCATTAAAAGTGGTCTAGCGATTAATTGTAATCGTTTAATTAATGATTTAGCTAAACCATTTTGTGTGTGAACATGAGGCACTGGATGCTCAACATTTATCCCAATTGACATACAATAGTCATTAAAAGCTTGGGATGTGAATTCACCAGCATTATCCATTCGAATGTTTTTAATTTGATAATCTGGAAAATTTGTTCTTAATTGTATAAATTGAGCTAGAAATTGAGCAAATGCCACATTTCGAGTAGCTAACAAACTCACATGTGACCATCGCGAGGATGCATCAATTAAGACTAAGAAATATCTAAATGGTCCACATGGAGGATGTATAGGCCCACATATATCACCTTGGATTCTTTCCAAAAATGAAAGATTTTCTTGTGTGATTTTTGTTTTAGAGGGTTTAATAATAAGTTTGCCTAATGAACATGGTGCACATGATAATTCTTATGGTAACAAAACTTTCATGTTTTTAAGGGGGTGACCATTTGAACTTTTCATTATTCGTCTCATCATTATGCTACCTGGATGACCTAATCGATCATGCCATATAGTGAATGTATCTTTGTTTAGTGATTTCTGATTTTCTATCAAATATGATTCAATAGGATTTATCTTCGTACAATATAATCCAAAGGATAAAGCTTGAAGACTTTCAATTATAGCTTCATGACCATTTTTGTTAACAATAATTTGAAGGTATTCAATGTTATTGTCGGATATTGTTTTTAAATGATAACCATTTTGTCGACTATCCTTAAAACTTAGTAAATTATGTCTTGATTTACTAGAATATAATGCATTCTCAATAATTAGTTTAGTACCCGAAGATAATATTATGTTTGCTCTTCCAGAGCCTTCAATAATATAACTAACACCTGAGATAGTACCAACATGTGTTTTTACTGGAGACAATGTAGAGAAAAAATTCTTGTCTTTAAGAATAGTATTAGTACTACCACTATCTACCAGACATTCATCACCAATAATAATTCTGCTGGAACTAGTAAACATATTTTCTTCAGGAAAAAATAATACAAAAGAAATTAGTAAAGATTAGCAAACTAAACAAACACATAATTAAAAAGAAACATTACACGAGTTTAAAAACAAACTAAAACATAAGTCATAGTTTAAACATAAACAAACATTAAAATAAAAACACATAATACTTAAACATCACGAACATTCTCGATGAAATCACATGCATCAAGATGTGTGTCTGATAGTGGTTCAGAAGATGAGAAATTAGGTACATTCTCAAGAAGATTTGTCTCAACAGTTTTTCCTTTTTCTTTAATCATTCTCTGGTAAGCCTCGACAAGGTGTTTAGGGGTGCGACATGTGCGAGACCAATGATTTGACATTCCACATTTAAAACATATGTTATTATAAGTCCCGCTAGCTCTCCCCCTAGAAGCTCGCCCTAAATTATGTCGACTTGATTCATCACCATCATATTTAGAATTATGAGACTCTCGTTTCCATGAATAACTCCGTCCACGACCACGACCTCTGCTGGAGCCACGACCTCTTCCTCGCCCACGACTACTATGATAAGAGGCCACATTCGCTTCTGGGAATGGGCGTGAACCAACAGGTCGCGATTGATGATTTTGTAGCAAGAGCTTGTTGTTTTGCTCCACGACCAACATACAAGATTTTAGTTCAGAATATTTAGTAAATCTGCGACAGGAGCATATTTGAGGCATGGAACGTTGAAAAAGTTTTTTCAAGCATGCCTGCATTAGTTATTGGTTCCCCACATAATTTGAGTTCAGATGTGATACGAAAAAGAGCAGAATTATACTCACTAACGGATTTATAATCCTGTAATCTCAAATGAAGCCATTCGTAGCGGGCCTTTGGGAGTAAGATCAACTTCTGGTGGTCAAATCTGTCTTGAATATTTTTCCATAATTCAAGAGGGTCCTCAACAGTGAGGTATTCCCTTTTCAAGTCTTCATGAAGATGATGACGGAGAAAAATCATAGCTTTGCTTTTTCTTGCTGAGAAGTTTGATTATCATCTTTGATTGTTTCACCCAGATTCTTTGTTATCTGATGTATTTTAGCATCAAGAGTCAATGGGAGGTAATTATTACCCGAGATATCAATTGAGGCGAATTCAAGTTTTGATAAGTTTGACATTTTATCTACAAATAAATATGTATGCATTTGTTAGAACTTCAGGTTCCATACTCAAACTATTTATTATGTGCTTAAAATTATTATTAAAAAAAATTATATAAGTAATTTCGTATGTATTATTTATGTTAATAATTTGCTGCTTAAAATATATATTGGGAAATATTAGTTCCGTACGTAATTATTATTATTTTGTTTGAAATATTAGTTCAATATTTATTGGGAAAAGGTTTATTGGGAAAAGCTGTCAACAAAACTGAAAAGAAGAATAAGAATATTTATTAGGGGCCTGTTAGGGAGACACCAGGGTGGATCAATGGACACCAGGAATACGGCTCGTATTGGTACATACGGGTCGTATGGAATAGAATATTCTGACAAAAGCTGACACGTCAAATCATAGGGCTGACGCAGGTCTGGCACGCAGTACATACGGCCCGTATAGGGCAATAAGGCCCGTATGGAACGCCAATAATTCCAGTGCGCGCAAATTATTTGAATGGACGTAATAGGTGTGTGGAATAAGTGCGAACTAGCAATTGTGAGCTATATATGTTGATGGAATACGCAGATTATTTGATGGGAGCCAATAATTTCAGCTTACTTCAGTAAATATTTGCGTGTTTGTAATTTCGAAATCCTAAAGGTTTAACAATGTCGATGGGAGGCAACAATTTCGGTGAAGAATATATGTGTGTCTATGAAACTGATCAGGTAATATACTTATTCGTTTAACGGTTGTTAGTTTACAAAATCTTATACATTTGTTGTTTTCAGGTGTTTGCCGGTGTTGATGAACTGGTTGATTGGGCGATTGCTAGAGGGCGTGAAAATGGTTATGTGCTAGTTAGACGACGAAGCAAAACTAATGCAACCGGAGTAGTCATAAAGGTGTGGCTTAAATGTGATCGCGGTGGCGTGTATCAGGGTGAACCAAAAGCTAGACGTACTGGTTCGAAGAAGAGCTAATTGGTAAATATGAGAGAAGTTATGGTGGTTGGAAGTTGCGTGTGTTGAATAGTGAACACAACCACCAAGGGGCTGAACAACTAGGCGGTCATCCATATGCGATGAGACTGAATGAAAGTGAAACCCGTCTAGTTGAGCAACTGTCAAACCAAAACATGTTGCCCCTTGATATACTTGCCGCTGTAAAGGACCAAAACCCCGATAATGTTTCCAACCTTAGATCTATTTACAATGCATGACGGAAGTTACGTGCTGGACACAACACGGGGGAAACTCCAATTCAGGTCCTTTTTAGCACATTGCAAAGAAATAATTTTATTTACCAAACGCAAGACGATGCGTCGACAGATGTCGTGGAACAGATTTTTTTTATCCACCAGACATCTTATAATATTTGGCGCGCATTTCCTCATGTCTTGTTAATTGACACAACTTATAAAACGAACAAATA
This sequence comes from Mikania micrantha, assembly GCA_009363875.1. Classification (NCBI taxonomy): domain Eukaryota; kingdom Viridiplantae; phylum Streptophyta; class Magnoliopsida; order Asterales; family Asteraceae; genus Mikania; species Mikania micrantha. The sequence continues at coordinate 38,940,484 of CM018685.1, forward strand.
TAACATGCCATTTGTTCAAATAGTTGGTGTCACGTCCACACACAAGACGTTTAGTGTTGCACATGCGCTATAAGTAAGGAACGTGAAGAGAATTTTGTCTGGGTGTTACAAAACCTAAAAGATACACTTCAACAGTGTATGGAGCCACGCGTTATTGTAACCGATAGAGAATTGGCTCTTGTAAACGCATGCAGAAGAATATTTCCTAGTGCTGCCCAATTACTATGCAGGTGGCACATTTTTGAAAACATATCCAAACACTGCAGGCCTAGTTTTTCGCAATCAGACTGGCAAAAGTTTGGATATATGTGGTCGGTTGTGATAGACTCTGCAACTCCCGATATATACGAATATAATTACAGCCGACTACATGAATGGTTATGGACATCTCATCAGAGTAATGTTCTATTTCTCATTTTTAATTGTTCTATTTCCCGTCTTTCCAGGACCGGGACATCATCAGGATCCTGCGGATCCTGGTGGTCATGCTTAGTTATTTTTTTTGTATTTTCTCTTTTCTTTTTTTGTATTTTGATGTATGGACACTACTTACTATTCGGATGTATGTATTTTTATTTTGTATGTATGTTGTGTATGGCGTGATTGTTTGTTTTATCTTTTATTATATAATTAAAAAATGTGCGTGTTTGTGAAATGAAAAATAGATAATTAACAATTTTTCTTAAAACCGTTTAACGTTATTTACGTTCTGATAACTATTGTTTTAAAATCATTAAACACGATTACGTTAAAATAATTTTCAAACATAACGTTTAAACAATATCACATGTATATCTCTTTGATAAAAGCGAATATATATACCTACTATAACAATAAACTTACGAAAATCATAACTACCTATGTTAAAAAAATTGTTATTTAAATTTAAACATCAAGATGTTCAAATATTTGTCAAACAAAACAAGTAGGCAAAATAATTAAATAATAACGTTAAAATACTTATTATTTTACAACAAAACGATTAAAAATGATTACTTTTTTCTTTCGAACAATTAAACGATATTATAAGTTACTTAAACACGTACGTGTTGCGTTTATGAATACCGGATTTCAAAACAAAGTACGATTAGAAGCTATTATAAACAGATATTATTTATAACTTAAAAATTAAACAACTAGACGATATGATATAACAATTAACGTTAAACGCGTACGTATACCGGAATTCAAACAAAGTACGATTTTATAACATATATATATATAATAATATATATATTATATATTTAATATATAACGTTAAAAACGTACATATAGCGATTAAACATAATTACGTTAAAATATATCTTTTAACCATTTAAAACACTTAGACAATTACAATGTTACAAATAAGTTAAACACGTACGTATATAGGGTGGAAAAACAAAAGTTATCGATTTTCATGTTTGAAAACGAATCGTATAGGCAAATACTACTCGTATTCTGTTTTCAGCCGCCAGACATCTCACTGACATTTTCTGACACACTCTGACACCTATACAGCCCGTAAAGCCCTTTACGGCCCGTATAGAGGTAGATAGGTGTTAACTGATCCGTAGGGGGTGTCCAAATAACGCGCCCCATTTATTATTATATTTGACATCTCTCTCAAAGAGAATTTGGCTTCTGTCATACGCTACACTAAAAGAAATCTATGGCTTCCTTCATTCGCAATTTCTGGAAGAAGAGAGATCCGGCATCCTCAAAAATTATTTCGGCTTAAGCTTCATCATGTACCACTATGTTGAACGGATCGCTTTTTGAGAGGCCCCGAGCCCCTCGGTTGGCAAACATCATACCCATAGTCCTTAAAGCATATTTACATTACTATAGCAGCGGAATTTAAGGCGATTACATAAAATATTATACAAACCTAAACAAACATTAATACATAACTCATATCTTTATTAGGTTTATAACATAGCCAGTCTATGCCAGGGGTAGTCTTCAACATATGCCATGAGCCCTCCTGGTCTCCTTCCTCAACTATTCAACCTGATATGCATGTAAAACAAGTCAGCTTTACGCTGGTGAGTTCTAAGTTCATTTCTTAGAAAATCCATATCCATTCATGTCATCATATAGCATAATCCAAATACATAACATACCTGTTCTCATATCATAATTTCATCATATACATATCATCATAACATAATTACATAATATACATATCATCATATCATCATTCTTACAGTGAAGGAACTTCACCGTCAACTGCTGACCCTGAAGTCAAACAGGCTTGTGCAGCACAAGGCTCTTAGACTATCAACCCGAAGTCGATAACTTACACATGCATAAGATTCCATCAACTGGCGACACACAGTCGGCAGGCCTGTTTTTACGCAGGACTTCTTAATCATCATAAGCAAAAGCGGCTCCTTTCACCGCTGTGCTCAGGTTTTGCTCAACCGTAGTTGACAAAACCATAGTTCCTCCTCGACCTCGTCGAGTGTCTTATGTTCCTCCTCGACCTCAGTCGAGTGTCTTACATTTCCTCCTCGACCTCAGTCGAGTGTCTTATATATAAAAAAAAATAATCATTTCTTTCTCAACCGCAGTTGAGACTTAAAAACATTCGTCATATCTCAGCTGAGATTCGTAAAATCATTTATTTCTCAATCATCATTGAGACTTAACGTATTCATTACATCTCAGCTGAAATTCTTAAAATCATTTACTTCACAACCATAGTTGAGACTTAAAACATTTCTTTATCTAAAAACATATTTTTCCTGAAAACATGCTTTACCTGACCATAATCAGGTTAAAATCACTTTCATACAATAACTTTACACATACATACAATCATTTTCATAAAATAACTTTATAACATGCATATCAGCCCAAAGCATTTAAAACAGTTAAACAGGGCTCATAGAACTCACCTGAGCTTAATAAGGCACAATCTCCTAGCTTTCTTCCTTTCCTTACTTTCTCACGTTCAGAATGATATCCTATTAATATGGATATCTTATCATAATTATAACCTTATCATATAATATAAACACTCTTTTCAGGGTTTCTAAATCAGTAGCACAACGACTACGTTATAGTTATCTCCAATACAATTGTTTAACTTACTATAATGACCCAAAGAATTTTATAAACTTAATATTATTTATCTCAATTAATAATAACTTGAGATAAATATATAATACTCATCATGAAGATGCTTAGATTTATGATTATCGCTTGAAACTTCGGCATGTCATAACTTTCATTCGGAGCTTTATTTCAAAATTTCGCTTCCACTCATTTTGACCATTTTTATCTCTACAATATTGTTATGCTTAAAAATCACTTATTTGCTCGGCTTAGATAAGCGTATTCTCATACCCATTCATATTACTCATAATTGCCTAAAACATTACATGAGCTTTACCTGTTTCATTTCTCAGCTCCAACCATACCCACAACCCTTAGATTATATAAATGTTCACACAGTTGTTATGATCTCATAATATATAATCATACCAAACTCATTGTTATACACACACCCATACAACTCATTAATCCATTCACATGCGTTAAGATTCTCTTAACTGATTTCATACATATTAAGAGAATCTTGATCATGTCAACAAACCCACATGTTCGTTCTTGTTTAGTGTTCTTAATCAACAGTGATAACCACTAAATAACTTCCCAATATTAGATCTAATCCATATAAAAGCAACTAGTAGAAGAAGTCAAATCAATACCTGTTCTGATGGATTTTCAATCAAGAACTAATGATCTGATGTTGTAACGTCTATCCCCAGCTCGTTTATGATGTTTCTATGGCTTGAAATCAAGATTTTAAAAGTCTAAAATCAACCAGATCATGGTTTGGTGTTTGCAGCTCGAAGAAAAAAAGAAAAACAAGTTTCTTTACTGCAATTCAATCTGAGATATGTATCCATATAATCTTGCCGACTTCAAAAATAATGAATTAATTAGAAACTTTCATTTAAGGCCCCTGTACTTTGAGGTTCTATTTTTAAAACCCCCTTCTACTTTGCTCATATATTTTTAATATTCACGAGCTTATATCTTGTTCATACTTTATCGTATAACGGTCCCGCTTATATTAATGTGATCGTAATCACTTCGGGAACTTTCATAAAAATTACGAACTCAAACGGTCACAGAAATTTTTACACGTTATTAATAGGATTTATAACGTGTCCATACGTTATCGGATATTTTTATCGTTTATATCCTTTTGATCGTAATTACTTTACGAACGTTTATATAAATTTTGGACATAAACGGTTACCGAAATTTCGCACGTTTATTATTAGGTTAATAAATTTTTTTTTTGGTTGTTACAAATCTACCCTCCTTACAATAGGTTTCGTCCTCGAAACCTGTTACGTTTCAAACAAATGTGGGTAGAGTCGTTTCATCTCCTCTTCAGTTTCCCATGTAGCCTCTGATCCCTTTCGGTGCTTCCATTGAACCTTAACTTGTCTAATCGTCTTGTTACGTAATTGTTTTTCTTTCGTATCAACAATTGCCACCGGTTCTTCTATGTAGTTTAACCTTTCATCAACTTCAATGTCATTTAATGGCACATATGCTACATCATCTGCTAGACATTTTCTCAGATGTGAAACGTGAAATGTTGGATGAATTCCACTCAGTTCATCTGGCAGATCTAATCGGTAAGCTACCTTACCAACCCGTGCCATTATTTGAAAAGGTCCAATAAATCTCGGGCTCAGCTTTCCTCTTTTCCTAAATCGAATAATTCCTTTCCATGGAGAAACTTTCAACAGTACCTGGTCACCTACTTCAAACTCTATTGGCCTTCGCCTTTTGTCAGCGTATGACTTTTGTCGATCTTGTGCAGCTTTCATTCGCGCTTTAACTAGTTGAAGCTTTTCAGTCAAATCTATCACTGCAGCTTTGCTCCCTACTTCTTTCTGTCCTACTCCTCCCCAACACACAGGTGTTCTACAACGTCGTCCGTACAATGCCTCATATGGTGGCATTCCAATACTAGCATGGTAGCTGTTGTTATACGAGAATTCCACCAATGGTAAATGATCATCCCAACTACCACCAAAATCAATAATACAAGCTCTGAGCATATCTTCTAAGGTTTGGATAGTCCTTTCAGATTGTCCGTCGGTCTGAGGATGATACGCAGTGCTGATATTGAGTCTTGTGCCCATTGATTCATGAAACTGTTTCCAGAATCTTGAAACGAATCGCGTGTCACGATCTGACACTATAGAAACTGGAACTCCATGTCTGGTAATTATTTCTTTCACAAATAATTCAGACAATTTCTCCGAAGTATACGTCTCACGTATAGGCAAGAAATGATCACTTTTTGTTAACCGATCTACAATCACCCAAATAGCATCATGACGTTTCGCCGTAAAAGGCAACTTAGTAATAAAATCCATAGTAATGTGTTCCCACTTCCACTCCGGGACTTCTAAAGGTTGTACATAACCATAGGGTTTCTGATGTTCAGCTTTTACTTGCGCACATGTCAAACATTTATTTACGTACTGCATTACATTAAACTTCATACCTGGCCACCAATAGTCTTTTCGAAGGTCTTGATACATTTTCGTTGCACCAGGATGAATAGAGTAACGTGACTTATGTGCTTCATCTAGAATCCTTGACCTGATGTCCCCATTTCGTGGAACCCACATTCGACCAAATTGAATCTTAACACCAAATTCATTTTCTTCCAGATTCTTAACTTGACCAAAGATTCGTTCAAATCCCACATTTTCTTCCTTTAATCCTTCCTTCTGCGCATCCTTGAGTTCAGTTAGAAAATCTGGTGTGATTACCAAACTGTAAGATTTAACTTGTATAGCAGAGTGTTCTGTCTTACGACTTAGAGCATCAGCCACCACATTGGCCGTGCCCGGGTGATACAAAATTTCACAGTCATAATCTTTGAGTAGCTCAAGCCATCTTCTTTGTCTCATATTCAAGTCTTTATGTTCAAAGAAGTATTTTAGGCTTTTATGATCTGTGTAGATTGTACATTTAACTCCATATAAATAGTGCCTCCAAATTTTTAAAGCAAATACCATAGCAGCCAATTCCAAATCATATGTTGGATAATTAGCCTCGTGGGTTTTCAATTGTCTTGAGGCATATGCTATTACCTTTCCCCTTTGCATAAGTACACAACCCAAGCCCAAATAAGACGCATTTGAGTATACAACCATGTCTTCATTGCCATCCGGCAGTGCTAAAATAGGAGCTTCAGTTAATCTCTTTTTCAACTCTTCAAAAGCTTGGACCTGAGTTGGACCCCAGTCATATTTTACTTCCTTCCTAGTCAATTTTGTCAACTGTGTAGCAATCCTGGAGAAATCCTGAATAAATCTTCTGTAGTAACCGGCTAATCCGAGAAAGCTACGAACTTCCGTTGGTGTTTTCGGAGGATTCCATTTCATTACTGCTTCTACTTTAGCTGGGTCTACCATTATGCCTTCTGGACTAATAACATGACCTAGGAACTGCACTTCTCGTAACCAAAAGGCACATTTGGAGAACTTGGCATAAAGCTTTTCTCTTCTTAGCACTTCAAGTACTTCTCGTATGTGACAAGCATGGTCACCTTCGTTCTTTGAGTATATCAAGATGTCATCAATAAACACAATCACTGATCGATCTAACATAGGTCTGCACACCCGATTCATCAAATCCATAAACGCTGCAGGAGCATTTGTTAATCCAAAAGACATCACAAGGAACTCATAATGTCCATAACGTGTGCGAAATGTTGTCTTCGGAATGTCTTGTTCTCTTACCTTTAGTTGATGATACCCTGATCTAAGGTCGATTTTAGAAAACCAACTTGCCCCTTGCAATTGGTCAAATAAGTCGTCAATTCTTGGTAACGGATACTTGTTCTTTATTGTGAGCTTATTCAATTCCCTATAATCAATACACATTCTCATGCTTCCGTCCTTTTTCTTTACAAACAACACTGGTGCACCCCAAGGTGACACACTTGGTCGTATAAAACCTTTGTCTAGAAGGTCTTGTAGTTGGGTCATTAATTCTTTCATCTCTGTTGGAGCCAGACGGTACGGTGCCTTGGCAACAGGTTGAGCTCCTGGCACAACATCAATTTGGAATTCGATTTCCCGATCAGGTGGAATTCCTGGCAAATCCTCAGGAAATACATCAGGAAAGTTACACACCACGGGTACGTCTTCCAATTCTTTTACCTTAATTTCTTTGTCAATAACATAGGCCAGATAAGCCCCACACCCTCGCCTCATAAATTCACTCGCCTTAATCATCGAAATGACTTTAGGCGCGTTAAACGCTTTATCCCCGTAAACCGTTACTGATCTCCCATTGAGAGCTGTTAAGAAAATCATATTTCGTCGACAGACAATGTTAGCCTCATGTTTGGCCAACCAATCCATGCCCAAGACTACATCAAAACCTCCTAACATAATCACAAACAACTTAACAGGGAATCTATGACCTTCTATATCAATGTAACAATCATCATCAATAGCCTCCGTTACTCTAGTGGATTTACCAAGAGCAGTTTCTATGTTAAAGGCAATTTCTATCTTTTTAACATTAACACGCAGTTTATCGCAAAAAGTAATAGCCACAAAGCTCATACTTGCACCAGAATCAAATAGCACTGAAGCAGGGATATCATTAATCAAGAATGTACCTGTCACCACATCCGGGTCTTTATCTGCCTGATCCTTAGTCATAGTAAAGGCACGAGCTTTTGCCTTTTGCTTATCACCTCCCTTGCTACTTTCAGGTTTGCTGGCCTCAGCAGGCATTATCTTTGGTTTAAAACAATTCCTGCTCACATGACCAATTCCACCACAATTATAACATTTTGGCATACTAGGACAATTATTCGAGAAATGTCCAGTTTTTCCACAACGGTAACACAGATTAGTCCCCATCCGACATTCTCCCCCATGTTTCCTTCCACATTTAAGGCATGTTTCAAATCCTTCCATTTTAAACCTTTTCATAGGGGGTCCTGATTTATCATTTCTGTGTCTTTTAAATTTAGGTGACCATTTTTGCTTACGTTCTTCCTTTAATGGTTCCGCTTCAAACACATCATCCCAGACAATGCCGCTAATTTCTACGGCTGATTCAAAAGTTCTAGGAGCATACGCCTTCACATGTGTTCGGACTCTAGGTGGTAGTCCTTCCACATATAACTTCAACCTGCGTTCCTCCGTGTTTACCAAATGAGGAACCATTCTTGACATTTCATTAAATTTGGACGTATATTGCCGATGATTCATACGTCCAGCTTTCAAAGTCAGAAATTCCCGCTCGATTTTATCAATTTCATTCTTCGGACAAAAGTGTTTCATAACTAATTCCTTTAAGTTTTCCCATTTCATACCCTCCACATCAGTAGTGGTCTTTGACTGCTTGACCGTGTTCCACCAGTGTAAAGCTTCTTCAGTAAATGAATGAGCTGCAAATTTCACAGCTTGATCGATCCGACATTCACTAATTTCAATAACCGCCTCCATAGCCGAAACCCAATGGCAGGTAGCCACCGCATCTTTCTTACCATCAAAGGGTGGAGGATTGCACCCTTTAAAAGCCTTGTAATCACATCCTTTGGGTCCGTTAGTACTTGAACCACTGCCTTTATTATTGATGATCAACACCTCATCTTCATCATGCTCTATGTTAGAGTTGTTAGCTCTCTCTCCTTCCTCAGTAGTTCCTTCTTTAGTAGTTTCCTTTTCGGCTTTGGTTTTATCTGAAGGTAATAGATCTTTTAAAATTTTACGAACTTTATTAGATATTTCCTTTACCACCACCGGTTCGAGTCTAATTTCTTCCTCTTCATTCTCTTCTTCAGTGTTGACTTCAGTTTCCGCATTATTCACTTGTACTTCCTCAGCTTGCTTCTTGTTTTTAGGTGGTCGGCCTCGACCTCTACCATGTCCACCTTCTTTCTTTTCTCCTGCCATTTTAATTTTCTATACATATTGCAAACAACCATGTGTCAATCAAGGTAATAATTCAGGACGTAATAAGCATTGTAAATTGTTAATGACGTTGATCAAGTGTAATTAACTATGCCAGTCTATGCCAGGGGTAGTCTTCAACATATGCCATGAGCCCTCATGGTCTCCTTCCTCAACTATTCAACCTGATATGCATGTAAAACAAGTCAGCTTTACGCTGGTGAGTTCTAAGTTCATTTCTTAGAAAATCCATATCCATTCATGTCATCATATAGCATAATCCAAATACATAACATACCTGTTCTCATATCATAATTTCATCATATACATATCATCATAACATAATTACATAATATACATATCATCATATCATCATTCTTACAGTGAAGGAACTTCACCGTCAACTGCTGACCCTGAAGTCAAACATGCTTGTGCAGCACAAGGCTCTTAGACTATCAACCCGAAGTCGATAACTTACACATGCATAAGATTCCATCAACTGGCGACACACAGTCGGCAGGCCTGTTTTTACGCAGGACTTCTTAATCATCATAAGCAAAAGCGGCTCCTTTCACCGCTGTGCTCAGGTTTTGCTCAACCGTAGTTGACAAAACCATAGTTCCTCCTCGACCTCGTCGAGTGTCTTATGTTCCTCCTCGACCTCAGTCGAGTGTCTTACATTTCCTCCTCGACCTCAGTAGAGTGTCTTATATATAAAAAAAATAATCATTTCTTTCTCAACCGCAGTTGAGACTTAAAAACATTCGTCATATCTCAGCTGAGATTCGTAAAATCATTTATTTCTCAATCATCATTGAGACTTAACGTATTCATTACATCTCAGCTGAAATTCTTAAAATCATTTACTTCTCAACCATAGTTGAGACTTAAAACATTTCTTTATCTAAAAACATATTTTTCCTGAAAACATGCTTTACCTGACCATAATCAGGTTAAAATCACTTTCATACAATAACTTTACACATACATACAATCATTTTCATAAAATAACTTTATAACATGCATATCAGCCCAAAGCATTTAAAACAGTTAAACAGGGCTCATAGAACTCACCTGAGCTTAATAAGGCACAATCTCCTAGCTTTCTTCCTTTCCTTACTTTCTCACGTTCAGAATGATATCCTATTAATATGGATATCTTATCATAATTATAACCTTATCATATAATATAAACACTCTTTTCAGGGTTTCTAAATCAGTAGCACAACGACTACGTTATAGTTATCTCCAATACAATTGTTTAGCTTACTATAATGACCCAAAGAATTTTATAAACTTAATATTATTTATCTCAATTAATAATAACTTGAGATAAATATATAATACTCATCATGAAGATGCTTAGATTTATGATTATCGCTTGAAACTTCGGCATGTCATAACTTTCATTCGGAGCTTTATTTCAAAATTTCGCTTCCACTCATTTTGACCATTTTTATCTCTACAATATTGTTATGCTTAAAAATCACTTATTTGCCCGGCTTAGATAAGCGTATTCTCATACCCTTTCATATTACTCATAATTGCCTAAAACATTACATGAGCTTTACCTGTTTCATTTCTCAGCTCCAACCATACCCACAACCCTTAGATTATATAAATGTTCACACAGGTGTTATGATCTCATAATATATAATCATACCAAACTCATTGTTATACACACACCCATACAACTCATTAATCCATACAACTCATTAATCCATTCACATGCGTTAAGATTCTCTTAACTGATTTCATACATATTAAGAGAATCTTGATCATGTCAACAAACCCACATGTTCGTTCTTGTTTAGTGTTCTTAATCAACAGTGATAACCACTAAATAACTTCCCAATATTAGATCTAATCCATATAATAGCAACTAGTAGAAGAAGTCAAATCAATACCTGTTCTGATGGATTTTCAATCAAGAACTAATGATCTGATGTTGTAACGTCTATCCCCAGCTCGTTTATGATGTTTCTATGGCTTGAAATCAAGATTTTAAGAGTCTAGAATCAACCAGATCATGGTTTGGTGTTTGCAGTTCGAAGAAAAAAAGAAAAACAAGTTTCTTTACTGCAATTCAATCTGAGATATGTATCCATATAATCTTGCCGACTTCAAAAATAATGAATTAATTAGAAACTTTCATTTAGGGCCCCTGTACTTTGAGGTTCTATTTTTAAAATCCCCTTCTACTTTGCTCATATATTTTTAATATTCACGAGCTTATATCTTGTTCATACTTTATCGTATAACGGTCCCGCTTATATTAATGTGATCGTAATCACTTCGGGAACTTTCATAAAAATTACGAACTCAAACGGTCACAGAAATTTTTACACGTTATTAATAGGCTTTATAACGTGTCCATACGTTATCGGATATTTTTATCGTTTATATCCTTTTGATCGTAATTACTTTACGAACGTTTATATAAATTTTGGACATAAACGGTTACCGAAATTTCGCACGTTTATTATTAGGTTAATAAATTTTTTTTTTGGTTGTTACACTTTTCTAGGTCGGCAAAATGACAAATCTCTGGCAATGATTCCTGAAGAGATGATATCACACTACTTCAAAACTGCATCCGACTATGCTGCGCCGGAACACCAATATCCTTCAAATAGTCGTTCATAGTTGCACCACCACGTCTGTCGGACCGGCGAAGCAGAGGCAAGGAAGCGAGAGGCGTGTCTTCGGTGATTGAGGTTTGTTTGTTTTTTTTTTTCATGAATTGTGTTTTATATCAATCTATTCGTTCCAGTTTCTTTCATTCAATTTATTTATTTATTTATTTTTATGTTTCAGATTTGATTTGTGAACTGTAATATGTATCAATCTATTTTGGATTAACCAAAATCTGAATTTTTCTTATGAATACATGCATCAGTGTCTTTGTTTACTTAATCTTATAACAATCTATAGATCTAGACTATAAAAAAATTATTATATCAACATAAACAAAAAAAAAAATAAAAGATTAAGAATTTGTACCAGGAATGAAGACAATAGTATATTGAAACGAGAATAGTCTTTAACATTCAAAACGATTTTAGAACCATCGTGCAGAATGAGAAAACTTGAATGATCTTCAACAATCAAATGGATAACAGGGGTTAGAACGTCATACAGGATTGAAACGTAAACGTAGGCTTCAACAATCAATCCCAATCACTTTTTCTCATTTCATCTTCAATCAACAATCAATTCGATCAACAATCAAACAAATAATGGAGCCATTGTGCTGATAACGTATCATAACTCACTCAAGATCATTGTAAACTCAAGATCAGATTATTGTCATACATATTATTCTATATATAAATTGACATGGGGGGAATAGTAACGTGGGCCCCATGTTTTTTTTTCCTCTTACACACACTCCCACATATTATATATACACACCCACTCCCACATATTATATTATATATACTGGTATATTATTAAAAGAGATAAGGGGAGTAGTAAAATGGGTCACCTAGACTTTATCTGTACCATTGATTTGGAATTTTGAAAATAAAAATGTGGTGCGAATTGAATATGAATAAAAAAATTGGTTTTGAATAAACAAATCAGCTTTAATATGGGTTAATGTGAACCACGTATTTATTTTCAAGATTCGAAATCGACGACCCAAATAGGGTTTAGGGGTTTTCTCTCTATGATTAGTGAGAAAATGTGGTCCTTTCTACGGTTTTGGTGGTGTTCGAAAAAAGCAACTGTTATTTGTTTGTTTTAATATAAAATCGATGTGTGCTTAGGGATTTGGGGTTTTTTTAATTCAACCAATTGGTTGCAGATGAGAAGGATATTGCCAGTTTTTTTTAATTATTTTCGTAACATATTTGTATGGATTTTGTATGATTTTATGTTTTTATAAGAAATTTGTATAGAGTTCGTGATAATAGATTTGATTTTGCTATGTAACTTATGTTTCTGCAAATGACATATAATACACGTTGTCAGGAGTGTACTGTGATGACCCGCCGCAACGCACGGCGGGTATAAACCTAGTTAATATTATATTAATTGACATGGACGGGAACAGTTGATTTTTGCTTTTCTCATTTCCATCACAGGTTCACATAATGTGTCTTTTGGCCCCACTTTGCTTTTCTTGCTTCTCAGTAAGAAGAGATTTATGCCTAAGAATAGTAAGAAGCAATAGAAATTTGACACGTGGCACAATCCAGTAGAAAAAACATAATCCAGTACACAAAAAATAAGAATCCAGTACAAAAAATAAGAATCTCGTACAAAAAATAAGAATGTATTACAGAAAACACAAAAATCTAGTATAAGTAAAACGAAGAACAAAAAAATAATAATGTAGTATAAAAAATAAAAATCTAGTACAAAAAAAATGAAGTTATACGTAAATTATCATGCCAAATTTCAAATTATTATTAGTTTTTACTCTTCTTAGGCAAAAATCTCTTCTTATTTGATCTTTCCCCTATAAATAACTTAATTATGCATATTATGTAAATATAAATTTTATAATTATCAATATATAATTTCACTTTTTATCTTTAATGTTTTAATTAAATAATAATAATAGTTATTATAATCAAATATGTTAGTAATTAAATAATAATAGTAGCTAAATAATATAAATAATTAGATTATGTTTTTCTGTTTTATTTTTAGCCTTACGTTTGGATATTTTAAGTCATGCTTTCCGAATGTAAAAGTTTTTTTTGTTATATTTGTTCTATGATAAACATAGTGTGCTTATGTTTGCATTTATATTTCTTAAAAGTGACGCATGCTTTTGCAATTGTTCGATTTATCATTTTGCGATGACTTGACAATCATTACAACTGATTTTGGGTCCATGTTGGATATTTATAATATTTTTATCGTTATCATGATCGAGTTGTATGAGGTGAGTTTTAACTTTTAAGTAATGATTGTGAAAATATTATTATTTAAATATATAATAATTATTCATTTTTTCATGTTTTATTTGATTGTCTTATATAATTATATTCGTGTGTTTTTTATGCCGAATTTTACGATTAAGCGCAACACTTTTTTTTGAGTGACTAACATGTTTACAACGAGTACATTTTGGAGTTTTATGTTGGAGTGACAAACGACATGTTTTTATATCTGTATTTCATATACATGATCATGACTTCTTTCTGATATTTGAAATAGTAGCACAATTATCGGCGCAACGCACCATGGGAACTTACTAGTATATAATTAAGTTATCATCAAGTCTCCTCCAAGATGATACCGGTAAAGCTTTTATTAACCTCCTTTATTACATAACTAGGTTATAACATGTGTATTACACATGTTACATAAATGAATTATAAAATTATTTATTTTAAATAGCATAATATATATTTTTCAAAAACGTTTTATGAAAAATTCAAAAATTGATTTATGAAGTAACATATTATTTACTAAATTTAATAAAATTATTAATATTTAATTGAAGAGAGGTGTGAAAAATCAATATTTAATATGAGAGAGGGGGGAGGGAAAATTAGATGCTCTAAAAAATTGACACGTGTTCAACCTAAACCTTTATTTATTATATAGTATAGATATAGATAGGTTATAACCTGTGTATTACACAGATTAAATAAATGAATTATAAAATTATTTATTTTAAATAGCATAATATATATTTTTCAAAAACGTTTTATGAAAAATTCAAAAATTGATTTATGAAGTAACATATTATTTACTAAATTTAATAAAATTATTAATATTTAATTGAAGAGAGGTGTGAAAAATTAATATTTAATATGAGAGAGAGGCGGAAAAAAACTTTTAGATGCTCTAAAAATTTGACACATGTCTAACTTAAACATTTATTTATTATATAGTATATAGATATAGATATAGATATAGATATAGATATACATTACATTTGATAAAGTATGCGGGATTTATTAACTTTTTATTAATCGCACTCTTGTCTTTATAGTTAATTAAAAATGTCACTTACTCCTTATTTTTTTCTTTAATAATTTTTTTTATTTTTCGTTATTATGCATTAGTCCTTATATCTTTCTAGTTTTTTCTCCACTTACACTCAAGTTCTTGAAATTAGTTAAAAAAATATTTGTCTTGTTTATTTTCTCCTAAATAATTTAATTAATATCTGTTTTATTTTGTTTTTTTCTTTTATATAAACACATACTCCTATCTGCTAAACTTTTATTGTTCATCTTTAATCTATACATGTTTACAACGGCTATGTTTTAGAGTTTTATGTCAAAATAACAACCATTATGTGTTTTTTTGTATTTTAATATATAGGATCATGTTTGCGTTTTAGAATTCATATGCCGAAATTCCAGCCGCAACAAGCAAGGGAACCCACTATTTAATAAACATGATACCAACATTTTGAATATCATTTTTATAATTTAATTTAATATTTTTTAAAATTGTTTCTAAATTGCATCTAACTTTTTATATTTTATTCTTTATTTTTTGATTTGTTATATTTTATACACGCGAAAAGTTTTAACGATTGAAAATAAATTTTTAATAATGAAGAGTTTTTAAAAAAAAATTAAATAACCTAAAAAAAACTCTTGACTATCAAAACTAAACATGGTTATGATACATTTAAAAAATCAAATAACTAAAAAAAAAACTGTTACACGTGTTGTCTTGTTAAAAAACAAATAATAATAATAATAATAATAATAATAATAATAATAATAATAATAATAATAATAATAAATAAGTAAATAAATAAATAAATAAATAAAATAAAGGGTTATTGGATTTAAATACTCGCAACTTTGACCTTTTGGCCGGCAATACTTTCAACTGAGGAAATGTTTACTGGTACTCCTAACTCTCAAAATATTTTTCATTGGCATTCCAAAGCAGGTGTCACGTCATCAAAAAAATTGTGTTTTGGAGTGTCAATGGAAAATGTTTTAAAAGTTGAAAGTGCCGGTAAACATTTCTTTAGTTGGGAGTATTGCTGGTGAAAAGGTCAAATTTGAGAGTATTTAAAACCAATAACCCTAAAAAAATAAATTTTTTTTCTGGACAAGATGGGACCGTTGGGGTCTACCGAAGAAAGCATGGACCATCAGGCCACTTGTCATTATTCAACTAAGGCCCGTTTTTATTTGAGAACTAAATGAACTATTTCTAGCTATAATTATAAAAAGTATAACAGTAATTTTCCCAAATTATTTTTATACTCTTTAAATAATATGTATGTAAATATGGTTTTTTGGTTTTTAATAACTTGTTGGTTATTATCTAATAACTAGTGGGATATGACCCGCGCTTTACAGCGGGACGTGGTTGGACCAAGTTTCGGGTACTCATATACATACTAAAGTGTCCGTTTTCTAGTTAATGATTCTAAACATAGTATGCAACCTCAATTTGGAAGGCAAATCCAAGACAAAATCTTAAATTCATAATAGTCCATAAAACTTATTATACATTAACAATAAAAGATAACAAATAGCATCAACTAAACAACATCGATGTTGTGCCTACCCTTAGTAGAATTAAGATAAAGATAACACCACAACAGATAATTAAACGTAGAGAAATTGCTCTAAGCTAACTCATATGGAGGTTGAACAGTCTACAGAAGAACCGATGAAACCAAAGAAAATAACAAAGTAAATCCGCAAATCTGCGGATCAACACCGGTGACGGGAGCATAGAACAAAAACACCAAAAATAAGGAAACAAAAACAGAACCATTTATGCACATGCAACACCAATGTAAAACACTACACAACCGATTACATAAATAAACTATTGTTAGCAAAGTAGTACCAAATTCCTTTAGATACCATAAGGCTTTGCAACTTTTTTCTTTAATACCAATGTATATTTTAATAAAAGTAGGCAAAACTTATAACATTAATGGAAATCTTCTTTCCAATTAAACTAATCATATATAAGAATCAAAGCCATACAATCCAAAAACCTCTATTCGTGGTTTTCTAACTTTACAACTATATATAAGACCCAAAACTAATGATGGTATTAGTGATTTAAAATTAGAGAAATGAAGATAAGATATGAACTACCTGGACTTTCCACCTTGGAAGCTGAAATCAATGTTTAACATCTTTTTTGCAGTTTAATTGAAGTTGGAAGCAATTCTTAAACTGGATTCAACTTAATGTGACTTGTTTAGTTCGCAAAGGCTTTCAGACCCAATTTAAAGAATGCATGCATGGCATGAGATACATAAGGGGCATTGTATTCTACACTGCATCATTAAAAAGGGAGAGAACATACCATTTTGTGCTCCATGTCCTTTTATTCAAAAAACATTTGACATTTGTTCTTATAATGCCTAATTCACACTCTCCTATACTATTAAAAAAATCCTATTCGAAGCTTTAGAACCAACATAATAACTAGGATATAAATATTTATGAGTCAACACACAGTGCCAATATTCTTATCTTTATTGGGTAACAACATAAAACTTGCATTACAGAACAAAAATAGATTTCAGGAAATACATTTAGGAACAATGAACCAAAGATTTCAATTTGAACTGCTAGTCATAAATCCAGTGCATTGGTTGCAAATGATAACTATATAATAAAATCAAAGAGTCCAACAATCAAGATTTACAGTTCTTGGTTAATTTCAAAATTTTTCAGGAACATAAAAGGAGATAGACCAAGCCTCAATTTCTTTCCTACATCTACATAATCTCAATAAATAGTAAACATACTCTTCAATTTTGATTGATTTAATGCATTATGACTGAAAATTTGTTTAACGCCAGCTTAAATGAATTAAACTCATAAACACAATACTAACATGGAGAAGAATAGATCTCATAAGCACAATGAACACATCGTGAATCTACAAATTATGGCATAGGACATTACACAAAAGATACACATACCTTGAAGAGAGAAATAAACGTCTTTGTTCTACAAAAACCCTAATACCACTCAATAATCAATTGGAAAGCAATAAAACAATCATTCGCAATCATGAGGATTAGATGTGTTTCAACATAGAATAGAAGCAAAAGAAACACACTGCCATGGCTGCAATAGACATCTTAAAGGCCTTAGAAAACTCTAAAATTGCCCAATAAGCCCCGATCATAACTCAGACAACAAAGGTTGATATTCTACGCCGACAAAGACGAAAAAAGGGCTACAAAAACGGTAACGGTGCTCCTCGTTCACATTCCTCGCCATACAATCGATCAACTCACTGTCGAACTTATTCCAAGAGAGCTCGGATCGAATCAGAGATAGAAGAATGTATACATACGTTGGTTGGAGTTCTTGTGCTGCTGGAGGGCCTGAACAGGGTTTTCCGGCGAAAGAAAGGGAAAAGTGAGGATGTTGGGAAAAACAAAACCATACGCTTCAGCTATTGTACCTGACGCTTAAGATGTAAGAAATGAACAATGTTTAATGTGAGAGTCACCTACGTTGCAATTTAACATATCTATATCTATATATACTTTATAATAAAAGAGTAACAATATTGCCACTTGTCACCATCTTACATCACTAATGCCACATGTCATATTCTTACATTACTATTTCCACATGTCAACTCCTTATCATTTTACTTAATTCTCTCTCCTATTAAATAATTATATTATCTCTCTTATTAAATAAATTATTTCTCTTATTAAATAATTATAATATTAATAAGTAATATATTATTTATCTTTTTATTATAAAACACAATTAAATTCTAAAATCAAAATTTTTAAAGTAAGAAAATAGAAATATTATATTTTCAAAATACAAAATTTATGTAAAAAACAAGTTATCTTAAAAAAAATTTAAATAAAATATATTATAAAAGGAGTTATTAAACATTAGAACTTTTATCATCTAATAACGTTTTTTAATTTATTTAAAATTTGAAGTAATAAAAATAATAGAAAAAGTTACATTTTTTGTCCGTTATATTTAACCTTAATTTATATATTAAATCTGTATAATACACGGGTTAATAACCTATTATATAATATAATATAATATGTGTTGACATGCTTGCTTTGATGGCAGAACATCCTTTACAAGGACTCAAACATGAGGACCGTCGCACCTTTTTCAACGTTACCAAAATTTCCTTTAAAGAAGGTTAAAAAAACGCTAGGACCCGCAGGCCCGAGTTGTGGTCATAAAATGACCTTTTTTTTTTGCGTCTCCTATGTATTTATTTTTGCTCCATTTTGTTATAAATGTATATTTGTGGATACCCAATTTCTTATTTTTTGAAATTTTCAGTTGTATCTGGCAAAATTGGTGAATATGGGTCATATGGATCATATGGATCATATTGAGTTCCAATCAGAACAAGTTCGGATCAAATTACCCGTCGTTTTAAAAGAAAAGTGTGCATTTAATTCATGTTAGAACAAGTTTTGCTGAATATGAGTTCAGGTCAAATTGTGTATTTTTAAGAAAATGTCAAAAAGATTTTGACTTTTTTTTCTTTCATTATTTTAACATTTTGTACGATTTTATTTGAAATAACATGTTAAATCGTACAAAGAAATTAGATCAACTTTTTTAAATATTTTTTTAAATACCAAAATATATTTCCTGAGAGTTTCTTCGTTATATTAATAACCATGTGATCACACTCCTTGTTACATATTCTTGCTCATTTGAACTTAGTCCTTTACCCATTTAAATCCATTTAAAACTCACAAGAATTTTAGGAAATCTAATCTAACAAATCCTTAATGACCCTTAATTTGCCGATAAGAATCTTGATGTCATTATTGTTAGGGTGGTCTTGGGCTCGGGTTGTATACAACATGAGCCGAGAGTTCACTTGTTTATTTAAACAAGCTAAAATTAGATTCGGGTGCGGCTTACTTACAAACAAAAAAAAATATTTTAGTAACTCGTTAACCAATGATGTGAGAAAGATAGCTTATGAACTATCATTATCTTCTATATTTTTAGATTTGTTTTTTCACTACAAAATATCGAAATGATCATATGATTATATGACCTATTTGAATATCAAGCTAATAGTTAAATTGAAACTTAGATAATATGTTATAATTTATATAAATTATAAGTAGGTTTTAATTTAAAAGAGCCCAACAAGCCAACTAACAAGTAAGCTACAACCCAAACTTACCTTGATTGGGGCTCAACTTATTTACAAATCAAACTGAGCAGGCTCGACTTATTTACAAACGAGTCGATTTCAAGCGAGTTTTTGTTATTTTTTTTCCTCTGAGCTTTTGAACAGCCCTATTGCAAGCTTCTTGCATTTAATTACATAAAAATGATGAATCAATCATATAGTTTAACTAGAAACAAATGAGATGTTAACATTAATCAAACGCTTGCAAATTTACACTTATTTGAAAGAGAAATCATGTGCCTGGATTTTATAGTTAGCAACTTAGCATGGTGGGAGATCCTTAGGCGGAGGACGGACAGCTTGGTTTTTTCCGGGCCCGTCCTCCACCACAAACGCCGTCTTCAATCCCCACCCAGTATGCAACTCCAAATGACAGTGAAAAAACCAAACACCCGGGTTGTCGGCCCTAAAACGGATAGCCGACCAACCACCGGTCGGAACACCGACCGTATTCCTTTCCGGCGGATCCACCAAGTTATACTTGGACGGATCCTTAGCCGGATCGAAATTCCCAATGCCTGTTCCGACAACAAAGAAATTGTAGCCATGAAGGTGAAATGGGTGGGATTCAACGCTTAGTAGATTAGTGTCTTGGATCACAAGCTCCACCGTCGAGTTGAAGGCGATTTTATTGAGCCTGGTTCCATGAGAAGTGAAAAGGTTAGCCGTTAAGGGTGCACCGGTGTAGTTAAACGGTCTCGGTGGCTTATCGGGGAAATCGAGGGTGAAAACACCTTTCATATTCGAGTAATGAGCTTGAAGCAGCTCAGTTTGTGGCATTACAAACGTGATGTTGTTGAGTAATGAGCTTGGAACAGTTGGGAGACTCACCTACCTTTGGTAGAGTTCTCATACAATAACAGTTATCACACCAGCATTGGAGCTGCACCATTTGAAGCATTTAACGGACGTAAGTGCAAATCACCACTCTGTTGGGCAGAAGTTGGTGAAAGCCAACTGACTGGTCCCGAGCTTGTGCACGAAACAACTGAAAAGATCGTGCAAATACGTAACAGAATGGCAATAGCTTGAGACCGACAGAACAGTTATGCCGACAAAAGGCGCAAGCCTTTGGAATTCCAAGTGGGAGATCGAGTACTTCTTAAAGTCTCGCCTTGGAAGGGAGTGATTCGATTTGGGAAGCGAGGAAAGTTAAACCCTCGTTATATCGGACCATTCGAAATCACTAAACGAATAGGCCTTGTGGCCTACGAGCTACATCTACTACAGGAATTGAGTAGCGTGCACAATGTGTTTCACGTGTCAAACCTCAAGAAATGCTTATCAGACGAAACGCTCGCAATACCGTTGGAGGAAATCCAGATTGATGAACAACTACACTTCGTTGAGGAACCGGTGGAAATAATGGACCGGGAAATCAAGAAGCTAAAACTTAGTGGCATACCGATAGTTAAGGTGCGATGGAACTCTCGGCGTGGACCAGAATACACCTGGGAACGAGAGGACCAGATGAAAAAGAAATACCCTCACTTATTCACCGACCTGGCTAAAACAAGCAACACGAACTGAGTTTCGGGACGAAATTCCTTTTAACTAGGGATGATGTGAGGCCCCGAAACCGGGCACCTCACAGAGGTTGGTTTTCATCATAACACATAGCTCTTAAACTAAAAACTTTCATAATCATGCAGCGGAAATGTAAACATAGTTTGATAAACAGAAATCAATAAAGTGTCTGTATCAAAAACATATCGGATTTGCCAAAACCAATGGATCGTCTAACTTGATGCCCGAGCTCCATGCCTTCTCTTATCGTACCTTCAACCTGACATACATGCTAAATCAAGTCAGCTTACGCTGGTGAGTTCTAGTTTTCATAAAACAACATTAAACATACTTAACATAAACATTATTTCATACACGTAGTCCATAACCTTAGCACATAACATCCTTAACATCATCGTCATACGTTCCACTGTCACCATACGAACAGTGGGCTCATGCCGGCATAAGGCTCCATACCCAGTTATAGTCGTGGTTGACTATCATACCCAGTTATAGTCGTGGTTGACTATCATACCCAGTTATAGTCGTGGTTGACTATCATACCCAGTTATAGTCGTGGTTGACTGTCATACCCAGTTATAGTCGTGGTTGACTGTCATACCCAGTTATAGTCGTGGTTGACTGTCATACCCAGTTATAGTCGTGGTTGACTGTCATACCCAGTTATAGTCGTGGTTGACTGTCATACCCAGTTATAGTCGTGGTTGACTGTCATACCCAGTTATAGTCGTGATTGACTGTCATACCCAGTTATAGTTGTGGTTGACTATCATACCCAGTTATAGTCGTGGTTGACTATCATACCTACCCAGCACAATTACTGGTACATTCCTCATACATATCCTATAACACTTATAGGAACATCGTTCATTCGTCATGCATGATATACTAGCATCATAACTTGTTTTATCATAATCATCATAACATTTTCTGCTAGCATCATAACATCATTCATCGTAGTCATCGTGGCATATTAGGCATGTCATACTAGCATCATTGCATCATACCATCATAACATACTCGCATCATTGCATCATACCATCATAACATACTAGCATCATGCACAAGTCATCATATCATACTAGCATCGTTATTATATCATAACATCATGGCATCATGCTTACATATCATACTTTCATCCTAGCAACCTAGGACCTTGTCATACTCCTATAACGGTTCTCATAGTTATCATCATGAAGCATGTTATCATAAAGCCATCATCATATCAAATGCTAGCATCATTTTCATGTCATGTTATTCATTATCATAATTCATTTCTCATGCATTCGTCATACTTAACATACTTTCATGCATAGATCATACTAACACATACGCATGCATACATAGTCAGGGCATACCATCATTCATTCATCATCATAAGCACATAACGTCATAACATAACCATAAGCATGTATGTCAGCCCAAAACAGTTAACATGAAATAGGGCGTCTAGAACTCACCTGATAGTAGACTCCTGTTAACCTTAGCCGAACTCCTTAGCTAGGGCCTTAAGGACCTATATCAGTTACATCATATCATCACATACCATCACATCACATACTTAGACTTAGAAATTATTCTAAGTCCTCATAGCCTACTAGTCCCCCTTATTGAATCCAAGTTTTCGAAATTTAGCTAAGTGTTCGAAACCCTTGAAATTCATTAAGTTCCTACATACACGAATTGCCATGTACACGAAACATCTCTATGTACATGAAATGCCATGTACACGAAATTCCATGTACACGAAATAACCATTGTATTCGAAATAGCCCCTGTACTCGAAATAACATTGTACTCGAAATACATGCATGATTTCGAGTACCCTCTGTACATGATTTCGTGTACTCATCATTTCGTCCTTAAACATCTCAGAAATTCATCTAAGACCTTGGGGAGCTAGTTCTAGGTTCCTTTGGTTGTTACCAACGTATTGGAACCTCAAAGTTATGAACTTTATGCATAAAAGTGTGAGCTTTATGCAAAAGTTCACCTTTTGTTTAACCATTCTAACTTTTGCATAAAAATCCAGCTTTCTATACATGAATCACTTACTTGAAGGTAGCTGATCCTCCTGGTAAAATCCCGTGCGTTTCCTACTTCGTTTGGTCGATCAAAGTTTGATTCTTGAAATTCTTGGACTTAAACTTCGTGTACTCGAGAGGGACTGTGCTTCCAACCAAAGGTTGTCACATTTCCCAAGGCACGACTATTTATAGACAAGGTGCCCGTACTCGAACACCTGAGTACACGAAATAGGGAGTACTCGAAATATGGTGTACTCGAAATCTCCATATTTCGAGTACACGATTTCTAAGCCCCATCTTGGTTATTTTCGTCTATTTTCCCACAAGTTACTTATCCGTTACACGTACGTAGAATTCAAATAACTTGTATCTTAGAAAAATTTGGGATGTTACAGATGATGTGACACCTCGCAATTTCAAGGTCAGCATTACTTTATTTTAATAATAATGTATATTATTATTTCATACGTGGCACTAGAATAATTAGTATTTAGTGTGACACGTGGCACAACAGTCTAAACACACCGATAGTTCGAGGAATTATTGCACAACACTCGCACGTGTCTTGAATAACGAACGTTGGTGAACGGATCAAACCACAATACACTTTCACTGCACTTAGGTTCTGAGGAACCTAAAATAGTTGTAACAATGCCTAAATGTCGAGAAACGATAATCGAGAAATACGCGAAGAATGGGCCAAAATATGAAAATGGGCCAATTTGGGCTGGATCCAGGGTCCAGGTGGTACGCCTGACCCGGCGCTTCACTCCTGGCGATACACGCAGATGGAGAAGGGAAGCCGCCTAACCGTTGGACGCGTGCGGTACGCCTGGCTCCTACCTCTCTCGTTAGGCGATGCGCCTGGGATACGCAGAGGCTATAAACCAGATTTACACTCAATCTATCTTTTTGTAATCATTCCAATCGGCCTAAAACTCTTTTCTCGAGCTCCAGACCCTCCCTACTCTACATTACCATCTGCAAATCACCAATTGAACTCTAGGAAGCCATTGTTGCATACTTGGAACCTTGAAGAAGCTCCATTGAAGGCTTGGGAAGCTAGAAGAGAAGCTAGGAAGCATCAACCACCTCCATACCCACCTTGTAGCAACTGTAATCTCAACCTCAGCTAGAGCTGCACCAGACCTGTTCAAGCTCTATCTTGACGATCTAAGGCTTTGAGAGGTAGTTACTATACTTACTATGGCTTAAAATCACTTCCAAACCCACATGCATTGTGAATCACCCACATGCAAGCACCTTTGATGCACATGCACGAGATTTGCTACTGGGTTTGTCGATTTAGATGCGTTTCTTTATGATCCATGATGATTATATGGTGTTTTATAATGATCCAAGATGTTGAGTATATGTCTTGATGCTTAAAATGATGATTTATGATGTTATAGATGCATGCATGTACGATCCATGAGTATTGAGATGATTTTGAATGATGGTAGATGATTATTGATGATATTAGAAGGATAACTCATGGTTAGATTGTGCTAAAATGGTTAAAACTATGGATTTGATGAACCTTTCTATTTTTAGAAACTTTTAAATTGTAAGTGAAAATGATGATATTAGTGACATGCATGAGTATGGTCTTGCAATTGGATTCATAATATGACGATGTTATGCACAAGATGTTGATTTAGAGTTGATTTGGGGCATTTTGGACCAAGTTACTATATTTAGTAACTTTTATGGCCTAAATACTGCTAGGGAATAGTTTGGACTTGATGAGCATGTTTAAATGATGATTAATGAGTAATATGATGATATTAATGCTTAGAATGTGATTATGAATGTGATTATGGTCATATTAGCATAGTTGTCATATTTAATAACTTTTTAAAGTAAAATATTGCTAGGTGATGAATTTGGCTATGTTTGTATGTTTAAAAAAATGTTAAATGGCATATTATAAAGATTGGTGATATGAAATTGGATTAGAAGTGTTTAGGTTAATCATTTGGGCAAAATAGTCAAAGTTACTATTTATAGTAACTTTATTGTTAGAAAAACCGACTTATAAACATTTTGTGTGATTTGAGCATGCTAAGTGATTTATTACGTGTTAATAGGATGAACGTATGCTAAATTAGATGGTCTCCGATAACACGTATGCTAGAAATAGAAACTTTCCATTTTAGAAAACTTTTATGTGCAAATATGACATAAATGACTTATATGGCTTCATATGATGATGTGCTATGTGATAACATGCTCACTTAGGATAAATATACATATTAGAATAATCTGATTTTGATTTATTGCTTGACATGCCAAATTTGAAAACTTTCCTGAAATAGAAACTTACTATAAATAGTAAGCTTCATTACGAAAGTGACTTTGGTATCCGTACACATCACACGACACTAAATCGCACGTTACACGAACACTTGATTAAAAACCGTCACCAACGGGTCGTTAGGTCAAACACGGTCAACTCGACCCACACAACAACTTGGAGTTGTTAAACACTAACACGGTCCTGTGAGACCCACGTGTATGTGAACACAAACTTACAACACCTATGTGATATAGGTAACCACTAGCCGGCGAGCTACATGATTTCTGTATGAAACGCACTACTCAGACTCAGGTGAGTTTACAGCCCCACTTTTACTTATTAACTGTTTTGCCAAACTATTTGGGGGTGAGAATTACATTGCAACTGTTTTAGATATATGACTGGTATGTTGTAAAACTATTTTGAGTCTAACTATTATCGCATTAAGTCCTCACGTATCCTTACCGTTAGTTGTGTAACAAACGAGTCGTAATTATGTAGTACTACTGGGTTTGACTAACCCCACTCGGCACCAATGTTGACTGGAGGTCATAACGAGTGTAATTTCGATGTTGATGCGGGTTCAACGATGACCCGCGGAGGTAAACGGAAACAGTCGAGTTTCGGTAAGATGAACAGACACACTCCACGGATCGTAGATCCAACCATTAAACTTAACATACCCAGTATATGTCTGTTTACTATTTCTGTCTGTCTAAACCTGTGAACTCACCAACTTTTTAGTTGACACTTTTCGCATGTATTCTCAGGTAACTGATGGAGCACACGCTGGGACACTCAGGAATTAGACTCTTGTTCTAGGCTTTGTGTGCATTAATTTCTTTTGAAACATTTCAAACTATGTAGTGTTTAAAACAATTTATATTCCTCTGCCTTTGATATGAAACTATTCCGCTGCTTATTTTGAAAACTGTGTTATTTTTACAAAACTGTTTGATTGTGTAACTCATATAGAGTCGTTCTATATGACCATGAGCTGTGATCCTGGCCACGTCACACCCGCGCGGTCTGACACCGCACGTGGAAATTTGGGGGTGTGACACACATCAATGTCAAAAAATCCAAACATTACAGGGGTTCATCTCATATATATGAACATCACAAAATTGGTTGCAATGGACGCCATAATCAGTTGACGATTAGCACCAACCATGGCAAACATTGCTTGTTCAAATCGATGAAAAAATTGATATTAGGGTTTGTCAAAGACATGATTAAAAAAAGAAAGAAAAAAAAAAGCATGATTAAGGGAGAGAAACATAAAGGAAACATGAATGTGATAAATAGGATTTTCAAACAAATGATGGGTAAGAATCGGGCCATATGATTCGCGTGTCATGGCAAAACAAAGCGTATATCTTGAATGTGGAACGAACCTGTAGAAAAAGAACACAAAGCATGAATCCTGAATGTTGAATCTGCTAATTGAAAAAGAAAGCGACGATGTATTCAAAAAGCAAGAGACGATGACTTCAAGAAGCAAGTGACGATGAACACGTACAGAATGCAATGTGGAGATGGATCTGAGTGAGGAACCGACAAACAATGAGAATGGAATTAGGGTTTCTCACTGATTGTGAACGGGCCGTAAAAATGGGTCAAAAGATTCTGCGTTTTTTTCTAACTGGGTAAAGAGATTTCAGCGGGAAAACAATGTTGAGATGAAATTTGGTGATGCCAAGTGGCACATTTGCTACTTATTTATTAGTATAAGATAAGATGTATATTGTGGATATCCAATTTCTTTTTTTTTTGTTACACGTCGCTTTAAAAGAAAAGTGTGCATTTAGTTCATGTTAAAAAAGTTTTGCTGAAGATAAAGTTCAGGTCAAATTGTGTATTTTTAAGAAAATGTCAAAAAGATTTTGACTTTTTTTCCTTTCATTATTTTAACATTTTGTACGATTTTATTTGAAATAACATGTTAAATCATACAAAGAAATTAGATCAACTTTTTTAAATACCAAAATATATTTCCCGACAGTTTCCCTTATATTAATAACCATGTGACCACACTCGTTACATATTCTTGTTCATTTGAACTTGTACTTTACCCATTCAAATCCATTTAAAATTCACAAGTATTTTAGGAAATCTAATCTAACAAATCCTTAATGACCCTTAATTTGCCGATAAGAATTTTTATGTCATTGTTGTTAGGTTTTCTTATTGGCCTAATTTTCCAATTTTTTTAGCATATTGTGATGTTCGAGTTAATGCAAGCCGAGTTAGGTCAGGGTGGTCCTGGGCTCGGGTTGTATACAATATGAGCTGAGATGAGTCCACTTGTTTATTTAAACAAGCTAAAATTGGATTCGGGCGCGGCTTACTTACAAACAGAAAAAAAAAAAAAAAAAGATATTAGTAACTCGTTAACCAATTATACGAGAAAGATTGTTTATGGACTATCATTATCTTCTATATTTTTAGATTTGTTTTGTTCACTACAAATTATTGAAATGATCATATGATTATATGACCTATTTGAATATCAAGCTAATAGTTAAATTGAGACTTAGATAATATGTTATAGTTTATATAAATTATAAGTAGGTTTTAATTTAAAAGAGCCCAACAAGCCAACTAACAAGTAAGCTACAACCCAAACTTACCTTGATTGGGGCTCAACTTATTTACAAATCAAACTGAGCAGGCTCGACTTATTTACAAACGAGTCGATTTCAAGCGAGTTTTTGTTATTTTTTTTCCTCTGAGCTTTTGAACAGCCCTATTGCAAGCTTCTTGCATTTAATTACATAAAAATGATGAATCAATCATATAGTTTAACTAGAAACAAATGAGATGTTAACATTAATCAAACGCTTGCAAATTTACACTTATTTGAAAGAGAAATCATGTGCCTGGATTTTATAGTTAGCAACTTAGCATGGTGGGAGATCCTTAGGCGGAGGACGGACAGCTTGGTTTTTTCCGGGCCCGTCCTCCACCACAAACGCCGTCTTCAATCCCCACCCAGTATGCAACTCCAAATGACAGTGAAAAAACCAAACACCCGGGTTGTCGGCCCTAAAACGGATAGCCGACCAACCACCGGTCGGAACACCGACCGTATTCCTTTCCGGCGGATCCACCAGGTTATACTTGGATGGATCCTTAGCCGGATCGAAATTCCCAATGCCTGTTCCGACCACAAAGAAATTGTAGCCGTGAAGGTGAAACGGGTGGGATTCAACACTTAGTAGATTAGTGTCTTGGATCACAAGCTCCACCGTCGAGTTGAAGGTGATTTTGCTGAGCCTGGTTCCATGAGAAGTGAAAAGGTTAGCCGTTAAGGGTGCACCGGTGTAGTTAAACGGTCTCGGTGGCTTATCGGGGAAATCGAGGGTGAAAACACCTTTCATATTCGAGTAGTGAGCTTGAAGCAGCCCAGTTTGTGGCATTACAAACGTGATGTTGTTGAGTGAAGCCGAAAGCCGGGTTCCGTTGATACATGAAGGACACACACTCTTACCTAACCCAATGGTTAAAAACAGATTTCGGTCCACTTTCAATGGGACATTAGCCGGGAAGTTACGACTGTTAAGGCTTCGAAGCTTGTTGTTGTAGCTTAACGCGAATGCGGTGTCGTTTGGTGATGGTAATTGGGGGAGTGATGGAAGAACCGTGTCGGGGACGCCTTTGTACTGGAGGATCGCGGTGGCGGTTTTATTGTCAATGGGGATCGGTACGTCCTGGAACGGACGAACCGCCATGAAGTATCGCCCTGGTGCACTATTGGCGTGAACCAGAACATTTGTGGTCTGACCCGGAGCAATAAGTATAGCCGATGTGGTAAATGGTTTGGTGTAGACCGCATCAATC
This sequence comes from Mikania micrantha, assembly GCA_009363875.1. Taxonomy (NCBI): domain Eukaryota; kingdom Viridiplantae; phylum Streptophyta; class Magnoliopsida; order Asterales; family Asteraceae; genus Mikania; species Mikania micrantha. The sequence continues at coordinate 38,970,249 of CM018685.1, forward strand.
TCAACCACGGTCATATTATGACCCGCGATCGCAAAGAAAAGCTCGTCGTTAAGAGCCGCGTTTGCAATCCTCAGAAGGTATCTCTTGCCCGCCTCGACTTCCATCGCAAACGTATCTGGATAACACGAAAACGAGTGTTAGAATACATTTATCGTTTCGTGTAATGATACAAATTATCTTACGTTTTTCCGAGCAGGGGAACAGGGGTCCAGGTTTGCCATTGATAGTGTGAGCATCTGACATGTTGGGTGGCAAACCCATGGCATTCCCCTGCTTCACAATCTCTTCCACATCACCATGCCACCATTCTCCGAACACCCAGACTTGTTCGTTATCGGGTTTTGGGAACGGGTAAGCCGTTTGCTGTGGGGGTAAAATGACAATGGCACCATAAACTGTGGCTCGAAGCCAAAGAATGTGAGCGTGCCACCATAATGTCCCTCTTTGGCCCGTGACATTGAAGTCATAAGCATAGCTACTTCCAGTCTGTATCGGACACTGTGTTATGTATGCCGGCCCATCAGCCCATCCGTTGGCGTATTGTTTCAACCCATGCCTGGATGTACAAAAGAATGTATTATTAACAGTATTATTGTTAAAACTTAATATGACGAATAACTGTGAAATATACCAATGGATTGACATATTATATTGTGCGTGATTCGAAACGTTGATAATGACTCGATCGCCTTCTCGAGCATAAATTGTTGGTCCTGGGAACCTCCCATTTATGGTCACAATTGGCTTTGCGTGACATAACCGGCTCACGTTGTTTACTTGGACCTATTTATAAAATATTATAAATAAGAATACACAATATAATATAACAAATTTTTTTTAAATAATAACGTCAACCAAAACATATATGATTATATGCCGTTAAAGAGACCCACTAAAATTAGCGGACAACAATTCCTAAAATGACTAAAAAAGACATGAATAAAATAAAAAATAAAAAATAAATAAATAAAGGCTTAGATTGTAATTAGAGGTGGGCAAAAAAACCGGTTTAGGAACCGGAACTGAGGCCGAACCGGTAGGTACGGGCGGTTCCAGATTCTCAGAGAAATCAGAACCGGAACCGGAAATAGCAGAACCGGTTCCACCTTTACCCGGCTAAAAACCGGAACCAGTTGTTGACGGAACCGGAACCGGTTTATAAAAAAACCCGGTTTGCCTACCTCTAATTGTAATATTAAAAAAAGTTTAGAGACTTGGGTTGAGTTACTTTAGCCTTTTTAATTTAAATAGGCCCACACTTATTTGTAATCATAATTGAAAATTTAGGTCAACATATTATCATGTTTACTTGTTTAACTTATTATTATAACTGACTTTGACTCATTTGCATAAATGGTTACCTTGGTTACATGTCATGTTTGGTTACACATTTTTAAGTGTATTCATGTCAAACTTAACATTTCTTATAAGAATAAATATATCATCGACCGAGTTAGCAATCCAACATATTAACCAGAAACGATTGACACCCTATCATAAAAATGTTAAATAAACAAACAATATTAAGTGACTCACATCAAATTGATACTTTTTGGTAGCAGCTTCCGCCCGATAACAAACCAACAACACAAACCCAAATACAAAAAGAGAGAGGTGACCGTTTCGGCTTGTAGAGGAGCCAAAACCACCACGAGATGCCATTTTTCCGGCGATTGAAAAGAGGAGTATGAAAATAGATGAAGATATACATAGTTACAAACATGTGAGTATATATATATACGACTGTATATAGATTAGGTGAAGGAGAAGTACATTGGATGCAAATGAAAACTTGGAAGTTAAACATGTGTAAATAAGTTGAATTTAAAGATAATATAATTAAAATGATAAATTTAATGTTTGTGGAAACTCAAAGATTTGTAGGATGTGAGGGTAAAGATATGAAGAGAGGTACAGAAGGCCAACTCTCTTGCTGGGCTTACCAAAATTGTTATCGTTCTTGGGCTTTATTGTTAAGCAAAAGGGACACATTATCTACTTTAATTTATATTTTTTTTATTTCTAAAATAATTTTTAGTTTGTTTGGAGTGTAAGTTTGGATTTTCAAACATTTAAAATGGATTTTATTTTTCCGGCCTGGTTTTAGAGTATTGTTGTTTAATTTTGGTTGGCGAATATTAACTTATAAGAGTGCTTGGATAATAATTGTCTGGAAAAATGGATGGGTTGTATTGGGTTTGATAACGGGTTAAAAGGGGTTCAGATCATAACGAGTTTTATCAAAATCATTGTGGGTCTAAATTAGTTATTTTAGGAATAACGTCAATTTAGTTTAAGTTAAAAAACTTTAACTAAACAAATAGTTTATCTTAATAACTTTTAGTGATTTTCATATCAAATATGTTATTTATCATTCTTACTTGTTAAAATCAATTTGTTCATATAGTTTTTATATTATTCTTCTTAAATTATTTTATGTTAAGGTATTGCTTATTTCAACCACTTCTATATTATAATCTTACTCATTTCAACCAAAATATAATAATTATTTGTTCAAACCAACTTAATTTTTTTTGCTTTTGGCCTGGATTGTTAGATCTAATAATTATAGGATGAGTTTTAGAAACATTAATTCCATAACTGATTATAAGACCATGACTCCTCTTTGATTTTATACATATTGAGCAATTATTCATTAAGTATATATATTCATTAGTTTATTAAAAGAATAATGGTTTGAATTATTTTTGGATACAAATATTGATACCGCAAACGTATATGAATGTTTTTTCTTTCAAAAAACTTTTAAAAAATATAAAATTTTACCTTTTAAAAAGAAAGATGATATATGTAGGATGATGTGGTAGTATGCTATTTTGCGGTTGAGATGATTTCTAAATCTGTTATGGAGGTGTTTAAACTTCAAAGCAACTTGACAACTTTTTTTAAGAGACTAGAAATTATGGTGACTTTTATACTATGTGTAACTATCGCATTCTTTTCACTCCACATAGCTATCACGTAAATGTCAAATAAACAATTATTCTTATCACATCTTCACACACACACATATGATCATAATCCCCTTCTTACTTCATCACCCCTCCTTATTTTCCCCTTATGTTCCTCTCACGTTTGACCTGTTACGTCGGGTCTGTAATGGTCAAGGGGTGTGGCTAGAACGATAGAGCGTGACCAGTGGTGGACACATAAATTTTTTTCATGGGGCAAAATTTTTTTAGGAATGTTTGATGAAAGCTATATAATAATTTTTTTTGTTTAGGTCGGTTTGTGTCAAATCGGGTCTGGTCATGTTCAAAAAAGACAACTAAACTAAATTTCATATATAAAAATATAATAAAAATACAATACATCTAAAGTTGTTATTTATGGGGTTTTATCTTTAGAAATGTATCCAAAACAACTATGGAAACCATTTTAAGGAACTCTTTTTTAAAAGAAAAAAAAACAAGTAAAGCTATCACCTAAATTGTCATCACAGGTTCGATTGTACAAATTTAAGGTCTATTGCAAAATATTAAAGGAGTCGGTCAAAATTTATACATACATATACTGCTAAAAAAAAAAAATTAAAGGAGGGCGACTGCCCCTTGAATTCAACATGGGTATGCCCTTGAGCGTGACACCACCGTCACCTAAATGCTCACACCCAATGTTGTTTGAACCGGACCGGGAACCGGCAACTAGATCGGCCCAAAATAAGCAAATGAACCGCTCGGAAATGAACCGGTCGACCCATCCGGGTGAGTAGTCGTACCAGTTTTAGTTTTTTTTTTAAAAAAAAACTAAAATTTAAAGAATAAACCAATAAAACAAAAAAAACTAAAATTTAAAGAATAAATCATTAAAACCAAACAAGTTGTTAAAATGATAGTTTTTTCATACAAATTGTGTCATTCTCTCTTCTTTTTATAGGGAGATGATTAATGTTTTTCTTGCACTCTCACCAATGTGGGATGAGAAGTTGGGAAAAGAAAATGATGTGAACCTATGTGGGATGAGAACCAAGTTTTTTTTGTTTTTTTTAAAACCAAAATCCAAAAAATATATCATTACAATCAAACCTTGTATTTTTTTAAAAAATGATTATGTTTGTGTGAATAGTAATTATGTTTGTTTAAATGTGACTATAATTATATAATTTTTTTGAAATTTTTTATATATTTATTATGTCGTCCGGTTCGTAAATCCGGTCCAACTGATCTGACCGGTCTGACAAGTAACCAGCAAGACGTTCGATTTAATGTCCGGTCCACTTCTGAAAACATTGCTCACACCTGACTACACATGGTAATATGGTATTGATAGAAATTGATATGCTAACCCAAATAAATGGCGGCGGCAGCGATAGATTACAGCATCCAGATTCAACCACAATTCTTATATTTTTATGATTCTCAGGATTAGTGGATTGTGACAAATTAAATCACAATAAATTAAGTTTATTAATTTAACGGAAGTAATCGGTTCCGTAACATTTAATGGATTCAAATCCAGTTAAAACTTCCCAAGTTTCTAGTTCACACTTAGGTTTCTTTTAAACCAAGGGCTTCTAGCCTAATGGTTACCCCCTTAACGTTCCTATGGGAGGTCTTGGGTTCGAATCCGGGCTAAGGCATATTTGCTGAAGCAAGGTCAGGGGGTTTACCCAGTTGTGGGGTTCCTCCTGGGGTGGGCTCGGGCATACGCCCCAGAGCGTCAAATCTGAGGAAACGGTTGAAATCCCGTCTTGGGTGTCATTGTACCAAGCCGTTCAAAAAAAAAAAAAGACTTAGGTTCCTTTAATGCATTATTTTGACAAAATTACATAAAATATATTTTTTTTCCTTTTTATAAAATTATACTTTTTTCTATCATTTATCTTTAGTGCATGTTAGTTTCATCCTTTATCTAAATAAATTGTTGTAGGTTAGATTCTTTAAGCCAACTATTGTTATATTTTCTGTTTACATTTTTAGGAATGATAAAAATGTCCTTATTCATAAATGATAAAACTTGCAACTTTATAAAAGCTTAAGTATGTTTTATGTATTCACACGATTGATACCTTCGTCGTTAAAAAAAAGTATGTTTTCTGTAATTTTATCTAAAAAGTAAGTTTTGATATTATTAGTATTTTTTTACTATTATTAATGGGATGTAATAAAAAAAATCCATTTACTTTTTAAAAAAATAAATAATTTTTTATATTTTTCATTAGAACGTTTACTTTAAACTTTATAATAACGTTTTTCTACGTTTTTTAAAAATATATATATATATATATTAGTTCTTTCATCAAAACAACTTTTTTAGGTGTGTGCTTGGTTCGGTTCAGTTTTTAGCAAAAACCAAAACCGAAACCAACATAGTCGGTTTTAATTATTAAAAACCATTCGGTTTTTGGTTTCGGTCGTTGGTTTTGGTTTGGTTTTCGTTTTCTTTTTTTTTTGTTCTCTCTCACTCCCAATATTAAAAATACAAACATGTTTAACAATGAAAATACTTCATAAATTAATCGATCAAACACCAACTAATTAAAATAAAACTAAATAATTATCATCATGTTCTTACATTTTAAAAAAATTCCAAAATAATTGACTTAATATGCAATAATTCAAATCTTCACCTTTTAAAATGATAGAGTTAATCTAATTATAATCTTTATTATCTCCAACATTAGACTCTTTGTATGTTTTTATCTCGTTAAATAAGTATAAAAATCTATCTATACTAGTAAATAAAAATAAAAGTAGACACATATCACAATTTTAATCATTTCCACAATAATTTTCTCGCATCTCTCTCTTGTTAAATACATACACATTAAATATTATACTCAAATTATATTTCAATTAAAAATCAATTTTAACTCATGTAGTACACAAATATTAAACTATATTTTGTAAAAAAATGTATTTTTTTTAAAAGTGGCTTTTATAAAATGAAAGTGTAAAATAATAAAGAATGTTTAAAAAAAATAATATTATTATTTTAAGTTTTAACTTATATTCAATTTCAATCGTATTTTATATAAATAAACCTTTAAGATGTATTGAAATTTTTATTAATAACTATTTAATATATTTTTATTCCCGTGTAATACACGGGAATTATCCTAGTAACAATATATATAGGGTAATGATCGGTTGTTAACCCAACTTAATTACGGTAACCCATTAACCATGACAAAAGCAACTCAAATATTTGAAAAAAAAATTATGGCATTTATTATACATAAATAGGGTTTTTTTTTGTGTTTTTGATAATTCACAAGCATTTAAAATTAAAATAAGTGTAAGTTTGCGTTACACTGCAAGTGTTTATTAACTGCTATGACACTTACACTAACGTAAGATCCTAAACTGTGATTAATTAGCAAAAACACAAAAAAGAAACTCCGTATTTGTGTATAATAAAGGTCATAATTTTTTTAAATATTTTGGTTGATTTTGTTAGGGTTAATGGGTTAACGCAATTAAGGTGAGTTATTATTGGATTCCACACACACACACACACACACATATATAAAGAGAGAGGTGTTCAAATAATAACCCACTCTTAAAGCATTAACCCGAAATAACACGTCAAGATGAAGCTAAATCTTGGTTTTTTTTAACATCATTGTAAAACATGTGTAACACTTTCTTCTTTTATGAGTTTGCGGAAATTCATCACGGTTTGAGACGTAACATCGTTGTAAGTTTTTCACTTACAGCACTGTAACTGTTTTAGGCTAAAATTTACAACAATGTTATGTCTCAACGGTGATAAATACTTTTCGCAAACTCATAAAAGAAGAAAGTGTTGTAGATGTCTTACAATGATGTTAAAAAAAAATCTAAGATATGCCTTCATCTTGACGGGTTATTTCAGGTAAATGATATTAAAGTGAGTTATTATTCGTTCACAATCATATATATATATACTAGCCTAGAAAGTCATGTATAACATGGGTTGAACAAATATAATACATTATATACAATGTGTCAATGTTCATATAAAGATTTATATGTTACATTTATCAACTGTTAATTAAATAAGAAATGCTAATATTTAAAAATTATAAATAACAAATATTAATAAATATATAATAATTTAAAAATTATATATACATATAAGATATAATTGAAACTTTATTATATGTAATTAATTTTAGTAAATTAGTAATTTTTATATAATTTACTAATTTTGGTAAATTAATTTATAATTTAATTCATAAAAAGTATTAATATTTTTTAAGAAAGAGGGGTAAATTTTTTTTAATTTCATGAGGAGGAGACATATGTCTTTTGAAAATACTTTTTGTTTAATTTTTAATTGTATATTTCATTTAATAAAAATTAATATTTTTTAAGGAGAGAGGCGGGAAAAAAAATTTATGTTTCATTAGATGGTGACATTTGTTTCATAAAAATACTAATTTATTAGAGTAGTTAGATTAGATTAGATATATATTAATTTTTAAACAAGATTAAAAATCGGTTCGGTTCGGTTTTTAAAATATGAAAAACCGAAACGAAACCGAAAAGTTTGGTTTTGGCTTTTTCGGTTATTCATTCGGTTCGGTTTTTTCGGTAAATTCGGTTCTAGTTCGGTTTTTTGGTTTGTTTGCTAACCCTAACTTTTCTAAGTTTTTAAATTACATTTTTTAGATAATACTTTATTTCAATTTTGAACGAGACGAGCTTAGCTTTATTTTATGTAGGATTGAGCTTAAGTTTGACTTTGAAAATCATGAAACCAAGCTCGGCTCATTTTGATCTCTAATATTGGAGCTTGACTTGTTACTAATTTTTCAAAAACAAGCTCAACTATGCTTTTTCATGTTTAGCTCGACTCACATATATGATTTATTTATAAATATATCTAAATAAAATGATAAATAATTAATTAGTAAATAATAAACAATTTGTCTCTATGCATATATAATGTATAATTGTATATGTGTGTGAGCTTTCAAAGGGTAAAAGTAAAACTTGCACTAATTTTAACGTTATTTATTTATTTTGTGATAATAACGTTAAAAACGTTGTGATGATTAACTTGAAACGTTAACCTTGAGTCGTGGACTCCTTTGAAGCAACATCTATATCCCAACTAGAAGTGCGCAAATTGGTTCGGTTTGTTAATATTTTTAAATTATTTATACAAAACTAAACTGGTGAGCTCACCTGCGCATTGCGGTGGGAATTCTGCCGCAAATTCGAATATTCTTATATCAAAACACAAATAATAAAATAAGTCACAACGGTTGTCATTTCGACGTAAAACTTAAAGGTTAGTCGTCATAAACATGTCCGTCACACCATGGTAAAAAAAATATAGTGCTTAATCGAAAAAATCTAATATCATTAAACATGAATATAAGACGAACAAATAAAACAATATTTATAAATAGTAAAATTGTTCATATGTAATAATTCAATAATAGTAAAAAAAATAAAAGTACAATTCTGCTCAATTAAATTATACATGTTGATATGAGTATTCGACCAAGGCAATGGTGAAACATCACAAACATAAAAAAAATATACCAAAACCGACTGCATTGACTGTCAATTTGTTCGCCGAACTTTTTTTTATTAATATTAGTATTATATAATTATTATTACCATTTAATTATTATTATTATTATTATTATTATTATTGTAATTAAAATCTATGCATCGTCTGCCATATTTTATGACTAAAAACTAAAAGTTAAGTCATATCATCCTGTCGTAACCGATCACAACATCTGTTAATGCATTCAAAACAATAAATCAAACTACCTGAATAAGTTTTAAGTGTTAGTTAATTATTATTTAACTATTATAATAGTAATTATTATTATTTCTGGTAGTCGACGGCTTTTTTGACTTGACGACATGTATTAATTAATTGGTAGTATTAGTATTCACTCACAATGATCACAATCATTACTGTATATATCTAAAGTAGAATTAATATATTAGAATGACCTTTGATAACTAAATCGAATTAAGAGTATCCCTAAGTTAACATAACTTCGTTTTTTTAAAAGTATTAATTTTAGCTTTTAAAATAACGTATAGATCTTGATTTAAGATGTAAATCATTTATTAACCATTATCATTTTCAAGTAGTCAATATTGAGAATAAAGGCAAAAATAAAAGTTGAGTAAGACACACACTTTGTCGTATTGCTTCAACTAGTTTGTTAAATAGCACGTTGCGGCTGTAATTTCGCTGCAATTCGAATATCAGAACACAGACACAATCTGGTATATCAAAATATAAGTATAAAAACACGTCATAACAATTTTTACTCCGACGTAAAACTTTAAATTGTAGCCGTCATAGACATGTCTGTTACCCCATAACAGATTATATTTAAATTGTTTAATATTTAATTTTAGAGTAAAATGTCATTTTAGTCCTTGTGGTTTGACAATTTTTGTCATTTTAGTCTAATAGTTTAAATTTTGCAATTTAGGTCATTATAGTTTCATTTTATTGTCATTTTCATCCTTATGGTTTGGTAAATTTTGCCATTTTAGTCCAAAATTTTAAATTTAATTGGACTAAAATGACAATAAAATGGAAAACATAATGACCAAAATGGCAATAAAATGAAACCATAGTGACCAAAATGACAAAATTCAAACTATTGGACTAAAATGGCAAAAGTTGCCAAACCACATGAACTAAAATGACATTTTATAAATAGTATTATTTCATTATTAATAATAGTTATTTTAGTATTATTTAATAATTATTAATAATATTTAATTATTAGTATATTTTAAACTTTATTATTATTTAATTAATAACATTGCTTGTATTATTAAATAATTTAGGGGGATTTTATTTGGACACCCCATTTTTTTATTTTAACACCCCAGCGAACTTATACGGCCCGTACTAGCCAGTAAGACCCGTATAGGGTACAAACAAACATTCCAGAGGAATGTCTTGGATTCAGTGAAGATTCTATGAGACGGGCCGTACAGGTCAGTACGGTCCGTCTTGGTCTTGACTTATATTTTACAAGCCAATTTGGGTCTCAACCGATGTGGAGGGAATCAAGACGGCCTAGTTTTGCCCGTCTCACCCAAAACTAGGCCGAACTGGTCAAAATTTTAATTTAAAAAAAAATAATTCCATTTTATTACATTTAAATATGTCTTGCAAAATGGGCGAGCTGGGTCGGGTTGGGTAACGGGTCAGAACGAGTTCGGGATATGATTGGTGCGGGTCAGAACGGGTTTTAAGCAAAATCAGTTATGGTTTAAATGAATTGTTCTTAAATAACAAAAATTTAATTTAACTTAAGACGTGTTATAAGTAAACAAATAGTATATTTGGATAATTTTTAGTGATTTTCTCATCAAATATATTGTTAATCATTCTTAAATGTTTGAATTTATTGCATTTACATAATTTTTTGGTTACCCATCTTGAACATATTGTGTTTAAATGTTACACATCTCAACTCATTCAATATAACTTAGTGTCCCAACATAGTACATTTGAACCTTTGAGGCATAGTCCGTTTACAACTACGATCGAAAACAGTCAGAAACCCGTATTTTGGCGTAGTCTTTCATTGGTATCAAAAGGTATGCAACCATTAGACTCGCAAACTCAAGATGAATTTCAGTTTCCACAAAACATGAAATCAGAAGGATTAAGCAATGTTTATCGCTTCGGTCGTCACATCCTTCCTATATTTCAACCTTACGTAATAAACATACAAGATGTCGAGACAGATGGTAACTGTGGTTTTCGTTTTGTAGCCGCGGGCTTAGGATTCCATGAAAATCAATGGACCTTTATTCGATACAGACTGATTTTGCTTAAAAATCATTCTGACCCGCACCCATCTTAACCCAAACTCGTTCTGACCCGTTACCCAACCTGACCCAACTCGCCCATTTTGCCAGACATATTTAAATGTAATAAAATTGAATTATTATTATTTTTTAAAAAAAATAAATAAATTTTGACCAGTACGGCCTGGTTTGGGGTGAAACGGCAAAAACTAGGCCGTCTAGGCAAGACGGCCAGTACAGGTCAGTACGGGCCGTCTTGATTCAAACCATGCCAAAACGAGGCCGTCTTGGCAAGACGGCCCGTACAGGTCAGTGCGGTCGTCTTGATTCAAATCATTGTCTTATGTTTCAGGGAATGTCTGTACGATGAATGAGACGGGCCGTACTGACCAGTACGGCCCGCTTGCTCCCAATCATTGTCATTGGTTGTCAGAAAGAATGTTTGACCGAGTACTGAGACGGGCCGTACTGTGCAGTACGGGCCGTCTCAGGGGTGTATTTTTAAAAAATGGGGTGTAAGAATAACACAACCCATAATTTATCATAAATTAAATATAAATATTTAATCATATATTTTTTATTTAAAATTTATTATTATTTAATTTTTATTATTATTAAAGCATTTGTAGTGTATGAACTTTGTATGTATAGCAATTATTTATTTAGTCTTTGTGGTTCAACAATTAATCGCAACTTGTTGGGTTCATTGCTAGGGGTGTTCAAATTCGGATATCCGGAGATTCGAATATCCGAAAATTTCGGATAGTGATTTTCACTATCCGAATCCGTATCCGAAATTTCGGATATCCGTTCGGATATCCGAAATCAAAAAAAATAATAAAAAATTTTAAAAAATATATATTTCGGATATCCAAATATCCGAAAATTATCCGGATATCCGAAAAATATCCGAAAATTATCCGGATATCCGAAAAATATCCGAAAATTATCCGAAATATCCGAAAAATATCCGAAAAATATTCGGATATCCGAAAAAAGTATCCGAATATCCGAAAAAATATCCGAAAAAAAAACTATTTCGGATATCGGATATCCGAACTATCCGAAAATTTTCAAAATTGGTATCCGAATCCGAATCCGAAATTTCGGATATCCGAACTTCCGGATATCCGAACTTCCGGATATCCGAACTTCCGGATATCCGATTTTTTCGGATATTTCGGATTCGGATTTTCGGATATTTCGGATTCGGATTCGGATACGGATTTTTTTGAACACCCCTATTCATTGCTTGCTTTTAACTTGCATTGACTGAAGTCAATAACCCACTCGAGACCTCGATTAGTCATACAAAACTCTGAATTTTTTTTTTTAAAAAAAAACTAATTTTTTTATTTGATTTTTTCCGTCATGTCACTTTCTAAATTTCTCTTACATGTAATCTTTACATGACTAAATATTTTTGTGACTAAAACTTTTTTACCTGTTGATGTTACATTGTTTTAAGAAATTATGTCCCCTAAATAATTATTCAGTTGTCAAAATAGTCAAAAGATAAAAATAAAAGAAGAATTAGTAACTTTTCAAACTAGAGTCTTAGATAGGTTTATCCAAAAGAGACCCTCAAAGAAGAAATTAAAAAAATAATTAAAGAGACCGAATGGCAGAAGTATGAACTCTCAACCGTTGGAGTATATTTATGCAATTTTTCGTTTTTGTAAACATTTTTATGCATAATTATTCATATGAAAGAAATTTCACCTTAAAATTACGTATTCTTTAATCTTTCCAATAACTATAATATTGATATATAAAAAAAAAATTGACGTCTATATAAACTGGGTAAACTAGACAATTTTGCAACTGACCCTTTTTTATTTGAGTAACATTATGCATGGCGATTTTGAGTTGGCAATTTTACAATGGCGTTTTTTAACCAATAACTTACACATGATGTTTTCTAACTAGGCAATTTTACACATGACCTTCTTAAACCATAAGTTTTTACACATGACGTTGGTGTCATTTTTATCATAAAATCAAGCATTTTGTAATATTTTCAGCGAAATATGAAATTGTGATATTAAAAAAACAATGTATTTATCGACGGGGTAAACTTGACAATTTCACACATGGCATTTTTAAACTACATAAACCGACAATTGTACAATGATAATTTTGAACCAGCCGACTTGCATGCACATGATGTTTTTCAACCAAGTGACATTTATTTTACATTTGGCATTTATGAGTTAAGCAATTTTACACGTCATTAGAGTCATTTTTAGCATTACGTTTTACACATGCGCATTGATTTTTTGTGTATGATGTTTTTTATTTTATTATTATTTTTGTATTTTGTATATGGTCTTATCTGATGTAGAATTTTGAAAATGCACTCCAATAGGTAAGGCGTTTATTAGCTAAGCAATTGTACACATGTCATTAGAGTCATTTTTAGCATTACGTTTTACACACACGCATCAATTTTTTGTATATGATGTTTTTTATTTTATTATTATTTTTTGTATATGGTCTTATTTGATGTAGAATTTTGAAATCCAAAAGTATAACCTATTGTAAAAATGAGTGTCACTATGTCTTAAAGCCTATAGCATGTCTGTCGTAGAGCATTACACGTGTCCTAAACCCAAAAGCACACCTCGTCGTAAAACCAAACATCGATGTCATAAAACCTGAAAGCATACTCCATCGTAAAAATAGATGTCACTCTGACATAAAATTCAAAGTGTACCATGTCATAAAAGGGAGCATCAATACGTTGTAAAACCCGAAAGTATGCCCCGCTGTAAAAGAGTATGAAAAGAAACTCGAATGCAAACGTAAATTTAACAAGAATGATGTCACACCCCGACCGACGGCGGAACATGTCGGGGCGCGATTGTGAATGCTCAAAAGCTCATGGTGTTATGATATAAGTTTCAATAGTTAAATCATCTGTATTAAAGATTTAACAAAAAAAAACGTTAATTCATATTATAATAAACAAAACAAACATTCATTACATTGTTTTCAAACTAAAATATATAAATTGAATAAGTCTAACATCGTTTAAATTTAAACTAGGTCTACTAACATAAATCTTATCTCATGTCTTCGCCGTTGCATCCACTAACCTGTTTCATATGCAAAATAAAATTGTCAATTATTTTGTATAATTGATGAGTAACACATATAATTTATATTGTGTACATAGAAAATTGATGCAATTCTATTAGACTAAAAAGATTTAGAATCTAGCATGCATATCCTACTGGTTGTATGTAACATTTACGAAATTTGTAATAAACATTTATGTTTAATAAAACAATTATGACGTCATTGGGGATTTTATTATTATTATATATTTTTTTACAATTTAAATAAATAACTAAATATACATATAATACAATAAAAAAAAATAAAATAAAATAAATATTACTAAATCTTATAAAAATTTATAAGATTTAGAAATTTATTTGTAAATAAATAATTTAAACAAGTAAATTTTAAACTATGAAATTTTAAAATATCTTATTTGATAAATAACAAGGTTACAAATTTTTATTAACATAAATTTCATAAAAAAAAAATTAAATTAATAATAAAAATATCTATGTTTTAAGTTTTATAACTTTAACATCATATAAAATAATAATAATAATAATAATAATAATGTTTTATAAAAAAAAAAGTATTTTATAATGGTTTGTGAAATTTTACAAATCTTATAAAATGGCTAAATACAAGGTTGAGGGACCCATTTTGTAAATTCTGGAACATGTTTAAAAAGAGAAAACTGTGAGGGACCAAATCTGTCAAACACCCAAAGTCATCTCCTTTCTTACCCACTTACCTAGCCGGATCATCCATGGGTTAAAATCGACCCATTCTCGACCCGCATTCGCTTCCACGCGATTCCAACCATTATACAGCTAATCAAGCTAAACATGGTATATATTCGAACGCGTAAATCGATTTCAATCCACGATTATTACGGATTACAGCTATTCATCGTGCAAATCGTTTCCAAATATAGAGCATTGACCGAAAATTCAAATCCTAACCGAACGTGTATAAAAACTCAATTAAATCGACCAACACCATCTTTTGAACATCACGAAACACTCTGTATACACAAACACAAGTTCCCGACTCCAAACCGTCGTGATTCAAGACCTGCAAGGTTTCGGTCGTTCGACATTTGTGCTACCATTGGGACAACATTAAACGGGCATTAAGGTAGGTGATTCGTACCTCATCCTATTCGTTTTTAATCACTGATCAATAGCCCCATGATTATTCAAACAAACCGAGCCTTGATCGATCAAATTCGAAGCAAAAAGGAACTAGGGCTCGAACCCTCTTTTTTTTCTGATTTTGATGGGGATCAAACCTGGAACACAATAAAACTATTTCAGAACCGAAATTATCGCGGCTTAGAGCCTAGTTCAACCGGTTAATACATATTGTGTGTGTGTGATGCGTCGCGGGTTCGAATCCCTTCAACCGGATTTAAAACCGGTTTTTGCCATTTTTCTAATATTAAACTCATTTTTAAATATTTTAATTATTCAGAAAATATTTTTATAAATAAAATATTAATCTGAAATAAATAATAAAATGTTATATACTTAAATTTTAATTATAACTTTTATTATCAATTATTTATTTACTTATTTATTTATTCAACTTATTTAAAATAAATTAATATGTAATTACTTATTCTAATTATTTACATAAATAAACAATTTTATAAACTTATAACTTCTTAGATCATTTATCTATTAATTTATTTATTCATTTATATATTTATTTATTTATTTAGTTATTGAATTATTTATTTATTTATTTATTTATCTAAAACTATTTATCTAAAACTATTTATCTCATTTATTTATTTAATTATTTATTTATTTAATTACAACACGTTATCTCATTTATTTAGTTAATTATTTATTTACTTATTTAGTTACCTAAAACTATTTATCTCAATTATTTAGTTATTTATTTATTTATTTAAATTACAAATTTGTTATCTCATTTATTTAGATTAATTATTTAATACTTATTTATTTATCTAAAACTATTTTATATCATTTATTTACTAACAACTCTTTATCTCATTTATTTATTTCTACTTATAAACCTATTCTTATTTATTTACAATAAATGTTATAAACATAATACTTAAATATGTTTATACAAAAATTATCAAAAGTCAATTGTTTTAAAACACGATTTAAATTTATAAATAAATATTTTAAAGTCAACATTGTAAGTTAGATATTTTATTATTTTCATTTAAATCATAACAAATCAAATGGTGTTTATTCAAAATAAATCGAATTCGTTGACCCATTACAAAACTTAGTTAGATCCATAGAACAACATAGTTTTGTTAAACATATGCCTATTGAACTATTTAGGTGAACCTTGAAATTGTGTTGGATATTATTTGGATCATACTTTGACATTTATCAAGGCTATCAAGAACACTAAGGTGAGTCTTCATAGCCCCTCTTTTACTTGTTTTGAACTTTTGGGGTGAAACATGCTATCTTTGAATTTATCTTAACTTTAAAACATTTTCATGTGAACTTAGCTAATGGCTTTATAGTTTGTGAACTTTAGCTAAGCATAGGCATTGATCACATTCATTTTAGTGACTATGATAGATCTATTGGACCGACCATCCCACCGTTGTTTGATTTACCCTTCGGGGGAGGCCCGCGGTGATAGTTTACTTGTTTAAGCATTTTTGTAATGCTAATCATAGGTCAATCATCATTTGTTATCATTTGTTGATCTGCTTTACTTGCTAGTTCATTTTGACTATGTTCATTATGCTTAGAGTTCACATATATCATTATCTATATCATTTTCATTAAACCTTTTGGTTTGAGTGTCAAAACCTATGAAACTCACCAACTCTTTGAGTTGACACTTGATTTTGACATGTTTCAGGTGGAAATGGAAATTTGCAAGCAATTGGAATTGAATTTTATTTCATTTAATTTGAACTATGTAATTGGAATTGGATTTAAAGTTGAATGATGTAATAGTTAGTTTGACTTTATTTGACTTTGTAATGAATGATGAATTTATTTGCATTGAATGTTTAGTTATGATTATTTACATCTTTATACCCTAAGCTATGAACAATCTACACTTCGTGCCGCCCCGATGTTTCCGCCATCGGTCGGGGTGTTACAGATTGGTATCAGAGCCTGGGTTATAGAGAATTAGGTTATTTGAACTAGATGACCTAGACTATAACCAAAGGATGCCTTAGTTTGAACTCATATGTCATGAACTGTTATTTGGACTCTCTAGTTGCCATACTAGGCCATGAACTGTTATTTGAACCCTTAGATGCCATGATAGGTCATACTTGCTTATGTGACTATTTGTTTGATAGGTCAAATATTTGAACCTAGTTTAGGATACCTTAGTATGCACACACTAGACTTTAAGGTTCAAAACTTCTCGACCCCTTTCTTACGACTTGAACGAGGATCGTCATTACGAGGAATGATCTTAGACTTCTAAGTCTAATCTTGAATCCCGTCAATAGTCTTTAGGATTCATTCTAATGATTAGGAAACACATACAATCTGGAAGGGGGAATACCTGTACTTTGGGGAGTTCTGTCTAGGAAAGCATTTCGTATAAATCCAAATCAACCGATGGACCTGTTATGCTTTCCTGGGAACCCTTGGAGTGAGTATGAACCTATAGGCTAAAGTATGTCTTTCTGAAAGTTAAGATGAACTTAAACACTTTGATCTGTCAAAAGTATTCCTTTAGGAATACAATCCAAATATTGCTTTGTGATTGAACTTTCATTTGAACTATCTATTTCTTATTTGAACTCTTTGAGTTATATAAATTCTAACTCTCTTCAATTGAACTCTTGTAGAATCATGCCTATTCGTCGTACTCGCAGAAACACCAACAACACCAACGACACCAACACCAACACAAATAACACCAACAATCCGAACCCTACTATCCAAGAGTTGGCCCAGATCATTTCGCAACAAGTGGCTGTTGTGTTACCCACTTTGGTGACTCAACTCAATCAAGCTGCTAATGTGAACCCAGTTCAAAACAATGGTAATGGTCGGGGTGCAAATCCAACTTGCACTTTCAAGCACTTCAATTCATGTAACCCCACTAAGTTCGTTGGCACAGAAGGAGCAACTGGACTCCTTCAATGGTTTGAAAGTATAGAGAGCACCTTTATCCATTCGGACTGTCCTGAGAACCTTAAGGTTCGATATGCCACTAGTGTCTTTCAAAAAAGGGCACTGACTTGGTGGAATGGTGAGAAACGAACTAGGGGTTCGGATGCTGCACTTGCTTTGACTTGGACTGAGGTCAAGCAACTTATGACTAATGAATTCTGTCCTCGCAACGAAATGAGAAAACTTGAAGCTGAATTTTGGGATCTCAAGCAAGACAGTGGGGAAAACCTTGCTTATACGACCCGCTTTCTTGAACTCAGTCTACTAGTGCCACACTTGGTCACTCCCTTATCTCGGGCCATTGAAAAGTACATTGGTGGCCTTCCTATGCAAATTCAAGATACTGTTTTTGGTAGCAATCCTACCACTCTTGAAGAGGCAATCAGACTTGCTGCAACCTTAACTGATAATCATGTTAAGGATGGTACTTTGACAAGGAAGGGTTCCAAGAAGGTTGAATCCAAGTCAACCACTAATGAACTTTCAAAGGAGGTCAAAACTGAAACCTCAAACTCTTCAAAGTTCAACCATCGAAAGCGAAAGGCCAATAACTTTGCGGTGGTGACCCCTGCTGCACCAGTAAACCAACAAGCCCCAAAGTCAAATACCAAACCATATGTGGGGCCAAATCCGCTCTGCAACACTTGCAGATATCATCACCCCACTACTCAACCTTGCAGAATTTGCACGAACTGTGGAATGTATGGCCACCTTGCAAACTATTGTCGACATGGGCCACTTGGCCAGCAAGGGCAACAAGTTCAACCAATGAATCAACAACAACTTGCACCCGCAAATCCTGCACAAGCCAATGGAAGGGTATGCTACGAATGTGGCGACCCTAATCACCTTCGAGACCGATGCCCTCGACTTGCTGGAAATAACCAAAGAGTTGCTCGAGCTAGAAATCATCAACTAGTTGTCCAAGATGCTCAACCAAATCAAGACGTTGAATGATGTATTTCTGATAAATGATTGTTATGACATTTTATTACTTGATTCTAATGAAAATAAAATTTTTGTGGTTTATAATTTTGAGCTTTTAATTGGTAGAATACAAACTATATAGACCATTTAGCATAGTAATGGTTTACAGTAAATATATCGATAGTAACTATATTATACATGATTGTATTGTGAACTTTGAGGATCACATTTCATTAATGGATCTTGTATCCAGTCAATTGTTCCCATAACCAGCAAGTAGGATAAACATGCAAGGCAAATTTCCGTTACGGGTGCACACGGAACGTGAATTTGCAGTACATGTAGATCCTACGAATGCGAGACAAAGGACACAACTGATGAATGATGAAAGCTATGAACTATACCTATATGGATAACTACATATAAACATCAAAGTGAAATATTTTATGTTGTGTGGTATTGGTGGGTGATTGGTATGCTTTCAAGGTATTGGTGGTGTGGTGGGTTGGCTGCGGTATACCCTATATATAAGCACCAACTGTACATTGGGAGTAGAACCGAAAGCTTGATCAATGATAGGATTGTATCATCAAGAGACAAAATCTTAGTTAGAGCTGTAAGTGATTCTTGCATACTAAGACTTGGTGTATATTTTCATCAAATGTCTTAGTAGTTCCTATATCAAGCCAAATTATGCAAATCGTTTCGAATTCCAAGTCCCACATCGAACATCCACATATGAGATTAACATCTCAAATGATTTGATCTCATATGAACAATACAACAATTTGCATACATCTAAACGATAAAACTAATAACATCATAATGCGTGACCGTATTATTTGTCGCACTATCTATTGATCACAAACAAAGAAACTTCATACTAAGAGCCAAAACCTATCCCACAGGCCACGATCTTTAAACTGTACCTTAAAAGAATTGAAGAAATTATGCCTTAAATCCACTTGAAACAACAAAGTTGGGGCAAATTCTTTAACAAGTTCGATTACACGAATCGAATTCTGTAAAGGATGCACTCAACCGTAAGAACTGTATCTAAATTTATAACAATTGAACCTAAAACAATGTACTCATAGTTCAACAAATTTCTTGACCTAATTCAATTTGGATAAGGAAAAGTCTTCTGGTGTTGAACTCTTAATAGCAAGCAAGTTTGATGGTTTGCTTTATCCCCTGAAATCGTAATAATCTTTAACACACGTTCTTGAACAAATCACTCAATTATCATTATTCTATTCATCCTAGTACAATTATAAGAACCTAAAAGCTTATTATTGGTGTGCCTTCAGCATCATATTCGCTCATGGTGCTCGTTTCACGAACCTCTATTTTTAGAACCTCTTCACTGACCGTTTGTCACTTGATTCGATCCGAACCCTTGAACTCCCATTATAACTTCGTAACGTCCATCCGACCTTTCACGTATCGAACTTGAAGAAATGTTTGTCCGATGAGAATCTACAAATACCTCTCGATGATATTCGCATTAATGCTTCGATGCATATTATTGAGAAGCCAGTAGAGATCATAGATCGACACGTCAAGCAACTCAAACGAAACAGAATTCCTATTGAATCAAAGCACGGTCGCGAGTTCACTTGGGAAAGCAAAGACCAAATGAAAGTCAAGTACCCTCATTTGTTTTCTACAGTTTCTTCTTAATTTCGGGACGAAATTTTTAAAAGTACGGGAGACTGTAACATTTACGAAATTTGTAATAAACATTTATGTTTAATAAAACAATTATGACGTCATTGGGGATTTTATTATTATTATATATTTTTTTACAATTTAAATAAATAACTAAATATACATATAATACAATAAAAAAAAATAAAATAAAATAAATATTACTAAATCTTATAAAAATTTATAAGATTTAGAAATTTATTTGTAAATAAATAATTTAAACAAGTAAATTTTAAACTATGAAATTTTAAAATATCTTATTTGATAAATAACAAGGTTACAAATTTTTATTAACATAAATTTCATAAAAAAAAAAATTAAATTAATAATAAAAATATCTATGTTTTAAGTTTTATAACTTTAACATCATATAAAATAATAATAATAATAATAATAATAATGTTTTATAAAAAAAAAAGTATTTTATAATGGTTTGTGAAATTTTACAAATCTTATAAAATGGCTAAATACAAGGTTGAGGGACCCATTTTGTAAATTCTGGAACATGTTTAAAAAGAGAAAACTGTGAGGGACCAAATCTGTCAAACACCCAAAGTCATCTCCTTTCTTACCCACTTACCTAGCCGGATCATCCATGGGTTAAAATCGACCCATTCTCGACCCGCATTCGCTTCCACGCGATTCCAACCATTATACAGCTAATCAAGCTAAACATGGTATATATTCGAACGCGTAAATCGATTTCAATCCACGATTATTACGGATTACAGCTATTCATCGTGCAAATCGTTTCCAAATATAGAGCATTGACCGAAAATTCAAATCCTAACCGAACGTGTATAAAAACTCAATTAAATCGACCAACACCATCTTTTGAACATCACGAAACACTCTGTATACACAAACACAAGTTCCCGACTCCAAACCGTCGTGATTCAAGACCTGCAAGGTTTCGGTCGTTCGACATTTGTGCTACCATTGGGACAACATTAAACGGGCATTAAGGTAGGTGATTCGTACCTCATCCTATTCGTTTTTAATCACTGATCAATAGCCCCATGATTATTCAAACAAACCGAGCCTTGATCGATCAAATTCGAAGCAAAAAGGAACTAGGGCTCGAACCCTCTTTTTTTTCTGATTTTGATGGGGATCAAACCTGGAACACAATAAAACTATTTCAGAACCGAAATTATCGCGGCTTAGAGCCTAGTTCAACCGGTTAATACATATTGTGTGTGTGTGATGCGTCGCGGGTTCGAATCCCTTCAACCGGATTTAAAACCGGTTTTTGCCATTTTTCTAATATTAAACTCATTTTTAAATATTTTAATTATTCAGAAAATATTTTTATAAATAAAATATTAATCTGAAATAAATAATAAAATGTTATATACTTAAATTTTAATTATAACTTTTATTATCAATTATTTATTTACTTATTTATTTATTCAACTTATTTAAAATAAATTAATATGTAATTACTTATTCTAATTATTTACATAAATAAACAATTTTATAAACTTATAACTTCTTAGATCATTTATCTATTAATTTATTTATTCATTTATATATTTATTTATTTATTTAGTTATTGAATTATTTATTTATTTATTTATTTATCTAAAACTATTTATCTAAAACTATTTATCTCATTTATTTATTTAATTATTTATTTATTTAATTACAACACGTTATCTCATTTATTTAGTTAATTATTTATTTACTTATTTAGTTACCTAAAACTATTTATCTCAATTATTTAGTTATTTATTTATTTATTTAAATTACAAATTTGTTATCTCATTTATTTAGATTAATTATTTAATACTTATTTATTTATCTAAAACTATTTTATATCATTTATTTACTAACAACTCTTTATCTCATTTATTTATTTCTACTTATAAACCTATTCTTATTTATTTACAATAAATGTTATAAACATAATACTTAAATATGTTTATACAAAAATTATCAAAAGTCAATTGTTTTAAAACACGATTTAAATTTATAAATAAATATTTTAAAGTCAACATTGTAAGTTAGATATTTTATTATTTTCATTTAAATCATAACAAATCAAATGGTGTTTATTCAAAATAAATCGAATTCGTTGACCCATTACAAAACTTAGTTAGATCCATAGAACAACATAGTTTTGTTAAACATATGCCTATTGAACTATTTAGGTGAACCTTGAAATTGTGTTGGATATTATTTGGATCATACTTTGACATTTATCAAGGCTATCAAGAACACTAAGGTGAGTCTTCATAGCCCCTCTTTTACTTGTTTTGAACTTTTGGGGTGAAACATGCTATCTTTGAATTTATCTTAACTTTAAAACATTTTCATGTGAACTTAGCTAATGGCTTTATAGTTTGTGAACTTTAGCTAAGCATAGGCATTGATCACATTCATTTTAGTGACTATGATAGATCTATTGGACCGACCATCCCACCGTTGTTTGATTTACCCTTCGGGGGAGGCCCGCGGTGATAGTTTACTTGTTTAAGCATTTTTGTAATGCTAATCATAGGTCAATCATCATTTGTTATCATTTGTTGATCTGCTTTACTTGCTAGTTCATTTTGACTATGTTCATTATGCTTAGAGTTCACATATATCATTATCTATATCATTTTCATTAAACCTTTTGGTTTGAGTGTCAAAACCTATGAAACTCACCAACTCTTTGAGTTGACACTTGATTTTGACATGTTTCAGGTGGAAATGGAAATTTGCAAGCAATTGGAATTGAATTTTATTTCATTTAATTTGAACTATGTAATTGGAATTGGATTTAAAGTTGAATGATGTAATAGTTAGTTTGACTTTATTTGACTTTGTAATGAATGATGAATTTATTTGCATTGAATGTTTAGTTATGATTATTTACATCTTTATACCCTAAGCTATGAACAATCTACACTTCGTGCCGCCCCGATGTTTCCGCCATCGGTCGGGGTGTTACATTGTACTTTTCGCCTTTTTGCACATTTGGCCAAAGCCAAAGCGAAGGTGGTATCTAACACACCTTAGGCTACTCGATATTGAATAAAATTGAATAACATAGTATAACATAGAATCACAAAGCAATTAACAACACATAGCAAATATTTAAACCATATAGACTAAAGGCATTGCATCTATAGATTTATGAATTTAGAATAACCTGGATTTTGAATATACTAGCATATGTAACATCCAAAAAGTACAAAAATGTAAACAGGGAGCATGAAATTACTCACTTGATGTCCTAGCTTTGTCTAATAGATCGTTGTCTAGGAGTTATGAAGTTGTGCTTGCACATCTTAACCTAAAGGCAATATAATTTCTTAGTCTATACTTAAAGTTCAAGTTTTCGCATCCTAGATTCTATGACATACTATGAAAGTCATAATTGATGTGTAACTAAGTTTGAATGGTTTTTCATTTAGGAATATTTATTTATTTAGTTAACAAATAAATAAATATCCCTTGTTGATTTTAAAAAACATTTGCATAGCATATGGCATTTGGAGTAACCTATTTCCTCCCTTTTGTTTTTGTTTCATTGTTAAATGTTTAAGGGTTTTGGTTAAAGGAATGCATTTTTAAATCATTAATAAATTAAATGATTTAATTGAATCTTTGTATTAAAATTTGTAAAGATATCATTATTATTATTATTTATTTAATTGAATCATATGGCATTTTAAATCATTTATTTATTTTCTTTATCTTATATAAAATTATAAAGCTATTATTATTATTATTATTATTATTATAATTATTACTATTACTATTTTTCCTATTTATATGCGTAGGTGTACAATATGATCTTATTTGTATTAAATAAATATATATTTATATGTATATATACACATAGATTTATATAGAAGGAATTTCTTTTGAAATGATTAGTTTAATGTTTTATATATATATATATCCTTGTTTATATGTGTATGTGTATAATAAACCTTATTTGAATTATAAATCCTTTTTGTAACATATAAATATATACATTTTTTTGTACATATATGTATGTAATAGGTCTACTAAAATTGTTTGTTGAATATATTTTTGTGTATGTATAAACGAACACAATTGTTTTGAGGAATACCAATAACTTGGCTTTATTATAATTCGAACGCAATTACAGATTAAAAATAGACATGGAAACCATAAGGATTACAAATATAACTAAATAAAAGATAAATCTAAACTCAAAATTACAAATAAAACCAGAAAAATAAAGTTGTAAAAATATTAAAAACTAAAAAGTTATGTGATCAAATTTTACAATAATCAATATACACTATTCATTTATAACAACCAAAGTATAATATTCATGGAAGTTATATAAGGTAGAGATGTTTGTGGTGTGGTTTTGTGTGGCTTTACAAAAATTTATGAATCAAACCACTAAATGTGGTTTGAAAAAACGACACACCAAATCAACCACTTAAGTTAAATAAACAAAAACCGACCGATATTGATGGTTTCACAATTTACTTTTTACGGTTTCACGTTTTTAAGAAAAATAATAAAGAACTAGTTAATACAATGGTGCAAAGTACCATATTCCATTTTATATTCACATTTCAAAAGTCAAAAACCTTATTCCAAAAGTCAGTTATTATCAAATTACAAAACTAATCCAAAATGAGTGATGACATGTTAGACAAAGTTATCATCCATTACAATGGTCTATTAGATAGTAATATATTTTTAAAGAAAAAGAGAGCAAGACATTTTTGGAAGTTCTCTGCAAAAATTATGGTTTTTTAAACAAATAATAATAAAAAGTTAAGAACACACGGTTGATGCGGTTTACACAATTTAGTAAAAATACAAACCGTAAATCGCACTGAATCACTCGATTTTTAGATAAACAAACTATAAACCGAACTATCAAGTTTTAAAACCAACCAAACTGAACAATTGTCTTTGGTTCGGTCGGGTTTATGGACACCCCTAATATGGGGGGGGGGGGGGTGTGTGTGTGTGTGTATAGAGGAGGGTTCAAAAGAAAACTTCTCACTTTTGAGAAAACTAAGAAAACTCCTATTAACCAATCAATTTTTTTTTTAAATTTCATTATTTTTTTATTATTAGCTTAGAAGTTAGAAATGTTATAAACAAAAGAAAAATTTTAATAAAAATATATATATCACGAAGTTACGTATATGTGACCTATAAAGTTACATATATGTAATAACATGAATTACATTTTTTTTATTTTTTTTAACAAATATAACCTTATAATAAAACAAAATGTAAAACAAAAAACGAAAAACGAAATTGATTGATAACAATTGTGATTGGTTTTCTTAATTTTCTCCAAAATGGTGTTTTAATATAATATATATATATATATATATATATATATATATATTAAATACAACACTTTTAAATAAGTATTTTTAGCTGATATGACTATTTTATCTTTGAATATATGTTATAATCCATATTAGAAAAAAACATGTGTTACAACATAAGCACACGTATATGTGACTTGTGAATGTGACTTTCTTATGAGGCCATCCATGAAACTCGAAAGGGTGAAAAAGATGTGACTCATATAAAGAAGAGAGAAAAAAAATGTGGTAGTTACAAATACAGATTATTGTTATAAGAAAAGCATATGCTTTGAAACAATTTTAAAAGAATAAAATGAATGTAAGGTGAACAATCTCGACGTGGATTTGTTTTCTTTGGGGATCGTTTCTAAGAAAACCCTAATTTTTTAAAAAACTAAGAAAACCATTTTATCACCGTTGATCTCATCAATCTATGGTTGAGATCAAAAATGACAATTTTGTAAATAAATAGTAATTAAAGGATTTAATTATAAGATAATAAGGTATAATGGTCAAAAACTTTTCTCTCTCACACATATTTAATAAAATCTCTTAAAATAAATCTTGTCTCTCATCTCTCATTTCTTCTCTCTTAATTTATTAAACAAAAAATAGAATTCAAAAAAATATTAACTCAAAAAATTGAATTCTAACAATTTGAATTTCCATAAAAAAAATCTGTTTTTTTAGTAAAACAATTTGAATTACATGTATTTAATCAGCCTAACTATTTACATACGTAACCATGATTACATATATGTAATCATACAAATGGATTCATTCGATCAATTTACATACATGTAACATGCTTACATATATATATATATATATATATATATATATATATATAATCATACAAATAAATTTGATTACATATATGTAAACATTCAAGAAAAAATATACATGTAAGCATTCTTTTTTTAACAAAAAAGAAGAATGATGAACAAGATTGTGATTATATATATATGCTTACACATATATAATCATACAAGTAAATTTAATTATATATATGTAAGCATTCAAAACAAATACATATGAAAATATATTTATATAAAAATATAGTATAGATTGATATAAAAAATGACACAGGGCATTAAATCCATTAATAAATCCATGTGCTTACCTTGGAACTCAACAAAACTAATATCACAATGAAAAAATTTATGTATTAATTCCTGAGCCGTGTAAATGAAGTCGTTGTGCATCCGTCATCATATTCTTCCATGTGCCCTTTGAAATCGTTGTCCACCGCTCCACCGCATTTTTGTCGTCCACCCCCAAGGAACACCTTAAACCAAACGTCGTCACCGGCAGAACTACTCCACCCACAGCGTCTCTGTAAACTTCTCTGTCAACAACAAGGACAACCACCTCCTCTCAACTTCCGATTCCTACCATCAACCACCAACACCAGCACACCAGACCTAACAAACGCTAGCCTTATGCCATCGTACTCTCTGACAACATCAGCGGCCCCCCGAACGTCACGTTTATACTCGTCAACTTTTGCTGAGTGCTTGGCACGAACTCTTACACTATCAGGTATGCCCCTTGACCCACTCACTCCACATATGCGCCACGTAGGCACTCACCACAACCACTCACTCCACCATTTTGGTGGAAATGCCTCATTACCCACTTACTCCACATCATCTCCACTTATATATATACATGTGTGTGTGTCTGTGTGAGAGAGAGAGGAAGATACCATTCACGCCGTTGCCCCAATCACGCCCTCCCCCCTCACTCACGCCCCAAGGGGGGCTGTGTGCCACGCCCTCTCACGCCCTACCCAAGCCCACTCAAGGGGCATACCCACTAGTCTTACTAATTAGAAAACTGTAACCTTATCACGATGGAGCTTTGAGCAAAAATCAGAAAAGAATAGTGGAATAAAAAAACCTAGTTGCTGGTTGTCGATGAAGAGAAGGTAGTGGAGACTGGAAGAATGAAAGCTAGGGTTTTTAATTTTTTATATCTTTTAATTTCAAATATAGATTTAATTTGAAATTAATAATTTCCTAAAATAATGAATGATAATTTTACTAAAATGCCCTTTGAAAAAACAAAAAACAAAAAAAATTAGAAATTATGTGATTGGTTGAAAACAGCTTTCTTATAAATGAATGGTTTTCTTATGAACATTCCTATATATATATATATATATATTAAACTAGGTTAGTACCCCGTGTATTACACGGGTTGAATAAAAATTAATAATTATTCAATAATATAAATTTGAAAATTGTAAATGATTTTTTGATGTAAAATATGATCAGCATTACATAGAAATAAAATAATAATATTGTATTTTAAAAAATTCCTTTTTAAAAGTTTGGTTTTTAAACATTTCATTTTAAAAAAGCTGTTTTTGAAAAATGTCATTTTTACAAAATAATAGAATGTTATCTATTACTAACAAGTTGATAAAGAAAAAATAATAATAATCATGACTTGTAAATTATAAAAAGCTATTATGAATTATAAATTATTGGAAAATTTTCATATTTTATAATAATTCGATTTTTTTAATGTGCTTTTAAATATTAAAATGTTTTTTTAACATAATTATATAATTAGTATTTAATAAATTGTGTATTTATTAGGAGAGAGAAACGAGAAAAGTAACGTAATGATACTCTAGATTTGTGACAAGTGTTCAATAATTATTTTGATTTATTAAATATAATAGATAAGCAAGTTTTGAGAGAAATGAGTTATTTGGTAGTATCTTTAATTCTTAATGATCATTAAGATATTACCTTTGAATGATTTATAACTTGTTAATAATTCAGAAGTAACATTAAGTTTGAATGATTAAAATACAACCTCTTAATGTTATCTTTTAACTATTTAGACTTAAGCTTACCTATTAATCAATACGAGGTAACCTTTTAATAACATTAAGAGACTACCAAATAACTCGAAGACTACAACAGGTTTCAGATTACCAAATCATGCGTTAACCAATTATTCTTTTTATCGACTAAATTTTGGGATCACTGATGGATTTATGGAGTATTATCGTGCCACCAGCAATACCATCCGATCATATCCACCAAGTCACCAGTGTTGCAGGAAACACAATACTTTCAGAAAGCACTCTTGTGAGATTGGAACCCAGGATCATTTGGTTTCTTAGTGTTATTTCACTACCAAAATATTGTTAGGCTGTAAATGTGGTTGTAGAAGTTGACAGACACTAGTCGTATGAAGGGGTACTGTTTAGAGATTAATCGGCGTTATGCCGATATTTATAACAGTGGGTGTAAATGTGTAATGTCTTTTGGTGCATTAACCAATTATTTATTTACATTAATCCAAAAAACAGTGGGAGGAGTATCTCGACGGTATATATACGTAGACTTATACGAGCACGCGCGAGTAAGTGATGATTCGTGGGAGTGGTGGGGCATAGATTTTGGGAGAATAATCAATCACGAAGATCATCTCGGTACACTGTGCAGATCGTATTATAAGGGCGTCTCTTTCGGTAGCTTGATTGAAGGGATTGTGAATTGTTTCACTGCATCCGAGAGGCCTCGTCAGCCGGTGCCGGAGACCGCGGCGGTGATTACGGTGGCGGTACGGTGATTGACGGAAAATATGCAAACAAGGGGATCTAGTCATTCGATCTAACCCTAATTGGTAATAATACAACATTCATGCACTATGTTCGTGATTTTCCGCCATTTCTCTGATCTGAAGTTTGTTTATGTGATTTAGCACTCATTTCATCCGATCGTTGCAGAGGTATACACTTCTCGCCGTTTAACTTTATTTGATATTCTCTGGTTTGCTTTGATTTTGTTGCATTCTGAAATTGCTGTAAAACTGTTTAATTCCTGAAATTTTGTAATCGCAATCTGACTTCGTGATTACGTGTTATGAATATGATTCCTTTTTTTTGCAATTTTGTATTTGGAGACTGATTCAAAGGAATTAGTTGTTGAATATCTTTATCAGTGGTGGAAATTTGGTCAAATATGACAATTTCATGGTTTCACACTTTATAAGATGCAAAGTCAGCTTTCTGTTTCTGTGAGCTAAGTATGACCTCAGATGTAACCATTGCTTCTTAAATTGATGATTAAAAGCTAGGACTTTGTTTATCCTTTTTAGGGTTTTTGAAACTGATTTGAGTTAAAACTTTGTTCAAAGATTTTGAGGACTTATAATCAAGATGTCATTCAAGAACATTGTGCGTGAGCTGAGGGAGATGAGAGATGGTATTGGGAGCATGTCAAGAAGAAGAGGGGTTGAAGGGAAACAATGGCGGAATTGTACGCGATCACACATTGTCCCTGATTTACCTCCATCAGATTCTACAGCTGAAGGCCGGTGGGCTCACTTGCCTCCTGAGCTACTTTTGGATATAATCCGTAGGGTTGAAGAGAGTGAGACATCTTGGCCTGCCCGAACAGTTGTTGTTCATTGTGCTTCGGTTTGTAAGCCATGGAGAGATATAACCAAGGAGATTGTCAAGACTCCTGAAGAATGTGGAAGGCTAACATTTCCCATCTCATTGAAGCAGGTTAGATTTTGCCATTTTGGGATTTTAATGTTGCTATATTTTGAGTCTTGACTATTCTGATGTTTATACCACTAAATATGTTTATGTTTTTTTACTTCTTAAATAGCCTGGTCCCCGTGATGCTCCAATTCAGTGCTACATAAAAAGAGATCGAACAACTTCCACTTTCCGTTTGTACTTTGGACTGACTCCATGTTAGTGATTATTATTTTTTATTGGTTTTAGGTGTATAATTTGCTCAAAATTTTGTGTTTCTTCAATATTTTGCTTTTAGAATTTAGACAATCACACACAAACTACATCTTAGTTATTTGGTAACTGATTTTCAGCTGAAGACGAGAGTGATAAGTTATTGTTGGCAGCTAAAAGAACCCGAAGGGCAACAAGCACAGAATTCTTGATTTCTTTAGTGGCAGATGATTTTTCACGAGCTAGTTCTACTTATGTTGGGAAACTGAGGCAAGTTTCAGCGACTAAAAGATCAATTTATGTTCTTGATAAATTCTTAATTATCAAAATGTTAGAAAGGACTAAATCTTGATAGTCAAAATCTTCTTTATATATCAGGTCTAATTTTCTTGGAACCAAATTCAGCATTTATGACAGCCAACCTCCAAACAATGAAGCATTTCAAGCTAATCATAGCCGCTCAAGCCGAAGATTTCATACAAAACAAGTATCTCCTCGGCTACCAGCATGTAATTACAACATTGCCACTATCTCCTACGAGCTGAATGTCCTACGTACGCGTGGGCCCAGAAGAATGAATTGTTCATTACACTACATACCCATTTCATCAATCCAAGAAGGCGGGACTGCCCCAACACCAAAATCTTTTCCACTAGACAATCTTCCTCTCTCATCATCGCCTTCCATGAAAGAACAACCGTCATCTAGTGGCGTGTGTAATGATCATTTGATCCTTAAAAACAAATCACCAAGGTGGCATGAGCAGTTACAATGCTGGTGTTTGAACTTCAAAGGGCGTGTTACAGTGGCTTCAGTGAAGAATTTTCAGTTGGTAGCTTCTGTTGGTTCATCTCATAATGTGTCTGATGCAGAGCAAAATAAAGTGATTTTACAGTTTGGGAAAATTGGACAAGATATATTCACAATGGATTATCAGTACCCGATTTCTGCCTATCAAGCCTTTGCAATCTGCCTTAGCAGCTTTGATACAAAACCAGCATGTGAATAACATGAATCTTGCTGTGAGTTATCAGGTCAGTGCTATATTTCTGTAACAGATGATATAATGTTGTTGGATGCAAGTTATGGTGAACATCTGTTTTGTTAATTAAACTTTGTGTTTTTCGGCATTGAACGTTTGTTGTTTGATATTTGTAGCGGGTTGGTTCCTATGATAAACTAGTTTTGTATGTAAAGGGTAAATTAGTCTTTTTAAGAACATAACAAAGACATTTCACATCTAATAGTATTAGGAATCAAACATGCTACACCGTTTCAAACATCTCAATTGCCTTACATTTGTCTTAGTTTTGTTAAGGAAGCACATAATTTTAATTTTCAGTAATAATGAGGCATTCATAATAACTTTATTCACTAAAGATTTGATGTCACAAAAATAACCAGGAATAATCCCAAAATTAATTTTCCCTACATTTATTTTTATCTATAATAAATTGATATTACCAATTATTTGTTTTCTTATTTGGTGTCTCCAAATGTTTTCTTTTTCTCACTTCCTGGTAAAAGTTTTCCGGTGACACATTTCCCCTGTGTACACATGCGCATGTGACAAAAAAAATACAACACATGTACATATGTCAAGAGGCAATGTTTAAATGCATGATACTGAAAAGATGGAATTTATAAGTTTGTTTTTATTTTGTTTCCAGCGTTGTTGTATGTATACGTGTACGCCTCATTTGCGGTGCACGCATATAATGTATATATATGTGGGGCATTAAGGGGCAAAAGTAAAAATGCACAAATTTTAACGTTATTTTAATTATTTTGTGAAAATAAAGTTAAAACCATTGGGATGATCAACTTCAAACGATAACTTTGAGCCGGGGACTTTTTTGGACCAGACCCTACTGAAAAGTGGGAATATACTGGGTAAGGTGGTTGTTGTATGTATACGTGCACTCATGGTAAATTTTATATATTTATTGGTTTTAACTTTTTTTTTGTTATGTATTAATTTTTCTAATTGTGTACATGTAAGAAGGGTTCGTAGCCATATGAGGTTGAGAATGATATGATATTATGAGCAGATTAGATTGTTGTAAAAAAAGTGCACATACGTTTGTTCATGTGAAGTGTTTCATATTTACTTATATTTACGGGATCTTTAGCTTGTTTGGTTTTAAATAGTTTTAAGTCAATCTGATAATCAAACCAATTCAAAATAGAAATTTGTTAAACCAATTAATATATGGTTTCAAATAAATATATAATAAAACTATTATGTTGTATTTAGAACTAAGACCCTAAAATTTTGAAGGCCTTAAGCTCTGCCTAAATTTTTTCAACAAAGAGCAGCATCCTTTGTTTCTTCCCACTCAAATTAACATTTGCATTTGGATTTGCTGTTGTGATATCATCTTCAAGCTTAAAAGCATCCCAACAAAGATGAAGATTTGATTCTTCGTCACAACCTCTAATAACCACCACGATAATCTCCTTTTCTGGGGTCGCATTGGAATCATTAAGTGTGTTATATGAATGAGTGCATTCGAGTATTTTTTAAAAAAAATTAAGCCAGAATTTATGGGTCATTTACTTCAAGGAACACCGACATTACATTTTTGCAAAAAGTTCAGCCCATATGTGTAATTTCTCAAAGTTAAGGACTATTAGTGTAAAATCAAACCATTCGTGTGATTACCTAGATAGAAATTTATTAAATAGAGAAAAGTTTATGTCGTTAGCATTTTTTTGACGGCGGTTCGTCAGTGGTAAATATGTCGAAAGTTCGGACCGTTATTGGGGATTTTTATAGTTGAGACCGGCAGCGGTCAATGAATGGATGAAAGTTTGGATTATTAAAAGCCAATTTGCCATTAAAAATAACAAATTAAATAGATATATTCTCGTAATTTTAATAAGAAATTTGGTATTTGATCCAATCTAAAAAGTTCACCGAGTAGATAAATATATCTTTGCTATGGTTTTTTTTCTTAATTAGAGGTGACCCATATCTTGTTTAGTTTTATTTATCTAATACAATGACCATAAGAGATATTCAAAGGCCAAAATCAATTCTACATATATATCATAAGTTTCAATTAGCCACTTCATAATAAATTATTGAATTCATCCTATAGTATTTAGCGGTTGTCACAACTAGAGATGGCGCAAAAAAAGTTAACCATTAGAAACCAGTTTTTTTAACGAGTTTTAGTTTTTTGAAAAAAAAAAAACTGGCAGTATAGGACCGATTTCAAGTTTCAAGTAACTCAACCGGTTAATAACTGGTTTTTAAAACCAGTTAACCGGTCCATCTAAGTAAAAAATCGGTTTTTTAGCTGTTTCAAAAAACCGGTTATTAAAGGAACCGATTATAGTCAAAGCTGTTTCGATGGTTCCAAAACCGGTTTTTTGCCTGTTAACCGGTTTGTGCTCCTCTAGTAATAACAAGCTATACATGAAAAAAAAAACTTATCAAACACTTAATGTTATCAAAACAACAATTCATTATACATTTATACATGCATACACATACCGCATTACCGCGTGCTAGATTTGATACCGACACTTTAAGCGTACACGTGATACACACAAGTATTACAATATTTAAGTGAAGAGTCACCCACTCTCACTCTATCGAGGTGGATCGGACATAGCTAGAAAATTAACAAGCCAAGCCAAGCCAACTTGTTTCGAATTTTTTATCGAGCTGAAAAATCAAGCTCGAGCTCGGTTCTAATAAAAGATCAAGCAAGAGTTGGATCGTTTTTTTTTTTTTCATTCTTTACTCATTAATACACCAAATAAAATAATTTTTAACACTTAGAATTTCAATTAGTTTACCCAAAAATTTTATGTTGAATATCATGTTCGTATGACTAATATTGTATTTTATAATAGTTCATAGTAATATATGATACATGTTTCTATCCGCAAAAATAAAAAAAATAATAATAATAAAAGCACAATATTTTTTGTGTACCGTAGTTATGTTGTTTTACAAAAAGTTAACATATAGCTTAAAGAACATAAATCCAACACAAAAAAAAAAAAGGACAAATCCACTACAAAAAAGACGTTTTTCAACATTTTTATTTTTATTTTATCCTTTTAAGATTCAAGAAACTAGCAAATAAAAATTGCATAAAACTTTTTGTTCCATGATAAAACTTATAGTTTTGGTCACTAGTACCAAGCAATTGAAAATGAAAAATAAACCCCAAACTTAGAAGCCGAATTCTTGACCCTCAATGTAAAAAAAAAACCCGGGATTAAATAAAAATAAAAAAGTTACAACGACCCGGGATTAAATAAAACCTGTTCATCTTTATACAAGTCCTCCAAAATACATACAAGTGAACAGTCAACAAAACTTTTGTATAAAAACTAAAAAAAATAAAAAACAAAAGTAAACCAACAAAACCAGTTTTTCAGATGGCTATAAGCTAGATCTTAAAGCCAACTAGACAAGGTTTACTAACCGTGCGAGCTAATTATGAACACAAGTTGGATTCTACTACGCGTGATATGCACATATGATTATAATTTACAAACCTGAGGAAAACAAGAAGCTATTGGATCAAACCATGCAAAACTGCCCATTCTAATATGAGTAAAAGAACTGCAAATCCTGCAAAAAAATTAAAAAAAAAAATGATGGTTAAACATGATCATCAAAAGAAAGTTACAAGTTTAGGTACCATGGGTTTAATATATTAAGTTTGAATTTTATGCTTTTAGTTTTGTAAAGAGTTTGGGTAGGCTAACTTCCGTTAACTTTTTTGTTAAAAAGATGGCGTCTTTCCCTTTTCAATAGTCCAAGTCAAAAGGTTATTTTGTAGTTTCACCGTAATTTAACGCTTAATACCTAAACTTGTTACAAAATTGAAAGCATGGAACTCAAATCTGTTACTTTTAGTAATCCCAGATACCAGGGGCGGCCCGGGGGAGGGGCAAACCCGACCTCCGTCCCGGGCCCAATTTTTCGAGGGGCACATTTTTATATATGTATTTATATATATATTAGGTTATAAACCCGAGTATTACACGGGTTTGAGTAACAAATAACTCAGTTAAATATATTTATGGGCCCATTTCATTTCTCAAAAGCCCTTTATCCTAACCGGCTCCATGGACGCTCACGTTCAAAAAGAAATTGAAATTCAAAATCCCAAGAAATTGGGCCCATGGATTTACAGTTTACTGATTATTGAATGACTGATTTAGGTAAAATACGGAAGTTAATCCCGAACATATTAACTTATGACATTCCTGGCGGGACCGCCACCAGGGGCTCTGCCCCTTGGACCCCGCCAGGAGCGCTGCCCCTAGGACCCCGCAAGGGGGCGCGACCCCCTTGACCCCCGCTTGGTCAGGAGATTTGAATGCGTTAGGGGCCTTTTTTCCCCGACTCGTCCTGGGCACCCAATTTCTCAGGGCCGCCCCTGCCAGATACCTATTTGTGTAATTAACTCAAAAAAAAAAGCAGAGATGAAGAACTTCTTACCTATACATCTATACTTTCTTTTTTTGAGGTTTTGAAATCAATGAAAACTTGGATAAAATCCGTGAAGCTCTAGAAGAAGTCTTCTTATCCGTCTGCAATGAATCTTTTGAAACATCATAAACCGGTTCAACGAAAACGGGTGGTTCTTCCACATAATCTTCAAGCTCTGCATCTTTCAAAAGCCGAAGCAGTTCAAATGCTATAGCTTTGCCTTTATCATTACCATTTATAGAAATAGAAACCAATGAAGGGATCACCCCTTCATCCATCACCAACTGACAATATTGAATGCTTTGAGAGCATAAAGAAAGAAGAATATCTGATGCCTGTTCTTGTTCCTTACGGTTATCACTTTCAAGAACTTTAGCAACAAACGATATGCACCCCCTTGTCTCTGCAATAATGCTTTTGTTATCTTGATTTCCACATAAATTTGTCAAAATGGCTATGCAGTGTCCTGAGAGTGAATCATCATCTTCAGAAAGTGTGACCAGTTTAGGGATGAGATCAGATGAAACGATTAAAGATCGAACGTTTCTTGTTGAAGTCAAGTTGTAGAGAATCTTGAGGGCTTGTGTTTGAATCTCTCTAATTTGGGTATCAAGAATCTTGAAAAGATAAGTGAGAGAACCCGAGGATGCAATTTCGAATCTACAGTTTTGGTGGGAAGATAACTCTTCTGTAATGGCAAGAGCTTCTTCTCTAATATCTGATTCAAGAAACTCAGCTATTAACTGGTATGCATCTTTGTTCAAGTATTTTATGCCACTGCAAAGAAGAAAAATTGAAATATTTTATTAGTTTTTTTATTTACATGACTACAGAAAAGCAGGGCCATCATTGAGATTTCGGATGTCCGGTGCGACTACTAAAAATGGAACTCGCAAAAAAATAAAGAAAATAAAAAAAAATACCAGGCCTTGAGCCCTGAGTGGTTGCCTACCCAGCGCACCCTCAGGGCCACCCATGCTGAAAAGAGAGAGCAAACAAATTCAAACATCATCATCATCGTACTCAGTATATCCCACCATTAGCAAAGCTAAGGTAGGGTCTGAGGAGGGTAAGATGTAGATAGCCTTACCTCTACCCCGTAGGAATAGGCTTCCAATGAGACCCCCGGCTCATGATGCTTGATTAACCAACCAACCCAATGGTTTTAACGTTATTTTCACAAAAATAAAGTAAAATAACATTAAAATAAGTGCAATTTTACTTTTTCTTTCAAGGGCCAACACATATATGCATTATATGCGCGCACCGCAAACGGGGCCCTTAGAGCAAACAAGTTCAAACAATTAGCATAAATACCTGCATTTGCTAACCAAAATTAGCAGAAACAAACACCCAATCCTCTGAGCTTTCACATCATTAATGTCGCGTGCAGCCTTCAAGAATTTCACAAGTGATCCGATCAAATTCTCACATGAAATCAATTCACAAGCTTGATCATCATCTTTCAAACGGGTCATGAGATTTTGTACAAACTTGCATTGAAACTCCCATGGAAGTGCATCATCAATTTCTTGAGATAATTCAACATCAAATTCACGCGTGTCTTCAACAACTCGACTATTATCTAAAGAACTCAGTGATACATTACTGTAATCAACTGGGAGTTGAAGACTATACATAGAACTCAAACTATTAACCGAAGTAGTAGAGTTTTCCCACGTGTTAACATTATTTGACAACTGAATAAATGGATCAGGGATACTTATTCCATATGTTTCACACCATTTTGAAATTAAACCCTTCATGGAAGTATTTGGTATCAATGAATAATTCAATATTTTCCTTTTAGTTATTGGGCATACATCATGACCCTCATCAAACCATTTCTGTATCCACATTCTTTCAAACGTCTGACCCGAATCAATTATAACAGGATCATACATCACCTTGAAAGAAATGGGACACTTGAACTCTTCAGGTGGTACACCCGACATATCATTTTCACGGTCAACACGAAAGTCAACTGAATGAGAGTTGTAATTTTGATTTTGTACACTGTTATCATTATCTACTTGTCCAGATGAAATTGACTTTCCATACTTGCCAAGCAAGTCTAAGAGGTGTAACAAAATCAACTTCTTTTGTTCTTTGTTGTTTCCTACACTAATTTGTCTTAGAAGTTTTTTGATGGATCTTCGTTCATATACGAGTGCTTTTTGGGACGTAAGTTGAAGCTTTTGAGCAGCTATTTGAATCCACTCAATGTCGGATTTATTTTCTGAACGATTTCCTGTTCGATATGCTTCAAGTAATGATCTAACAGCTTTCCCGGCTTCTTCTTCTGATGGATCTAAACTAAGTTTGAACCCTCTAAGATCCTCTATTATTTGAGATATCTGCATTCAATAGTTTCACATATAATTGAGCATGTTTTAGAGTGAAAATATGGGTGTTTGGACGTGCATGCTTATGAATTGATTATGTGACACTAAATCAACAGAATCAGATAATTAGTAGTAATAGAGCAGACTGCATGAGATTGTGTTTGCATGTTTAAGTATTTAAGTAAATAACAAAATAAAATGACCCAAAAAAGCATTCTTTTATATTACTAATAGTATACATTGTAAAAACGAAACTAATTTTTTAGTACATGTGAAAATATTTTTCCTGAATTATTATAAATAAATCCGAAACAACTAACATAGAAAATGGATAATAATGAAAAGAAGAAATGGAACTTGAGGGAAATTGGAAATAAAGGCCCAAACTATGGATGTTCACACAAGTTTGCCATAATCTAATTGCTGTATATATTGGGTTAATCGAGCTGTTCACGGGTCATGGGTCACAGATCACGGGTCAATTCAGATCATCATCAAGAGAAGATTTTATCCATGCGTAAAATGGTTATTTTGACTGATCTTGGACGTGGGATTTTTGCTACGTGGGAACATGTAGCAACTGTGTGCATGGTTTTCAATTGTAGATTGTTGCCCACATTGTCCATATTTAACATAAGTTTAGATTGTTCTTCATTATATTTAAGGTAGGGTTTTCTTTGTGTATGTACCCCTTTTCAATTAATAGAAAATACACAGTGGTGTACATGAGTGTGTTTGATTGGAGTCTGAACCAACACTTGGTATCAAAGCCTAAGATTCGTATATAATTGTTAGCCATAATCTAATTGTTGTATAAACTTTGTTAGCTACTTATTTGATGTGTTTTGTATTAAATTCACCACATAATTCTTATTATTTTTCAATATCACATAAATCAACCAACCTTTGATGCAAGCATCACAGGAACCATGGTTTGGATCTGGCTCAAACTCTGTTCCAACCAATTCTTTGATATTTTACATCTTGACATAACTGCACTTCCCGTCAGTGCCTGAACAAATCCAAGATCAGAAATTTTAATCCTTTTACAATAACGAAAATTAAAAACATTTCAAATTTCAAAATCAGAAAATCCCAATTAAAATATCATCCAAAAAAACATATTCATTAAAAATTACATACCAAGTAGAGCTTACTCGAGTCACAGCAGTCCCGAAACACCACTTTGGCCTTTTCAATGGCCTTAGTTAACAAACAAAGTGACTGAATCCCAGACGAGCATCGAGGCCTTGCAGCTTCTATTTCTGGGAATATCTTATCAACCCGATCAACTATCTTTATAAATCCCGTGCATATAACCCTGTGCACCTGATCCACCAACGTATCATATAACATATGATATTTGAACCGGATAACATAATGAAATTACATAAGTAATCACAATTAGCAAGAAATATCTACCTTGATGTCACCTGGTGATGGTAATTTCTCCACAGCTTCAGTAACATCAGTCCCCATTAGTATAAAAAAGCAATTTTTACTCTGCAAATAGGCTAAAATATAAGTTTTTTGTTTTACCAAGCTTGTCTCTTTTAGTCAAATTATAGTTGTTCTTGTAGAATACCAAAAGAAATACTGTAAATTGTAGAAAATTTCATCATATTTTGCAGTATTTTGTAATAAGAGGATTGAAGAATCAGGGCAAGAAAATCGTGCAAGTTTCGGTAAGATTTATCTAAACTAACATTAA
Source organism: Mikania micrantha (assembly GCA_009363875.1). Lineage (NCBI taxonomy): Eukaryota > Viridiplantae > Streptophyta > Magnoliopsida > Asterales > Asteraceae > Mikania > Mikania micrantha. Next base: position 39,010,406 of record CM018685.1, read on the forward strand.
CATTAACCCTTTTTTTAATCTTTTAATTCATAAAATAAGGTAATAAAGATTAAACATACCAAATAAGGGCCAGAATGGAATGTCAAAGTGAATTAATTGTGATTTATGGCCTAATGGGCATATAACAATAGATGAAACAGTTTAAAAATTGCAGAATCTTAGTGATAATCCAATTGCAGAATAAGAATCTTGCAAGAGTGAGTTTACTATGAGACATCATAAATCTTGGGTAGAAGAAATAAGCATAAAACATTGAATTATAATCATCATAAACTTAAGAAAAATATTGAAGAATCTTACCTGTTAACTGTGATTACCACAGTGATTCTGCTTAGCTGAATACCCTCAAAACCCTACAAATTTTACAAACCCATCTTGGGAAAGAAGAATCAAATCAATTTCACAAATCAAACTCCTGATAAAATCCAATTTCTTGTGGATATCTAGTTTCTTTTATCAAGAAAATTGTACCCAATAAGCTTTCTTGATCATACACAGGTTGCAAAATCAGAAAACATAAACCCTTTTTTCCTTATAAACACCTCTCAATTTCTTAATCCCACCTGCATCCAAGCGCTCAAGGGATTAGACCGTAGTTTGCTTGGTCAAAGCAAACAATCCCCAAGAAAGTCAACAAGAGTTGGTGATGAAGAAGCCAAGAAACATCAAGAAAGTTGTTGTATAGCTAAAGGTGCCCAGAAAAAGAGGGTAAAAGAACAGTTTTTCGTTTTTTTTTTGGGCAAAATAACACAAATAAAAAGAATCAATTATAAAGAAGATAATAGGAAGCTTTTCATGGGGTCATATTGGCATTTTAAAGTGATTCAAGAAGGGACATGACATGGGTCTACCACCTTGTGCTAGAAAATAGACACAATTAAACAGAGGAAAAGCAACGAGGGTGACACACCACCACAAAGAATTAGTAGATTACACGAATTGGTCCATTTTATATCTACATTTTATAGGTATGATAGTTTTCTAACGAAAGTTTTCACTATTTGTCAAATAATCACACGTCTTAATAAGTTTGATGAAGTCATAACACATCACCTAAAATCTTTTTTCTCTTATGCTCATCATTTCTTTTTCTGTCTAATTGAATTAGCAGTAATATGAAACAATAGTTGAAAACTGTCACCATAATATTCTTCGTCTCGAACCTATGATCTCAAAATCAACAATGTCATTGTGGCTCTTGTTAAAATCGATAACATTCATACTATAGTACTTGAAAATTATTCCTTGTATTTTTATATATTCATTACTTTATTCTCAAAATAACTTAATATTTTTTTAATTTTTTATCATTACTTAAAAAATGTAGAAGTTATATAAAGAATAAACCAGACCCATAGAAAAAATTCTCTTCTTGGTTATGAAGTCATGAAAAGTTCGATAAATTATGCATATATTTCATAACATTGACAACTTTTGTTTAGTTTTTGGGTAGTAAATATATGGTTTTAGGCATTCAATCCAATGTTGCTTTATAAGCTTTACATTACCAACAAGCGGTTAACATGATTCACTAACATAGGAGATCATATAGACCTACACAAGGGGTTGTGATATCTAAAAACTGGTTGGAGTTCTAAAATGAAATGATCTAAAGATTCAGTGTATGTGAAGAATCGTTATAAAAAAGTAACTTTTCAACTATTTTAAGTACTTTTCGATGATATACTAAGACGGTGAGATAAAAAACGTTAAATAAAAATGACGAAGTAGGCAGAGGTGGAAGTTAATGAAGGGTGATCAAAAGGTGTGTTTGTTGTTGCCAGATAAGGGTGCGGAAAACACAAAAAAAAATATTTGAATTGGGAATTTATGATTTATAATCCTTTTTGTTTTCTTAATAACAGAGGTAAATGGTGAATTGAAATTAGTTTAGTTAATTTTTTAGCATTTATGTTGATACAAACTAAATTAGTTATGATTAGATATATAAAAGACTTTATACGCAAGAAAATGATAAAATAAATAAATAAATATGCATAATAATAGAAGGACTAGTTATGTAATTTAATTTTTAAATAATAAGGAAAAACTTTAATTTGGTCAAGATAATGCAGACAAACAACAATTGGCCAATAGAGTTGAAAGCTAAAGCTCCTCCACTTATTGAGAATTTGCGTAATTTATCTTATTATCAAATTAGAGACATGCTTATTTTATTTTATTTTATTTTTTTTCTTTAACACCATCTTTTATAACTTGTACTCCATCTAATTTTGACCTTTAGCTTGTTTACTTTTAAGTTTCATTTAATTTTATTTTTGAATCATTAATATTATTTTAATATAAAGCCATACACTCTAAGATACATTATATTTATACACAACAACAATAATATATAAAAAGTACTTTTATTTTCTTCACATGAACCAAAAATGCTCTTAAGGTTGATGAGTTAAAACTTAAAAGGATTAGTTTTGGAAAATGACCATGAACTTAGGTCACTAGAGGAATTTAACATCATTATTTTCATAACTATGCTCATTTTATCTCTTATTTAAAGACTTATGGTGAAACAAATTAATCATTTATGTACTTTTTTCTTTAAAAAAAATTAAATATATAACTTTCACAAATCCAAGTTAAAATTTTCTTCAATTATAATTTTATAAACGTCTTAAGGAAGATGAAGGCGACATTTTTTTATTGATAATTGACATGTTACATAGTAGCTTGTTATTGCTATGAAAAATCTTGAGAATATTGTTACTATAAAAGACTCTTGCGGAATGATAAAAATCAACATTGACGCAATTGAGTGTCACATAGCTAAATACTATAAATTGTTAGTGTTAATTTATTTTTTTTGCAGGTAAATACACATATGGTGTTCAACCTTCATTAAATAGGGGTATCTATCCGAAATGTCTTAATCAAATAATCCGTGTAATAGAAGTTCATTCCTTAAATACCTTCCTAATCAGTAATTTGATGGTCTTCCGTAAAGACTTTCATACGCACCTTCCTTCATAAGGACAGGTAACCAGGCGGGTGACTCACTCATAGGTAGCACTATTTGATGCTTTGACTCCTTTTAGTAGTTCCTTTGAAGCTAGTACCTAGAATATAGGACCCAGAAGGCGGGCTCTTATTGCTAAAACCAGAGCTGTTGTAGAGTTGATCAATCTCATTGAGGGGATGCCTCTACCAACAAGCCCCTCATGGGCGGTAGTCTCCCTCACGGTTGACAGGTATCACTTCTCCGACTAAAAGAGAGCTTCCAAGCAGGAGAGGAGCGAAAAGCCTATCGCTTTCAACTCGAAGGCGGGAGATGAGCGGAAAGTCTTCAAACCTTAAAATCGACGGGTATTAGAGGTGTGCATGAAACCATCTACTAGCTATTAGGGGTGTGCATGAAACCAAAAAACCGACCCAATACCGAAAAACTGAAAAATTCAAACCGAAATAAATAACCCAAATACAAATCAACGGGTTTGGTATAATTTTTTAGAAAACCGAAAAAACCAAATATGTGTGTGTATGTATTTATGTTTGTTTACGTTTCAAAAAATTTATATATAATTTTAATTTTTTTTATAAATACGAATGATTTTTAGTGAATTGAAAGATTTTTATATATAATTTCAAATGTTAAGTAGTGTAGTAGTTCATAAATTTTGGGTATAAATACAAAATTTTAGATTGTTTTTTTATAAGCTTACAAATTTTAGGCCAAAAAAGAAAAACCAATCAAACTGAACCCAAACGCGTTTAACAACCCAAAAACTGAAATTTTTCGGTTTAAGGTTTGTACTAAGCCACCCATTCACACCCCTACTAGACATTACTAGCTATTGCTTGTATTCTTATAATCAAACTCACACTAAATTGGTAGGGATAAAATAAAATGCTCAAGGTCAAAAAGGTAATTGAAGTTTATTTTATTTTTATAGTGGTAAAACTAGTAATTAAATAACCAAGGGCTTCTAGCCTAATGGTTACCCCTTTGGCTTCTCCTGTGGGAGATCATGGGTTCAAATCCCTCCCAAGGCGAAAAAGGGGTCCTTGGGAGGTCAGGGGGTTTTCCGGTGCGGTTTCCTCCTGGGGTGGTGGTGGGGTCTCAACGGAGGTCATGGTAACTAGACCTTGGTGACGTGGCCTGGAAATCAGTGGTTCACACGTTGAGATCAAATGCCGTTAAAAAAAAACTAGTAATTAAATGTGGTATTTATTTAATTATTTATACATATTTTGATATTTATGTTCCTCCAGAAAGCTCTAATTGCATTTATTTATGGCAGATTGGGTTGAACAGGCGAGACCACAAATATTAAATGGTGAAAGATAAAAGACCCGGTCCAGAATGTGGTGACATAAGCGGTTGGGTCAGCTACTAATTGGGTTTGACTCCATCAAATAAAACTAGACTCCGATCGGCTTAGGTAATTGCTGACCAAATATTCAGTCAAAACGCGGGGTGTATCTCTTTTAACTTTATTACCCAATCATATGTTGCCACGTCATATAAATTTACTTCAGCTGCTAAAAAAAATCATATAATAAGCCCCAATTTTTTTATTAAATGGAAAAGAAAAATCTAAAAGTTCAAATGTCAACCCAGTTGCCGTTTACTTCTAATAAAAATGATAAATATGGTTAGGAAACATCTTTTATAGGGTTGGATAAAAAATTTAAAATCATAATTCATTTTCTCATCATCTGAGTCAGGAATGAAACGAGTTGAGTCATGAAAATGGTTGGTTTTGGTAGTGCAAATATGGGTCAGATGTGTTTAATGATCAATGGTTGGTTCTTCGAAATGATGAAAATTAAATCAACTGGACACGATTTGGATAGTCATGTTTTGAGTAGTTAGATAAAGGTAGGGGTGTGTAAATGTCGGTTCGGTTATTAGGTTCCACAGAAACCGACGGTTCGGTTAGTAGGCTTTTGGAAACCGAAACCGTAACCGAGAACCGGTTTTGGTTATTTCGGTTATAGAGGTCGGTTTCGGTTATTTTTCTGGTGATTATTTTGATGTTAAAAATTTGGTTATTAAACTCGTTTTTATTGTTTTGAATCTCTTTCAAGCATACATATACATGAAAATTACATTAAATACATAAACAAACATGAAAATATGGTTCAAACACATAAAAATATGGTTTAAGATACATGAAAAATATACATATCGACTCGGTTTCACTTATTTTGATCATTGGGGATGGGTAAACCGTAACCGAGTGGTTCGGTTTTTACCCTATCTTAACGGTAACCGATCGGTTAAGTTGGTTTCGGTTATTTTCGGTTCGGTTTCGGTTATCGGTTTTGTAATCTCACCCCTAGATAAAGGGGTAGCATTGCGAATATTGGGTTGGAACAAATTGACTTGAAATTGGTTTGTTTTGACGTGAACCAATATTCGCTTCTTTTATTTCCAAAGACAATCTCGGTTACATAATTATCATTGATTAACATTCAATTTTCACTTGATTTCATTCACAATGAAGATTGTGAACAAAATGAAGCAAATTCAATTAAAAATTGAACGTAAAACAATAATGATTATACTATTATGATTGCCCTTAACAACAAAAGCTGACATTATCATTGGTTAAATTGTTAATATAAATTATTATTACCCATTGTTTGTTTCATTGTTTGAATTTTTTTAAATCTAATTTGCCTTGTAATAATTTTGTTATACGTAATATACTATATGCTATTAAGTTTTTTTTATTGTATTTTTATGATTAATAGGCTTGGTTACATTTATGAGGCTAGTTAAGCTTGTTATATAAAAATTGAAATCAAACTCGTGTATAAAGTAGTCGTAATTTAAATTTGAGACAAATTCAATACGGTTTCAGGTTGTCAAATATATTAACATAAAATTAGTAAAATGAACAAATTTGGTCAAAGTTTTACTAAAATGAACATCGTTTTTCAACCAATAAGTATTACGAATATTTAAGAATCCAACAAATCAAAAAATTTTATTTAGCCAGCAAAACTGAATAAAGGTTTAACCAACGCCCAAACTAATTTATCCGACAAGCCATTAGCATGGTTGGAGAAATCGCTAAGCGCTGCCAGGTCGGTCGACTGGGGAGTTGCGAGTAATCGGCTCCAGGCGGAGAGTACTCGGATATGGTAATTATAAAAAAAATAATTTTTAAAAAATAATATATATATCAAATATCATATGTTTACTAATATATAACAGATAAAGTGAATATCAATATAAATGAAATATATATAGGGAAAATCAAACATTAATTGGTGAAAACCAGGAAAAATCGGTAAAAAACAACGAAAAATTGACATGCCGAGTTGGCTGAGTTGGTCCGATTTGACCCAGTTGGCCCGAGTTTGACCGAGTTGGTCCGAGTTGGACTGAGTTTGACTGATTTCGAGTTGGACTAATATCCACTAGACTTGTAGAGTTGAAGAAAATCGGTTCGACAGAGGGCCGATGTAGGATCAGATGTTCTCATTTGATCAATAATAGATTATAGCAGCGGAATTCAAACATGAATTAGCTCAATATTAGCAAGAACAAAGTAAATTCAATCAAACAGTAAAGAACAAGTTTGTTATAGAAAGAGAAATTCTGCAAAAGAAATAATTCATTCAATCGCACTAACTTCGTTACCATTACAAAAATGTCAACTGCCCTTATATAGAAACAGTGACGTCTGATGATGTCACATGATGTTGACACCTAACAGACAAAAGATAACTACTGATTTAACTAAACTACTGAGAATGTCTACAACATCTGAAGACATTCTCTTACAACTACTGAAGACATAAAACTACTTAATTAAGACTACAACGTCTGATGAGTAAAATACTCATCAGACTTTTTACAAGTACTGAATGAAAACTACTGAAGACAAAACGAAACACCACAACATCTGAAGATTTACACTTCAGCTGTTGTATATAACTTCAGATCTTGTAACTTCTGCAAAGTGAATGTCAGCCGTTGTGTTCTTCTTCAGTTGTTGTAAGTGTTGTGAGACTTAGAGATTTTTCTGATCAGGCTTATTGGTTCTTTTAGTCCAACAAACTCCCCCTGAACCAATGCAGCCAAAAACCTCTAATTTATTGATTGTCTCACTTATTTTTATCCCAGGCAGAATGATTTGTCTTTTTCTTTGAGATCAGTATCAAAATGACCAGTTTAAGTGTATGCCTGATAATCAACAGCTTCTAAAAATCTAACAGACAAAATATGAGAGGGAACTCCATTGGGGAAATGGACTATGAGCATTAACCCCTCTCATTGAAGCTATTGATCATATAATAACCTGAATGACTCCCTGACATAGGCTTCAAGCAAAATTACCTTCTCTTCTGGAGTCAGCCTTTCAGGTTCACCTTCAAAGAATGACTCAGGTCCATAATACTCAGATAAGTACCTGGCCGTTGTCCCATCATGTAGCTCCACTCTGGTTATCTCTCTGTAAACAAATTCATCTGGATGCTTCCCTTCCAGAAATAAGGGAAGCTCATTTTGCTTAACTCCTTCCAGCTTTCTGTACACTAATCCTTTCTTGATCATCTTGTTTTCTATGAACTTTGGAGCTTTCAACCCAGAGTTGTACACACTCTTAAAATCACTAATTATCTCCCAAGGATCAAGTACAGACCCTAACATAATATCAGCACTTAATACCTTCTTGATCCTTCTGGCATAAGCAGCTGGAGCCTCTTTCTTGTGGATCCTGTTAATGATTCTTGGATCAGGCCACATCCTAATCTGTTCCTTCCTATACTGATATGTGAACCTCAGAGCATACAACCTTTGGGCTTCTTTCTTCATTACTATAATGGTTGATGTCTGAGGATATTCCTTGTCAACCATTCTTAAGATGTGCTCATCATGCTTTTTCTGGTTCTCTTCCTCTTCAAGCTTAACTTTCACTGCCAACCTTTGAGATTCTGGTGTAATCTTTGGATGTTGTCCACACACCAGAGGCTTTTCAGGCACATAGTTGGCAGGTAAGGTTACTTTCTTCTTTTGAACAACCAGTTCTGAACCAGTTTTTAATGATTCAGGCTTTTGAACTTTTGCTTTAATTACAGTGGAGATAGGAAGCCTGTCTTCCTCATCAGATTCCTCCTCTTCTTAAATCCTTAAGAATCTCCTTTTCTTGGGAGGAGCACCAACATCAGCAACTTGAGTATCAATTCCAATATCTTGCTCAACTTCACCCATCTGAATTTGATCTTTTTGTGCTTGCATTTCCTCTTGTTCAATTTCTTGTGATTCAGAGGTTGTAACCTCTTCTGCTGTTACTTTCTCAACATTGTCCTCAACTTCTTTATCACCAATTTCTTCAATTTCCTTTTCCACATTCTCTATATTAACTTGCTCAACCTCCTCCTCAGCAACAGTATCAACCTCAGCAGGTTTATTCTTCTTTTGTCTCTTGTATGTAACTTGAATAACTGGAGACCTTTCAGAAGCAATATCTTCATCTTCATTTCTTTGCCTTTTAGAAGCTGAAGCTGTGACTGAGTCTGTTCCTAACTCCCCCTTTTTGGCTGCAGGGGAAGAAGGAGTGTAAAGAGAAGTAAGCTTGGCAGTCACAACATCATCTACCATTTGCTGGATTTGAGATTGTGAGGGTAGCCTCTCATCAAGGGCTTGGGTGATGATGTTCTTTAGTAAGGGAGTGATGAGAGGTATAACAGTGAGAAGGGCAGCAGCTAATGCCTCTGGGGGGCTTGAACCCAAAGGATTAGTGCCTGAAGCAGAGGCTGGTGGCTTGTTAAATTGTGGAGCAGAGGTGGAAGTGTTTGTGTGACCTTCAAGATTAGAAGGTGCCATCTGTGGGGTAATAGGGGAAGATGGACTTTTGTCCTTGGACATCTTGGTGAGTAGCTCATTGAGCCTACAGACCTCAGCCTCAAGGAGTTTGTTCTGTTGCAGAACATCAGCAAGGGTCCTTTGGTCATCATTAGCCTGGGCTAAATCATCTGACCTCCTGAGAGTATCAGGATCTACCTGAGTTGAGTGTGGCTCAACATGATCAGGTGCCCCTTTTTCTTGGAACTGGGGACTTCCAACCTCAGGGGTAATCCATTCATCAGTTGTTGCCTCTGACAGGGTCTTAGCTATGTTACTACTATCAATCACTCCAAATGATGGAGGTGAAGAAGTAGCAGCCCTGTCAGATATCAGAATCTCTCTTTCCACACTAGGAGATCTGATTTGGTAGTCAAAATCCTGTGGGTTATCAGAGACACTTTGATCCTCCCCCTCAATGTTGGAGCTAATCCCAGTAGTGATAGGTGTCTGGGTGGGGATAGGAGTGTTCAACTGATCCAGGATATGTTCAATGACAAAAGTTGGGCTTTGTTGGGTGGTTTCCATAGGATTTGGCTGTGAAACAGAGTGCACCCGGGGAGATTGGTGCTGTTCAATAGAAACCTTTTCAAATGAAAGAGGTTCTAGAAATGTGTCTGCCCCTTCAATGGTTGCACCAGGTTCCTGTGGAGAGGAAGCCTGGGCGGTTTGAGCTGGTGGAGTCTGATGGACCACTGGTTGACTACTTCCAGGGGCCATATCATGCCTTGGTGAAGCATGGGCAGACTCAGGGGACTCATTTCCCTGAGCAGCCTTTTTGGGCTTTTTGGAGTGAGGGTTGGTGGGGACTTTAGATTTGTATTTGGAAGTGGAGACAGTGGGTTCCCTATGCTTGGGTTTTAGCTTTCGGGCAGCCTCTTTGAGAGTGAGGTTTGAGTTGTGTCGGGAATATACCTCCAACAGAACTGCTGGAGCAGATATCCCCTGACCAACAAGGCCACTGTGCTGTAACTGTTTTTCTATGATGGCCATGATAAATCGTGGATAAAGTAGCCATCTAGAAGAAACAGGCTTAGCAGCATGTTCAGTTGATTCTGAAAACAAAATTTGTGAAAAATTTAGTTTTTGAGATTCCAGAATTGAATACAATACCTGTTGCCATCTGGAGGACATCTGGTCCCATGAAGAAGATTTCGGAGCCAAGCAAATGGTGATCATGTGAAATATCAGGCGCTCCGGATCATTGAAATGCTTCTTGTATAGAGTTGAATCGCTTAAATCACCTTGGTATTCATGACTTGTGAAACAGAGGTCAGTTAAGTTCTTTGGGAATTGCGTGACCAAGTTCGCATCATCAAGGTGGAGAACCTCCCTTAGTTCAGCTGGGCTGATGTGCACATTATGACCATTTACTGTTGAACGAAGAGATATCACACCAGTGCCAACATTGATGAGTTCTACATTCATCCAGAATTGATGAATGGATTCGACATGAAGTGTTGGATTTATGAGAAAGGCGGTTTGGAATTGTGATGCATTCATGAAGTCAACTGCTTCATCAAACTTGGACCAGAAAGAGGATTTTGTAAGATAAGCGACGGAGTTATGACGAGGTTTCAGGTTCATGGTCGCCATGGATGCAAAGACTTGAGAGGGAAGATAGGTTTTTGAAAAAGGTTGAAAGTTCGGAGGAATTGATAATGAAACAACTGAAGAAGGTTTGAGTTAAATAGGGAAAACAACTGAGGTTGAAACATCTGAAGAGTAAAGTTACTCATCAGATGTTGTCGACAGATATTGCTCATCAGTTGTTTTCAGCAGTTGCTCATCAGACTTTGTGAAAAATATGTTCATCAGAACTTGTGAACATTTTGGTCATCAGACTTTGTGAAAAAGTTGTTCATCAGAACTTGTGAACATTTTGGTCATCAGACTTTGTGAAAAAGTTGTTCATCAGAACTTGTGAACATTTTGGTCATCAGACTTTGTGAAAAAGTTGTTCATCAGAACTTGTGAACATTTTGGTCATCAGACTTTGTGAAAAAGTTGTTCATCAGAACTTGTGAACATTTTGGTCATCAGACTTTGTGAAAAAGTTGTTCATTAGAACTTGTGAACAGAGGTTGTTCATCAGTATTTGTGAGAAATGTGTGACCTTCAGTACTTAGTGAACCAACACCCATTAGTACTTGTAACTTAGAGTATTGGTAAAGGTCAAAGCTTTCCTTGAATCAGTACTTCTGATATTTATCAGAATTTACTGAAAATATCAAAAATTTCAAGGTAATAAAGAAAATTTTTTTATTAAAAATTGAATATTTTTGGATTTTTGTAAAATTTAAAGTTTATTTATTGAAAAAACCAATCTATTCAAGTTGCAGCATACCAAGCCTAAGAACTAAATTTTGAAAAGTGGAGGTGTCTAAAGGCTTAGTAAAGATGTCTGCAAGCTCATCAGCACTAGGAACAAACTTTGGATCAATCAGACCCTTTTCAAAAGAATCTCTTATAAAATGATGTCTGATCTCAATATGTTTGGTCCTAGAGTGCTGAACTGGATTCTTGACAATACAAAGAGCTGGGGCACTATCCATTAACAATGGTGTCTTAGACTCTTTGATGCCATAATCCAATAGTTGAGTTTGAAGCCAGAGAATTTGTGAAGTACAACTTGCAGCAGCAATGTACTCGGCTTCAGCAGTGGAAGTGGCCACAGATGTTTGTTTCTTACATTGCCAAGAAACCAGACAGTTTCCTAGAAACTGACACCCACCAGATGTAGATTTTCTTGAAAGTTTGCGTCCTGCATAGTCACTATCAGAAAAAGCAACCAGCTTGCAGGAATGTCCAGTGGAATACCATATTCCCAGTGATTGAGTACCCTGTAAGTATCTGAAAATTCTTTTAACAGCAATCAAGTGAGATTCTTTAGGTGCAGCCTGAAATCTAGCACAAACACATGTAGCAAACATAATGTCTGGCCTAGATGCAGTCAGATACATCAAGGAACCAATCATACATCTATAAAGAGTTTCATCAACTGAGTTACCTTTCAAATCAGCATCAAGTTGTGTGGTGCTGCTCATGGGGTTAGAACATGGTTTACAGTTTTGCAAGTCAAATTTCTTTAACAACTCTTTTGTGTATTTGGATTGGTGAATAAAAATTCCATCAGGATTTTGTTTGATTTGAAGACCCAAGAAAAACTGTAATTCCCCCATGGCACTCATTTCAAAATTTTTGGTCATTAACTCAGTGAAATCAGCACACAACTTTGGATCAGATGAAGCAAATATAATGTCATCAACATAAATTTGAACAAGTAGCTTATGCTGTCCTACATTCTTTATGAATAAAGTTTTATCAATGGAGCCTCTAGTGAAGTTATTTTTGAGGAGAAAAGTGGATAGAGTGTCATACCAGGCTCTAGGTGCTTGTTTCAGCCCATAAAGAGCTTTATCAAGCTTGTACACCCAATCAGGATGTTTATTGTCCTCAAAGCCTGGTGGTTGGCACACATACACTTCCTCTTTTATTTTACCATATAAGAAAGCACTTTTGACATCCATTTGAAAAACTTTAAGTTTGTGTAAGGCAGCATATGCTAAGAACAACCTAATTGCTTCTAGTCTGGCTACAGGGGCAAAAGTTTCATCATAATCAATACCTTCTTCCTGAGAGAACCCTTGTACAACCAGTCTAGCCTTGTTCTTAATTATTTGACCATTTTCATCTGTTTTATTCCTAAACACCCATTTTGTGCCTATTGCACACTTACCTGGAGGGAGAGAAACCAGCTCCCAAACTTGTTGCTTCTTGAACTGCAACAACTCCAACTGCATTGCCTCCACCCAGCCATTGTCTCTAAGTGCTGTGTGATAGTTCTTTGGCTCTTGTTGACTGACAAATAGAGCATAGAGACAAAAATTTGATAGTTGACTTCTTGTTGAAACACCAGCAGAAATGTCACCAAGAACTTGAGATAATGGATGATCCTTCAGTTCTTGATATGGAATAAGATCAGTGCAAGTGTTTGCTGGAGGTCCAGATGCTGCAGTTGATGAAGATTCAGGGAACAAAGCAGCAGGAATTTCAAATGATTGAGAAGATGCTAGAATTTCATCAGCATTGGTATTGAGTGGAACAGCTGGAGCAGGAAGAGCATCAGATTTGGCAGATATAGGCAGATTATCACTGAATCTGAATAAATGAGTACTTTCATCTTCATCATCTTGACTTCCTTGTGTGGTTTCTGTAGAAGCTTTTGATGGAACTGCTGTAAGTACCTCATCTGCTTCACCAATAGGCTCAACTGGGAATTCATGTTGCAAGATGTTAAGATCAAACATCTCAGCAGGATTTTGAGGAATGGAATCTTTGGGACATTCATTGAATTTAACATGAAGAGTTTCTTCAACAATCTTTGTTCTACAATTGAACACTCTATAAGCCTTGCAAGTTGAAGAATAGCCAACAAAATAACCTGCATCAACTTTGGAATCAAATTAGTAAGTTGATTTTTGGTGTTGAGGATATAACATGGACACCCAAAAGCTCTGAAGAAGGAAATCAAAGGGGTTAGAGAGTGAAGTATTTCATATGGAGTTTTCAACCATCTTTGATTTACCAGAACCCTGTTTTGCACATAGCAAGCTGTGTTAACAGCTTCTGCCCAGAAGGTCAGTGGCAAACCAGAATCAGCAAGCATTGTTCTGGCAGCTTCAATCAAAGTCCTATTTTTCCTTTCTACAACTCCATTTTGTTCAGGAGTTCTGGGAATACTGTACTGCCTCTGAATTCCCTTTGACAAATAAAATTCATCCAAAATGTGATTTCTAAATTATGTGCCATTATCGCTCCTTACACACTTGACAGGAATAGAATATTGCTTTTCAACATACAACACAAAGTTCATAATAGCCTTGGCAACCTCACCTTTTGAGTGCAAGAAGAAAGTCCAGACAAACCTTGAGTAGTCATCTACAATAACTAGACAATACTTCTTCTTTGCCATAGACATTATCTGAACTGGCCCAAACAAATCCATGTGCAACATGTTCAAACAACCAGTGGATTTGGAATCTCCAATTGGAGGAAAAGAGACTTTGTGTTGCTTTCCTTTCAAGCATGCAGTGCAATTCTCATCACAACTAAAATCCTTTAAGGGAAGACCTCTAACCAATCCATGTTTCACCAATTGATTCATGTTTTTGATGTTCACATGACCTAATCTTCTATGCCACAGATTGGATTCCTTGAAAGAAGCCTTAGAGAATAGACAAGGATGACCCTTAATAGAGATTTTCTTTGATAAATCAAAGGCATATACCTTTCCCACTCTGTTAGCCTTAAGGAGTGTATACTCATCTAAGACTTTGCCAATCAGAGGCAACACATCAGAAGATAAGATCCTACAGTCTTGCTTGGTGAAAAGAGAAATATGACCCTTATCACACATTTGACTAACACTCAGAAGATTATACTTAAGATTCTCAACATGATTTACATCATCAAACCTAATCTCACCATTTGTCACAACACCTTTCCCTATAATGTAACCCTTAGCATCATTTCCAAAGGACACAAATCCTTTCCTTCCAGTAAAATAGTTATGAAGGAGAGATCTGCTCCCAGTCATATGCATGGATCCTCCACTATCAACATACCAGATGCTATTTTGGCATGCTGAAGGACCCTGCATACATCAACACACTTAGTTAGACTTTTGGACCCAAATCATTTTGGTTTTGGGTCTGTTAACACATGATGAAACAGAAGTAACATTTTCAGTTGAAGCAACACTTGAAGTAGTCTTATCAGAAGATTTTGCCTTGACTTTTGATTTTGATTTCTTCTTGTGAAATGAACCAACAGATGCCTCTGCTAGATTAACTTTTCCTAGCAGTTGTTGCATCATTAGCATCAGTTGATTATGGTTTTGAGTCAAAATTTTGATTTCATCAGACACATCAGAACTTGATTTTTTATTTTTGTGTTGTATCATCTTAGTGTCTTTAATTGATGAAGAAACTTTCAAGTGTTGTTTCTCTGAATCTGGAACAATCCCTTTTCCTTTCTTGGATGTATTTGATTTATTTTCTTGTGAGGATTTTCCAGATTTTGAAACTACTGATGATTCAGGTACAAACTTGGAACTAAATTCATTTTTCATTTTGAGTATGTTCTTGTTTTTATGCTTTATTTTGTTGAATTTAGAACCTTTTCTGTACCAGCATTCATCAGTGGAATGATTAAACAACCTACAAATTTCACAAGGCACCCTCTTTTTCTTTTCCTTGTGAGTATCGACAAGTACTGAAGACTTAGATACAGAATTTTTCTTCTTCAGTACTTGTGTAACATCAGACTTTGTAGACTTTTTGACAACAACTGATGTGTTGACAACCTCTGAAGAGTTATTCTTCAGTACTTGTCTATCAACACAATTGTCATCAGCAGTTGTAACATTACCAGCTTTTTCTGTAACTGCTGATGAGACACTTTGGCTGATCAAAAGCCGTGCATCTTTCTCTCCAGTGCCATGCCCATCTGACTCAATTAGTTTTAAATTTAATTCATTGAAAACTTTTTCATCAGGATTAATTTCAATTAAAACACTATCTTGACATGTGTCATCCTGAATGACATTTGTACATCCAATAGAATAAGAATATGTCTCAATATCCACAGTGTCAGACTCAGATTTGCATGCACTTAACTCACTTTCAAATGATTCTTCAGCATCAGACTTTTCTGAAGATTTGGTGGATTGGTATACACTGTCCCCTTCAGACTCACAATCAAGATTTTTTGGTGTATAATCAGCTGGGGGGGCAGTGTGATTGTATCCAATACCAAACTTCACATTTGATACTGTTTGTTTGTTTAATAACATCTCAAACCCCTTGCAAGACTCAACCCATCTTTCACACTCTACTTGGGTTGCTGCAAGTGTTTGTTTCAGATCATTGTGTTTCACAAGCATTACTTCCACCCTAGCCATTTCATCAGACAATTGACACTTAAGTTTATAAATTTCAGACTCTTTTTCATTCAAAACTTTCTCAAATTCAGTTTTATTCTTAGTCACAGCCTTTTCTAAAGCCAACTTCTCATTGATTAATTCAACATTTATTTCTCTAATGGAAGCAAATGCTGAAATACATGATTCTGAACACAACTTAGCTTTTGATTCAGATGATACCTGAGATGTTGAAGAAGTTGAACTTGAGGTGTCAGTTGAATCAATAGCCATCAAGGCAAGATTCCCAAATGGGTTATCTCCACCATGTGGACCAGCTTCAGAGTAGAGCTGCATATTGAAGTCAGATAAGTCATCAGGTAAACTACTCCAATCAGCTACTCCAGGGGTGAAGAAGCTCTGATGTTGTTGTTGTTGAGGCTGTTGATTTGTTTGTGATTTGCTGGGATCAGGAAGAGCAGGTGATTGTGAAGGAATTAATGCTGGAGTGTGAGTAGGTTGAGGCATGTAAAAGCACGGATATGGATACGGCATAGGACTTTGTGGAACAAAATGGGCTGGATAAAATTGTTGTTGACTGGTTCCAGAAGATTGTTGTCCTTTGTTTGGTGTGTTGTTGTTTGGAAAAGTCACAAAAGGTGCAGAAGAGCTAGATCCAGTAGATTTGCACTCTCTAGCAAAATGACCAAGCCTGTGACACTTATGGCATCTCAACCTCCCTTTGTCAAAACCAACTTTGGTTTTGCCAGATAATCCAGGGAATTTTCTTCCTGTTCTTTTGTAGAACTTTTGAGATCTGATGTTGATTAATGCCATTTGACTCAAAATGTCCATTTCCTCTAGATCATCATCTGGGATTCCTTTCAAGTCATCCATCACAAAACACAAATTATCACCATAATTTCCTGCATTACCATCAACTCCCACAAAAGCATGTTCAGTATTGTTAGTAGAAAAATCAATATGTTCATCATAAGAACATTCAGACCCATTAAACTCGGACTCTTGACCAATCAAAGCAGTATTGCCGGGAATAAAGTCATCAGTGAGCTTGCCAGATGAAGACAGCTTTCTCTTCTGTTCTACCTCTCTCTCAAAAGTTAAGAGTTTCCCATGGAGTTGGGTGAGAGATAGATTTTCTAAATTAGCATTAGAGCGTAGGACAATTGTATATGTGTCCCATCTCTCAGGCAATGATCTGAGAAATCTGTTATTCATCTGACTATTAGTATATTCCTGCTTAACCATTTTTAATTCAGAAATCAAACATGAGAACTGTTGGACTAAAAGAACCAATGAGCCTGATCAAAAAAATCTCTAAGTCTCACAACACTTACAACAACTGAAGAAGAACACAACGGCTGACATTCACTTTGCAGAAGTTACAAGATCTGAAGTTATATACAACAGCTGAAGTGTAAGTCTTCAGATGTTGTGGTGTTAGTTTAGTCTTCAGTAGTTTTCTTTCAGTATTTGTAAAAGTCTGATGAGTGTTTTACTCATCAGATGTTGTAGTTCTATTTCAGTAGTTTTATGTCTTCAGTAGTTGTAAGAGAATGTCTTCAGATGTTGTAGACATTCTCAGTAGTTTAGTTAAATCAGTAGTTATCTTTTGTCTGTTAGGTGTCAACATCATGTGACATCATCAGACGTCACTGTTTCTATTTAAGTGCAGTTGACATTTTGTATTTTGTAACGAAGTTAGTGCGATTGAATGAATTATTCCTTTTGCAGAATTTCTCTTTCTATAACAAACATGTTCTTTACTGTTTGATTGAATTTACGTTGTTCTTGCTAAGTTTGAGCTAATTCATTGTTGAATTCCGCTGCTATTGATCAAATGAGAACATCTGATCCTACAATTGGTATCAGAGCTGGTTAATCATTGATCGATTAAACAATTGATCTCTGAAACTGCTCAAATTTTGTTCTCTAAGTTGATCGAGTTAGCCGATTAGTAAGAATTTGTTATAGATTGAAGTTTTCTGTTAACTTCTGTTGATTTGTTTTTCAATATCAATTTGTTTTGAATCAATTGGTTCAAGTTTGTGTTAATTCACTTGAATTTTGTTCATATTGATTGAATCTGAAATCATGACAACTCCAAACAATGATCCTCACAACACTGGCTCCGCAACCAAGCCTCCGATGCTGGTTCGGAGTGAGTACAACATTTGGCAACGTAGAATGCTACACCACTTGTCAATTAACAGTGCAGGATGTTGGAAATCTGTAGTGCATGGTCCGTATAAACCCATGATCACTGATCCTGAAACTAAAATCATGATTCCGAAACCATCGGATATGTATTCAGATGAGGATATCAAATTGTTTGAAATTGATGCGAAAGCTCATGGTATTCTAGCCATGGCTTTGCCGAATGAGATTTATTCCGGCTTGATGCATCATGATACTGCTCATGATCTCTGGGTTGCACTGAAAGAACAATTCGGTGGAACCGATGAGGTTTTAGCAAACACTAGAGAAATCCTTGCTCAGCAGTATGAGACCTTTTTTCATAGAAAGGGTGAATCATTGACTCAACAATTTGAGCGGTTCTCATGTTTGATTTCTGAATTAAAAATGGTTAAGCAGGAATATACTAATAGTCAGATGAACAACAGATTTCTTAGATCATTGCCTGAGAGATGGGATACTTATACTATTGTCCTACGCTCCAGTGCAAATCTAGAACATCTATCTCTCACCCAACTCCATGGGAAACTCTTAACATTTGAGAGAGAGGTAGAACAGAAAAGAAAGCTGTCTTCATCTGGCAAGCTCACTGATGACTTTATTCCCGGCAATACTGCTTTGATTGGTCAAGAGTCCGAGTTTAATGGGTCTGAATGTTCTTATGATGAACATATTGATTTTTCTACTAACAATACTGAACATGCTTTTGTGGGAGTTGATGGTAATGCAGGAAATTATGGTGATAATTTGTGTTTTGTGATGGATGACTTGAAAGGAATCCCAGATGATGATCTAGAGGAAATGGACATTTTGAGTCAAATGGCATTAATCAACATCAGATCTCAAAAGTTCTACAAAAGAACAGGAAGAAAATTCCCTGGATTATCTGGCAAAACCAAAGTTGGTTTTGACAAAGGGAGGTTGAGATGCCATAAGTGTCACAGGCTTGGTCATTTTGCTAGAGAGTGCAAATCTACTGGATCTAGCTCTTCTGCACCTTTTGTGACTTTTCCAAACAACAACACACCAAACAAAGGACAACAATCTTCTGGAACCAGTCAACAACAATTTTATCCAGCCCATTTTGTTCCACAAAGTCCTATGCCGTATCCATATCCGTGCTTTTACATGCCTCAACCTACTCACACTCCAGCATTAATTCCTTCACAATCACCTGCTCTTCCTGATCCCAGCAAATCACAAACAAATCAACAGCCTCAACAACAACAACATCAGAGCTTCTTCACCCCTGGAGTAGCTGATTGGAGTAGTTTACCTGATGACTTATCTGACTTCAATATGCAGCTCTACTCTGAAGCTGGTCCACATGGTGGAGATAACCCATTTGGGAATCTTGCCTTGATGGCTATTGATTCAACTGACACCTCAAGTTCAACTTCTTCAACATCTCAGGTATCATCTGAATCAAAAGCTAAGTTGTGTTCAGAATCATGTATTTCAGCATTTGCTTCCATTAGAGAAATAAATGTTGAATTAATCAATGAGAAGTTGGCTTTAGAAAAGGCTGTGACTAAGAATAAAACTGAATTTGAGAAAGTTTTGAATGAAAAAGAGTCTGAAATTTATAAACTTAAGTGTCAATTGTCTGATGAAATGGCTAGGGTGGAAGTAATGCTTGTGAAACACAATGATCTGAAACAAACACTTGCAGCAACCCAAGTAGAGTGTGAAAGATGGGTTGAGTCTTGCAAGGGGTTTGAGATGTTATTAAACAAACAAACAGTATCAAATGTGAAGTTTGGTATTGGATACAATCACACTGCCCCCCAGCTGATTATACACCAAAAAATCTTGATTGTGAGTCTGAAGGGGACAGTGTATACCAATCCACCAAATCTTCAGAAAAGTCTGATGCTGAAGAATCATTTGAAGGTGAGTTAAGTGCATGCAAATCTGAGTCTGACACTGTTGATATTGAGACATATTCTTATTCAATTGGGTGTACAAATGTCATTCAGAATGACACATGTCAGGATAGTGTCTTAGTTGAGATTAATCCTGATGAAAAAGTTTTCAATGAATTAAATTTAAAACTGATTGAGTCAGAGGGGCATGGCACTGGAGAGAAAGATGCACGGCTTGTGATAAGCCAAAGTGTCTCATCAGCAGTTATAGAAAAAGCTGGTAATGTTACAACTGCTGATGACAATGGTGTTGATAGACAAGTACTGAAGAATAACTCTTCAGAGGTTGTCAACACATCAGTTGTTGTCAAAAAGTCTACAACATCTGATGTTACACAAGTACTGAAGAAGAAAAATTCTGTATCTAAGTCTTCAGTACTTGTCAATACTCACAAGGAGAAACACAAGAGGGTGCCTTGTGAAATTTGTAGGTTGTTTAATCATTCATCTGATGAATGCTGGTACAGGAAAGGTTCTAAATTCAATAAAATTAAGAACAAAAACAAGAACATACTCAAAATGAAAAATGAATTTAGTTCCAAGTTTGTACCAGAATCATCAGTAGTTTCAAAATCTGGAAAAACCTCACAAGGAAATGAATCAAGTAACTCCAAGAAAGGTAAAAGGGTTGTTCCAGATTCAAAGAAACAACACTTGAAAGATTCTTCATCAGTTAAAGACACTAAGGTGATCAAACACAAAAATCAAAAGTCAGGTCCTATTGTGTCAAATGAAATCAAAATATTGACACAAAACCATAATCAACTGATGTTAATGATGCAACAATTGCTAGGAAGAGTCAATCTAGCAGAGGCATCTGTTGCTTCATTTCATAAGAAGAAACCAAGGTCAAAAACCAAGGTTAAATCTTTTGAAAAGAATGATTCAAGTGTTGGTTCAAATGAAAATGTTAATTTTGTTTCTTCATGTGTTAACAGACCCAAAACCAAACTGGTTTGGGTCCCAAAGTCTAACTGAGTGTGTTGATGTATGCAGGGTCCTTCAGCATGCCAAAATAACATCTGGTATGTTGACAGTGGAGGATCCATGCATATGACTGGGAGCAGATCTCTTCTTAATGACTATTTTACAGGAAGGAAGGGATTTGTATCCTTTGGAAATGATGCTAAGGGTTATATTATAGGAAAAGGTTTTGTGACAAATGGTGAGATAAGGTTTGATGATGTGAATCATGTAGAGAATCTTAAGTATAATCTTCTGAGTGTTAGTCAGATGTGTGATAAGGGGCACATTTCTCTTTTCACCAAGCAAGACTGCAGAATACTGTCTTCTGAAGTGTTGCATCTGATTGGCAAAGTCTTAGATGAGTATACTCTCCTTAAGGCTAATAGAGTGGGAAAGGTCTATGCCTTTGATTTGTCAAAGAAAATTTCTGTTAAAGGTCATCCTTGTTTATTTTCAAAGGCCTCTCTCCAGGAATCAAATCTGTGGCATAGAAGATTAAGTCATGTGAATCTCAAAAACATGAATCAACTGGTGAAACATGGATTGGTCAGAGGTCTTCCAATGAAGTATTTTAGTTGTGATGAGAATTGCACTGCTTGCTTGAAAGGGAAGCAACACAAAGTTTCTTTTCCTCCAATTGGTGATCCCAAATCCACTGGTTGTTTGCAAATGTTGCACATGGATTTGTTTGGGCCAGTGAAGGTTATGAGTATGGAAAAGAAGAAGTATTGCTTAGTAATTGTTGATGATTACTCAAGGTTTGTCTGGACCTTCTTCTTACACTCAAAAGATGAGGTTGCCAAGTCCATTACAAACTTTGTGTTGTATGTTGAGAAGCAATATTCTCTTCCTGTCAAGTGTGTAAGGAGTGACAATGGAACAGAGTTCAGAAATCATATTCTGGATGAATTTTATCTGTCTAAGGGAATCAAGAGGCAGTATAGCATCCCTAGAACTCCTGAACAAAATGGTGTAGTAGAAAGGAAAAATAGAACCTTGATTGAAGCTGCCAGAACAATGCTGGCTGATTCTGGCTTGCCATTGACTTTCTGGGCAGAAGCTATCAATACTGCTTGTTATGTGCACAACAGGGTTTTAGTGAATCAAAGGTGGTTGAAAACTCCTTATGAACTGCTTCATAATTTGACTCCTTTGATTTCCTTTTTCAGAGCTTTTGGGTGTCCATGTTATATCCTCAATACCAAAGATCAACTTAAAAAGTTTGACTCCAAAGTTGATGCAGGATATTTTGTTGGCTATTCTTCAACTTGCAAGGCTTACAGAGTGTTCAACTGCAGAACAAAGATGGTTGAAGAAACTCTTCATGTCAAATTCAATGAATGTCCAAAAGACTCTATTCCACAAAATCCTGTTGAGCTGTTTAATCTAGACATATTGCAACATGAATCCTATTCATCCCAAGATAAGTCTATTGGTGTGGAAGATGATGCACCTAAAGCATTTCCACCAACAGCTTCTCCAGCAACCTCACAAGGATGCCATGATGATGAAGATGAAAGTACTCATTTGTTCAGATTTAGTGACAATATGCCTATGTCTGCTAAATCTGATGCTCCTCCTGCTCCAGTTGTTCCTCCAAATACAAATGCTGATGAAATTCTGGATTCTTCTACATCATTTGAAATTCCTGCTGAACTGTTTCCTGGGTCTTCATCAACATCTGCAGCAGATGCACCCCCAGCAAACACTTGCACTGATCTTATTCCCTATCAAGAACTGAAGGATCATCCATTATCTCAAGTTCTTGGTGATATTTCTGCTGGTGTTTCCACAAGAAGTCAATTGTCAAATTTTTGTCTTCATGCTTTATTTGTGAGTCAGCAAGAGCCAAAGAACTATCACACAGCACTCAAAGACAATGGCTGGGTGGAGGCAATGCAGTTGGAGTTGTTGCAGTTCAAGAAACAACAAGTCTGGGAGCTGGTTCCGTTACCCCAAGGTAAGTGTGCAATAGGCACTAAATGGGTGTTTAGGAATAAAACTGATGAAAATGGTCAAATAATTAAGAACAAGGCCAGACTGGTTGTACAGGGGTTCTCTCAGGAAGAAGGTATTGATTATGATGAGACTTTTGCCCCTGTAGCTAGACTGGAAGCAATTAGATTGTTTTTAGCATATGCTGCCTTACACAAACTAAAAGTTTTTCAAATGGATGTCAAAAGTGCTTTCTTATATGGTACAATAAAAGAGGAAGTGTATGTGTGTCAACCACCAGGTTTTGAGGACAACAAACATCCTGATTGGGTGTATAAGCTTGATAAAGCTCTTTATGGGCTGAAACAAGCACCTAGAGCTTGGTATGACACTCTATCCACTTTTCTTCTTAAAAATAATTTCACTAGAGGCTCCATTGATAAAACTTTATTCATAAAGAATGTAGGACAGCATAAGCTACTTGTTCAAATTTA
This sequence comes from Mikania micrantha, assembly GCA_009363875.1. Lineage (NCBI taxonomy): Eukaryota > Viridiplantae > Streptophyta > Magnoliopsida > Asterales > Asteraceae > Mikania > Mikania micrantha. The sequence continues at coordinate 39,033,683 of CM018685.1, forward strand.
TGTTGATGACATTATATTTGCTTCATCTGATCCAAAGTTGTGTGCTGATTTCACTGAGTTAATGACCAAAAATTTTGAAATGAGTGCCATGGGGGAATTACAGTTTTTCTTGGGTCTTCAAATCAAACAAAGTATTGATGGCATTTTCATTCATCAATCCAAATACACAAAAGAGTTGTTAAAGAAATTTGATTTGCAAAACTGTAAACAATGTTCTAACCCCATGAGCAGCACCACACAACTTGATGCAGATGTGAAAGGTAAATCAGTTGATGAAACTCTTTATAGATGTATGATTGGGTCCTTGATGTATCTCACAGCATCTAGGCCAGACATTATGTTTGCTACATGTGTTTGTGCTAGATTTCAGGCTGCACCTAAAGAATCTCATTTGATTGCTGTTAAAAGAATTTTCAGATACTTGCAGGGCACTCAATCACTGGGAATTTGGTATTCCACTGGGCATTCCTGCAAACTTGTTGCTTTCTCTGATAGTGACTATGCAGGATGCAAACTCACCAGAAAATCAACTTCTGGTGGTTGTCAGTTTCTAGGTAATTGTTTGGTTTCTTGGCAAAGTAAGAAACAAACATCTGTGGCCATTTCAACAGCTGAAGCCGAGTACATTGCTGCTGCAAGCTGTACTTCACAAATTCTCTGGCTTCAAACTCAACTATTGGATTATGGCATCAAAGAGTCTAAGACACCATTGTTAATGGATAGTGCCTCAGCTCTTTGTATTGTCAAGAATCCAGTTCAGCACTCTAGGACCAAACATATTGAGATCAGACATCATTTTATAAGAGATTGTTTTGAAAAGGGTCTGATTGATCCAAAGTTTGTTCCTAGTGCTGATGAGCTTGCAGACATCTTTACTAAGCCTTTAGACACCTCCACTTTTCAAAATTTAGTTCTTAGGCTTGGTATGCTGCAACTTGAATAGATTGTTTTTTTTTTATAAATAAACTTTAAATTTTACAAAAATCCAAAAATATTCAATTTTTAATAAATTTTTTTTTATTACCTTGAAATTTTTGATATTTTCAGTAAATTCTGATAAATATCAGAAGTACTGATTCAAGGAAAGCTTTGACCTTTACCAATACTCTAAGTTACAAGTACTGATGGGTGTTGGTTCACTAAGTACTGAAGGTCACACATTTCTCACAAGTCCTGATGAACAACTTTTTCACAAGGTCTGATGACCAAAATGTTCACAAGTTCTGATGAACAACTTTTTCACAAAGTCTGATGACCAAAATGTTCACAAGTTCTGATGAACATATTTTTCACAAAGTCTGATGAGCAACTGCTGAAAACAACTGATGAGCAATATCTGTCGACAACATCTGATGAGTAACTTTACTCTTCAGATGTTTCAACCTCTGTTGTTTTTCCTATTTAACTCAAACCTTCTTCAGTTGTTTCATTATCAATTCCTCAGAACTTTCAATTTTTTTCAAAAACCTATCTTCCCTCTCAAGTCTTTGCATCCATGGCAACCATGAACCTGAAACCTCGTCATAACTCCGTCGCTTATCTTACAAAATCCTCTTTCTGGTCCAAGTTTGACGAAGCAGTTGACTTAATGAATGCATCACAATTCCAAACCGCCTTTCTCATAAACCCAACACTTCATGTCGAATCCATTCATCAATTCTGGATGAATGTAGAACTCATCAATGTTGGTACTGGTGTGATATCTCTTCGTTCAACAGTAAATGGTCATAATGTGCACATCAGCCCAGCTGAACTACGGGAGGTTCTCCACCTTGATGATGCGAACTTGGTTACGCAATTCCCAAAGAACTTAACTGACCTCTGTTTCACAAGTCATGAATACCAAGGTGATTTAAGCGATTCAACTCTATACAAGAAGCATTTCAATGATCCGGAGCGCCTGATATTTCACATGATCAACATTTGCTTGGCTCCGAAATCTTCTTCATGGGACCAGATGTCCTCCAGGTGGCAACAGGTATTGTATTCAATTCTGGAATCTCAAAAACTAAATTTTTCACAAATTTTGTTTTCAGAATTAACTGAACATGCTGCTAAGCCTGTTTCTTCTAGATGGCTACTTTATCCGCGATTTATCATGGCCATCATAGAAAAACAGTTACAGCACAATGGCCTTGTTGGTCAGGGGATATCTGCTCCAGCAGTTCTGTTGGAGGTATATTCCCGACACAACTCAAACCTCACTCTCAAAGAGGCTGCCCGAAAGCTCAAACCCAAGCATAGGGAACCCACAGTCTCCACTTCAAAATCCAAATCCAAAGTCCCCACCAAACCAAAATCCAAAAAGCCCAAAAAGGCTGCTCAGGGAAATGAGTCCCCTGAGTCTGCCCATGCCTCACCAAGGCATGAAATGGCCACTGGAAGTAGTCAACCAGTGGTCCATCAGACTCCACCAGCTCAAACCGCCCAGGCTTCCTCTCAACAGGAACCTGGTGCAACCATTGAAGGGGCAGACACATTTCTAGAACCTCTTTCATTTGAAAAGGTTTCTATTGAACAGCACCAATCTCCCCGGGTGCACTCTGTTTCACAGCTAAATCCTATGGAAACCACCCAACAAAGCCCAACTTTTGTCATTGAACATATCCTGGATCAGTTGAACACTCCTATCCCCACCCAGACACCTATCACTACTGGGATTAGCTCCAACATTGAGGGGGAGGATCAAAGTGTCTCTGATAACCCACAGGATTTTGACTACCAAATCAGATCTCCTAGTGTGGAAAGAGAGATTCTGATATCTGACAGGGCTGCTACTTCTTCACCTCCATCATTTGGAGTGATTGATAGTAGTAACATAGCTAAGACCCTGTCAGAGGCAACAACTGATGAAGGGATTACCCCTGAGGTTGGAAGTCCCCAGTTCCAAGAAAAAGGGGCACCTGATCATGTTGAGCCACACTCAACTCAGGTAGATCCTGATACTCTCAGGAGGTCAGATGATTTAGCCAAGGCTAATGATGACCAAAGGACCCTTGCTGCTGTTCTGCAACAGAACAAACTCTTGAGGCTGAGGTCTGTAGGCTCAATGAGCTACTCACCAAGATGTCCAAGGACAAAAGTCCATCTTCCCCTATTACCCCACAGATGGCACCTTCTAATCTTGAAGGTCACACAAACACTTCCACCTCTACTCCACAATTTAACAAGCCACCAGCCTCTGCTTCAGGCACTAATCCTTTGGGTTCCAGCCCCCAGAGGCATTAGCTGCTGCCTTCTCACTGTTATACCTCTCATCACTCCCTACTAAAGAACATCATCACCCAAGCCCTTGATGAGAGGCTACCCTCACAATCTCAAATCCAGCAAATGGTAGATGATGCTGTGACTGCCAAGCTTACTTCTCTTTACACTCCTTCTTCCCCTGCAGCCAAAAAGGGGGAGTTAGGAACAGACTCAGTCACAGCTTCAGCTTCTAAAAGGCAAAGAAATGAAGATGAAGATATTGCTTCTGAAAGGTCTCCAGCTATTCAAGTTACATATAAAAGACAAAAGAAGAATAAACCTGTTGAGATGGATACTGTTGCTGAGGAGGAGGTTGAGCAAGTCAATATAGAGAATGTGGAAAAGGAAATTGAAGAAATTGGTGATAAAGAAGTTGAAGAAAATGTTGAGAAAGTAACAGAAGAGTTTACAACCTCTGAATCACAAGAAATTGAACAAGAGGAAATGCAAGCACAAAAATCTGATGTTCAAGTTGCTCAAGTTGCTGATGTTAGTGCTCCTCCCAAGAAAGGAGATTATTAAGGATTCAAGAAGAGGAGGAATCTGATGAGGAAGACAGGCTTCCTATCTCCACTGTAATTAAAGCAAAAGTTCAAAAGCCTGAATCATCAAAAACTGGTTCAGAACTGGTTGTTCAAAAGAAGAAAGTAAGCTTACCTGCCAAATATGTGTCTGAAAAGCCTTGGTGTTTGGACAACATCCAAAGATTACACCAGAATCTCAAAGGTTGGCAGTGAAAGTTAAGCTTGAAGAAGAAGAGAACCAGAAAAAGCATGATGAGCACATATTAAGAATGGTTGACAAGGAATATCCTCAGACATCAACCATTATAGCAATGAAGAAAGAAGCCCAAAGGTTGTATGCTCTGAGGTTTACATATCAGTATAGGAAGGAACAGATTAGAATGTGGCCTGATCCAAGAATCATTAACAGGATCCACAAGAAAGAGGCTCCAGCTGCTTATGCCAGAAGGATCAAGAAGGTATTAAGTGCTGATATTATGTTAGGGTCTGTACTTGATCCTTGGGAGATAATTAGTGATTTTAAGAGTGTGTACAACTCTGGTTTGAAAGCTCCAAGGTTCATAGAAAACAAGATGATCAAGAAAGGATTAGTGTACAGAAAGCTAGAAGGAGTTAAGCAAAATGAGCTTCCCTTATTTCTGGAAGGGAAGCATCCAGATGAATTTGTTTACAGAGAGATAACCAGAGTGGAGCTACATGATGGGACAACGGCCAGGTACTTATCTGAGTATTATGGACCTGAGTCATTCTTTGAAGGTGAACCTGAAAGGCTGACTCCAGAAGAGAAGATAATTTTGCTTGAAGCCTATGTCAGGGAGTCATTCAGGTTATTATATGATCAATAGCTTCAATGAGAGGGGTTAATGCTCATAGTCCATTTTCCCCAATGGAGTTCCCTCTCATATTTTGTCTGTTAGATTTTTAGAAGCTGTTGATTATCAGGCATACACTTAAACTGGTCATTTTGATACTGATCTCAAAGAGAAAGACAAATCATTCTGCCTGGGATAAAAATAAGTGAGACAATCAATAAATTAGAGGTTTTTGGCTGCATTGGTTCAGGGGGAGTTTGTTGGACTAAAAGAACCAATGAGCCTGATCAGAAAAATCTCTAAGTCTCACAACACTTACAACAACTGAAGAAGAACACAACGGCTGACATTCACTTTGCAGAAGTTACAAGATCTGAAGTTATATACAACAGCTGAAGTGTAAGTCTTCAGATGTTGTGGTGTTAGTTTAGTCTTCAGTAGTTTTCTTTCAGTATTTGTAAAAGTCTGATGAGTGTTTTACTCATCAGATGTTGTAGTTCTATTTCAGTAGTTTTATGTCTTCAGTAGTTGTAAGAGAATGTCTTCAGATGTTGTAGACATTCTCAGTAGTTTAGTTAAATCAGTAGTTATCTTTTATCTGTTAGGTGTCAACATCATGTGACATCATCAGACGTCATTATTTCTATTTAAGTGCAGTTGACATTTTGTATTTTGTAACGAAGTTAGTGCGATTGAATGAATTATTCCTTTTGCAGAATTTCTCTTTCTATAACAAACATGTTCTTTACTGTTTGATTGAATTTACGTTGTTCTTGCTAAGTTTGAGCTAATTCATTGTTGAATTCCGCTGCTATTGATCAAATGAGAACATCTGATCCTACAAGAACCGCTCAAATTGTTGAGTCAATGATTCACCCTTTCTATGAGAAAAAGGTCTCATACTGCTGAGCAAGGATTTCTCTAGTGTTTGCTAAAACCTCATCCGTTCCACCGAATTGTTCTTTCAGTGCAACCCAGAGATCATGAGCAGTATCATGATGCATTAAGCCTGAATAAATCTCATTCGGCAAAGCCATGGCCAGAATACCATGAGCTTTCGCATCAATTTCAAACAGTTTAATATCCTCATCCGAATACATATCAGAAGGTTTCGGAATCATGATTTTAGTTTCAGGATCAGTGATCATGGGTTTATACGGACCATGCACTACAGATTTCCAACATCCTGCACTGTTAATCGACAGGTGATGTAGCATTCTGCGTTGCCAAATGTTGTACTCACTCCGAACAAGCATCGGAGGCTTGGTTGCGGAGCCTGTATTGTGCGGATCATTGTTTGGAGTTGACATGATCACAGATTCAAACAATTTCACACGAATTAATGCAAATTTCAATCAATTGATTCAAAACAGATTGATATTGAAAGACAAATCAACAGAAGTTAACAGAAAACTTCAATCTATAACAAATTCTTACTAATCGGCTAATTCGATCAACTTAGAGAACAAAATTTGAGCAGTTTCAGAGATCAATTGTTTAATCGATCAATGATTAACCAGCTCTGATACCAATTGTAGGATCAGATGTTCTCATTTGATCAATAATAGATTATAGCAGCGGAATTCAAACATGAATTAGCTCAATATTAGCAAGAACAAAGTAAATTCAATCAAACAGTAAAGAACAAGTTTGTTATAGAAAGAGAAATTCTGCAAAAGAAATAATTCATTCAATCGCACTAACTTCGTTACCATTACAAAAATGTCAACTGCCCTTATATAGAAACAGTGACGTCTGATGATGTCACATGATGTTGACACCTAACAGACAAAAGATAACTACTGATTTAACTAAACTACTGAGAATGTCTACAACATCTGAAGACATTTTCTTACAACTACTGAAGACATAAAACTACTTAATTAAGACTACAACGTCTGATGAGTAAAATACTCATCAGACTTTTTACAAGTACTGAATGAAAACTACTGAAGACAAAACGAAACACCACAACATCTGAAGATTTACACTTCAGCTGTTGTATATAACTTCAGATCTTGTAACTTCTGCAAAGTGAATGTCAGCCGTTGTGTTCTTCTTCAGTTGTTATAAGTGTTGTGAGACTTAGAGATTTTTCTGATCAGGCTCATTGGTTCTTTTAGTCCAACAGCCGAGGACCGAGTACTCGCCCGCGTAGGCCGAGTTTTACAACACTGGTCATTAGTCGATAAATCAAAACATAATCTAACCGATAAACATATTGGACATACAGACTAAACCTATAAGTCTAGTGGACATACATGCTAAGTTGACTTCATGTCAATTTAGAAAAAAAAAAAACTTGGCCAAACTTATTAATTTTCATAATTTCTCTTGTTTTAAACATATTTTTCCAATGGTCAAAACTACAAGCCTGCTATATACTTTTTATATTAAGTTAATAATCCTATTAATATATTGAAGACGATATGATATACATTGATGTTTTTATTATATTTGTTAATGTTAAGTCAGTTAATAGTTGGATCCATTTTTTATAGCGGACTTGGCTAATTCATTATCTAGGAGTGGAGTTTTTTAACGGTTAACAAATACATTTAAGTCTTATCACTTAGGTAAATTCAATTACGAAAGGTCAACATGCCCACAAAAATTAGATAGCATTGGTGAGCCATTCCACCCACCCATCATTACAAAGTACACCCATTGTTTGAATACTCCCTATGGTAAAACCTTTAGTTCACCTGAAAAAATATTATTTCAAATGAGACTCGAACCCATAACCTTCACATTGAAAAGTCGTGAGATTGGTTTGCCTCCTTCAAACAGAAATTAAGTTACATGGTATCGGTTTATGTAACAAATAAAAACCGGATAAAAGTCTGCGATATGGAAATTTGACATTTTCATTTCTTTGAATAGACTTCTAATTTCAGCATTTTCCTGTTTTTTTTTTTTACTTATTTTATGGAGAAAAATATTACATAAATAATTGGGTTTGAAGCGCGTCAAATCTATTTAAAACGTTTACAAATAAGAAAATGTTAATTACTTTAATTAGTCACATTTTATTCTCATCCATCCACCCCCATCCTATTGGTTTGAATTGATCCTCATTTTGGTACGTTGACATGCTTCCAATATGCAAACTTGGTTGAAGTTTCTAAATCATTAAAACGTCCAAGGGGACCAATAATAGGATTGGAAAGTCAAAAAGGTTTACCTTTTCAAATACAACAGAGCAACCTATTTATATAAATGATTCAAGAGCCGAACCTGTCACAGGTTGGATCAGTAATTTACTTAACTAAGTTATAATTTTTTTAGTTAAACCTTAAGTATTAGCTTAGATATATCATTCTGATTCTATATATGTTTATTCCAAGCAGTTGAGATAGGTTCAACAAGTACAAGACAGGGAGGAGGCAAGTTGAAAAAAAGAAAAGAACATGATGACGGTACGAATAATTTTTAACTATACTTAACAAATGTAGTACTTTTGTTCATTATAATTTGTTGATTATAATATATTGAATAGGTTGTGAACAAGATCTGAAAAACAAAAAAAAAACCAAGAAAGAACACGCAAAAGATGCAATTATCAAGAAAACTAAATTTCCAATCTTACGTAATCGTACATCCCCACATCCTTTGTATATTGCTTTACGCCACTTGACAGCAAACCAAAAAGAAGTAGTTAAGAAAATGGGTTTTGGGAAGTTGCTTTACCTAGATATAGAATAAAAACATGGAGATGTTGGTTGGCAGCCACAAAGTAAAAGTTGATTCAAAAGCAATTAATAGGTTGTTAGGGATATCAAAAGAGGGACTTAATTTAATCCTTATTAAGCGAGTAAGAAAATTAAGTGGGTATGTTGCCACATAGAGAGATCTCTACTAAAGCGATTTGGTGGTATCTTCTGAGATTGTTGCAAGGATAATAAGTTCAAAAGATGAAAGTGTGTTGTTTGAAATTGATTTCATTGTTCTGTTTCTAACAACAATGGTTGAATGCACGGTAACTAGAAAGTGTAAGATGCAAATCTTAAACATGATATCTGAGATTGAAATTTTCAAGGATATTAACTGGGGCGGCTATGTTGTTGACAAGCTAAGACATTACAAAAACAATTGGAATCGGATGAATAAATCGTCTTACTTTACCTGAGGGCTTACAATTTTAACGATTAGAATATATATTACAATTAGTCGTTTTATCTGTTTTAAATTATGCACTTACCTTTTAACTAACAATTGAAGTTTATTATTGTAGCTTCTATATGTTGATAGTTTCACATGTCCAGGGATCAATATTGATACTAAACAGATGCCTGTAGAGTTCTGGACAACCCAAATGCTTAAGATAAGGGAGTGATTGGAGATTGAAAATGGTGGTTTTGGATTGGGAGAATTAAGAAGTATGTGTAATGTTATCGAAGACCCAGGAAAAAACGTGCAGAAAAGTGGGGAGAAACTTCAAGACCTAGGAGGCGTTTGTTTACAATATCCGTATGATGTAATATGTTAGTCTATTTTATTATTTTTTTGTAATTACTAAATTTAACACTTTGAAAGTACAACAGGATCAAATATCGTCGGTTGATAAGAAATTGAATGATTTTGCAAATGAAAAACAAAAATTGGAAAAGCAATTGGATACTTTATACAACATATATTTTGAAAGAGTGGATACAAAGAGGCTGCTTGAGAAGTATGAGAAGATGTGGGCTGTCACGCCTAAATGGAGTAACAAAGAAGAATCAAACAAAGAATGCTTGGATGCAACTCCAAAAATAAAAATCGTTGTTGAAGCTGTGATGAAAACCCATGGAGTAGATAATTCACCGAATTCTGGAATCGAGGGATTGTTTGGTATAGTAATTGTTTAATAATTCAACCTCAGTTACAAGTTATTATTTTTTGTTATTAAATTATTTGAATTTCTAAGTACTGCATTGTAGCGACCCATTCTGGGGAAAATTTTATAAAACAAACATAATTGGTGTATAATTATGTTTATTTTAATTTATGGGCGTGTTATAAGATGTGATTGTCTTAAAATATTATTTGGTGGATGTTTTATTTAAATTTGTTAATTATAACCAATTGGTGGGTGTTTTAAGAGTAATTGTTAATTTCAACAATATGTTTGGGTGTTTACTAACTTAATTTAGTTAGTCATAGTTGGTTAGTTTTAACTAGAACTTGAGGGGCTGAAATTGCCAATAGGTGAAAGTTAAATAAAAAGGGGGTTTATTATTTGACTATGGTCAAAATACACACACTTCATGTGTGTAGGTGTGTGTTGGGGACGTGTAACATCAAGTACCAAATCATCCGGCAAGTCCGTACGGTATGTGTACTTTCACTTTATACTATGTATAAATACATGTACGTGAACAGTGATTTCAATAACAGAATTCAGAATACAATACATAGTTGTACGTATTTTAGTGTAAACTTAAATACAATAAGTACAGCATACATGGAAACAATGGTTGTGTGTGTTTAAGTGAAAACTTAAACACAGTTAACACAACGAATCCCGAGAAACAACAGTTTACAAGTGAACAGCGAAAACATATCGGTTGCGATCTGATGTCCAAAGATGACAGGAATCAGATGGCCGACGAATCAGTACAAGAGCAATGTGAAAACAGGATGTTTAGTTGAGTCCGACAGTGAGGAAACACAATTCAAACACAAATACAGTGTTATTTCAGAATAACGAACTGACAGTGTGTTTGCGTGGGTGACGATTCACACAAACATATCTGTGAGTTTAGAGTTCTGAAATAATGACTGGAAAGTAGAAAACAAAAGTCAGAAAGCAAAACCATCGTCGTATTCGTTCGGGTGACGATTCGAACGAATTACGCGCGAAGGTGACGCGATCTGACGAAACGAAAACGAAAACACGTCACGATCGAAAATAATTTAATAAAATCAAATAAATAACATTTTACAATTTTGAAACTCATCAAAATTATTAAATTAGCTTCTTTTATTTAATTCCATTTAAATTACGCGTAATTTCCGGAAACGTAACGAAAACGCGAACCGAGCAACAAAAACGAAACCGAACTCACTCGGGGTATAAATACCCTAAATTGAGTCATCTTCTTCATTTTTCTCATTTCTACTCTCTCTCAAAACTCAAAATCCCGGTTTTCCAATTTTAGGGTTTTCTTCATCTTCAAACCTTCATATCTCCCCCAATACTTGGCCAAATAACTCCATTTTTGAACCTACACGAAGCTCTCATTGTGCTCTACACGAAAGTACCCTTTACACCACTGGAAACGAGGTAAAAACGAGCTCAAAAATGGCGATTTTAGGGTTTTTAACCCTTTTGTTTGAACACCCACCCTAACCGGCTAATCCTCTTCAAAACTTGAAACCTATGACCACTAGAACCACTTCTAACCTGCACCACTTTCGAAAACACCATGGGACCTTGAAAAGGGGGTTGCTTCTTGGTGGAGTCACGACCGGTCGAATGAACATCCATCAGTGGGTCGAATGACACCATGGCCGAATGGCCACCCAGACCTTCGAATGAGGCCCCTGGCACTTCGGCCGAAAGACCCCATGCGCCCATGTCTCATTCACCAGCACCATGGCCTATTCGACCACCTTTCATTCGGCGGCTATGTGTCTCATTCGACCGAGACCTTCATTCGACACTTGCTCATTCGACTAACACCTCTCAATCGGCTAGATCCATTCGTGGATTACCTTCCTTCGGTCAAGACAAGAGATTCATTCGGCAGTCACTTCAACCCCATTCGACAGCTTCCGTTCGCCATGCACCATCATCCTCATTCGGTCTAAGGGCTATTCGACAGGTAGTCTCATTCGAACCATGTCCATTCGCTGCCATGTTGAACAATCAGTTGAAGGTCTCGCATCCCATATACCCTTTCTATTGGGCCATGTTATAGTCCACAATTTGTTCAGCATAAAGATTTCGTGACCATGACACAATCCTCGCCCCATTTAGCAGCTCAAGGCCCAACATCATGTTACTTGGCCCAACTCCCTCACTAGGTCCAACAACTCCTTGATACACTTGGCCCATATTATGGCCTACGGCCCACCCCCACATTCTGAGTAGTTAATTTCTCGGCCAAAGAAAACCCAACAGTAGCCAACACTTCATTTTATTGAGACCAGTTTCATTTCTTCAGCCCAGTTTGTTCAGCCCATTGTTGGCCCAAGACAATTACCCAACAGTTGACCCACATGATTTATAAGGCCCATGGAACCCAACAACATATGACAAGCTCAATTGATCGGCCCAAACATGGTTTAACATTCGGTCCACCACTTTTACAATAGGAACGTAATTTGAAACTGAGAATGAGAACCCGGCATGAGAATTTGATTAACACTCATGGTTTTTAGTATATAATTGACAACAACAAATAACCTAAGTATGTCATCACACAAAGCGTGGGGATTTTCACAAGGTTACAAGAACAAAACAAGTGGGAGATGAAAACTCATGAATAATATTAAAATCCTAAATTATATTGAGTTGTCATTTTAAATTCCAACAACAAGTAAACGGGACCGAATGGAGACCAAGATTGGGGCTCACAAGTGTTAGCCAACATTAGGGTTAACACATACACGCGCACAAAGCAAAATAATTTATACTTATGAGTCAAATATATTGTGAAATCAATACAGGAGTGTGAAAACTACCACAAGAACAATCAAAGAGAGCGTGCATTTCCTTTTAAGCTAAGTCAACCCTACAACAACAAAGTGAGTTCATATGCCCCTTTTCTTTAATCTTTATTGATTTTAAACTCTCGGGGCTGAGAAACATGCTTTACTTTTATTTATTTAAAAGTTTTACTTACATATTGTTAATACTTTGATTATTTGATATTAAATTGCTTATTATCATAAATCATTGTATGCATGCTTGTTTGAATTCAAGAATACAGGAAAGATAAGATGATGATGATATTTTTAATATCATAACTCATCAATACAATAGAATAACTTAGTAGTAAGTTAACTCTTACAACACTTAGTTATTCTTACAAGAAATGACATTATAGCAATTACAAGGAAACATGATGACATGATTACAAGAGCAAAACACAAGAATGATATAAAGATAATATATCTTTACTACATCATTCAGTACAAGAGTTAAATAAGTGTAATAAGACTAGATCTTATAATACTTAACCTTACAACTCAACACATATTACAAGAAGAACAAGGAACATGGAATGATAATCATGATAACATAATTTCATGATAACAACATCATTCACTCAATTAATTAACATAACCTAATAAGACTAGTTCTTATTTAACTTTGTTAATATCACGGAGAACATATGACAATGAGAACAAGAGTACAAGTGAATACAATTACAATTAGTTACTATTGACCTGTTTGCATTATATCACTTCAATCATGTGCCAAGTTGTTCAAGTGATCATGTAAGCCCCTTTAATTCGCTGACCAATTAGTTTGACGTGACTAAACCGACGATAGCATAGTGGTACCATAGGTTTGACAAACCTCTAGCTTGTAGGGCTAGTATGTTGATCGTATTGATTCATTGGCCGGTAACGTATGACCGGTGACAGGGCGACCTCAAGTCAGGTTCTGGTAAGCGACGCATGGTGATATTAATCTACAGTGATAAGTAATTAATCCAGCGAAAACCCTATTGACTAGTAGGTTGAGAAGGTGATCTGCTCTCATGTTACACTACTAGTAATAGATTTCGTTGAGGACAATAGGCATACATAGTGGTAGAGATAAATCGGATGCATTGAAATCTGATTACGTGAGGATTTCAATGGATTCCTTTTAGGCTCTATGCACTATGATTCAAGGACAAGATGCAAGGGGTTAACTCACACTCTTTATATTTAATAGAGTATCATCAGTTAACCCACCTCAAGTATAGAATAATACAAGGATCATATTTAAATAATCTAAATTCCTTAACTCATCGAGGGCCTATCAATACTTCGGTTTGATAACTAAACCCCTCTTACTATATTATTATTCTACATATGATTACACAGCGGACGATTCGGATATTTGGGAAATGGATATCTTTAGTTGTATCGCAAGTGGGGTGGAACTTGACTGAGTATGTGGTGGGATAGCGTCTGGGCTTGACCCTTTCTTGATTCCCTATATATAAGCATACTTAATCAGGTGATACACTACTTGTACATATAACTAAGGAGAGGCCATTGGGTGGAACAGGTGAAACAAGTATTACAAGTAACAAGTATAACGATGTGAATGTGTGCATGATCGGCTCAATGGTTTTCAATTTACTTACTTATGAACTCACCAACCTAGTGTTGAATTTGTTTAAATACATGTTTTCTCAGGTGACGAACAGGTGTAGATACTTATATGCAAGTGATAAGCTAGTGGACTCATAGAAGACCTAGCTTACTTTTGATTGCATACTTTTGATATGACAAAACAGTGAATCACTTTTGTATATCTTGTACAGTTCAAGATATAAACTCATTGATTCTTTTTGATTAGATTTACTTAGTTAAATTATGATGTACAATGTAATTTAACTTTGTAATTCTATTTCATGTCATGATTAGCATTTCTCATTTATATCTCATGTGCTATGTAAACAATCTGATCATTTGATTATCACTCAAAGATATCGTGCCCCGGGAACCTTTCGCCCGACGGGAAAACACGATCCGTTCCTGCCGGCCCGGGGTGTGACAGGACGACCCTGACAAGAAGAACAAGAAGAGCTGCAATCTTCAAAATTGGGGCTTCAAATCTGAAATGATTGTTATTGCAATCACATATTTGAGTTCTTCTTGCATCAAACCACATCTAGGTAAGTATTTTTGATGTTTTTGATGGGATTTTCGTGGGTCTTCCAAGGAGTGTGGGTTTGATGTGTCAAATCCGAAATTGGAGGCTTAGATGGTGTTATATGTTGTAAATCATCATGTAGATCATCTAAGAACAACTTTTTGGTCAATTTATGGAGTTTGGCAATGTTGGATGAAATTGTTGTTTTTATGGTTCATGAGGAAGATGAACTAGGAAGCGTAAAAATGGGTGTGGGATAGTGACTTAGATGATAACATGATGATTTCTAACATTTAAAAGTTGTATATTGGTGAATTTGTATGATCATTGAATTTGCAAGATTAGTATCATAGATGGGGATTGATGTGGTTTGGGTGTGATTAAAATGTGTAGGATAAGTTCCTGCACACAAGTTGTTTGATGAAATGTCAATAACTTTAATTTTTACACCATAAGGTGTTAAAAGGGATGGGTGTGGTTAATGAGTTATTATGATCACAAAGGTGAAAAATTTGTGATTAATGTCACACCCCCGCTAAAGCGGAATCACGAGGGCGAGACGAAATCGGATTACAAATACATCGTTTATAAAGAAACTTACTAAATTGCATTCATAATCCAAATAACATACATAAGAGATTTACAAAGATTCAAATAACATATCGATAATAGTTTTACAAAATGATATGATTCAAAATGATACAACAATATAAGATTTCTCCATATAGTCTAATTTAAATTAAACAATATCTTCAAAATCTTCTTGTTGTAATATAATCCATGTAGCTAATTTCCTGAAATACATGCTCAAGTATCAACTAAAAATAGTTGGTGAGTCCATAGGTTTATGACTCGATAAAGCATGATTACAAAAAAGAAGTTTATAGTAACATACATCCCATAATGTTTAACAATAAAGCATGCATTTTATGATTATGAGTTTAAACGATGTCAAACGTATACTTCACTCAAAATATTATTAATGTACATCATGAATATTAAAGAAGTTTAAACGATAGTAACACGTATACTCAAGTAATCACTAAAATGCCTATTTCATTTAAACACGTATGGATGTAAAGTTTTAGTATCTAGCATGTATTCCACCCCAAAATATTAAATAAAAAGAGGGGCTATGAAACTCACTAGTAGTAGGATGCTAGAAGATAGATAATATTAAGATCTTGCTCCTTGTCACGAACTTCAAACCCCTAAAATAAGGAAAGTATACATTTGTTGAGTTTTACGATGGATTTAATATTTAGTATATATATAAGAGATGCGTTAACCCGATTAATAGATTGGGGTTATTGCAAAGTAATGACTTTCCTTAAGTCATAAAAGAAATGATAATACGTTACTCGAACTTGTCATCTTCCAACTTAATAATGATACTAAGCCATAACACAGTTCGCTTTTTAATTTGGCATTTTAATCGACTCTTTATTTTGGGTTGTACCAAATTACGAATGAAGCCACGGATGGTTTAATGATAATGACACCACGGATGGTTTAATAATAATAAAGTTTGTAATGCGTATAATCAAGGTTTTAGTTTTAGGAGTAATGATTAATTACGTGCGTTACTTTGAAGTGATATTAGTGAATAAGGGTTTAAAGTTAACCCAAAATATATTACTAACCTTTAAGTGATGTGATTGAATACATATAAGTATAGGTGTGCATGGGTTTTGGTCATTTAAAGGCACTACACATATATAAGTAAGGCAAATGTTGAAAGTATGTTTTGTATAATTGTTGATCTTAGGTTAAAGACCCATAATTATACAAAACCTTTGTGTTATCAACATTCAAAATAATAAGGCAAATATTGAAGGTATGTTTGGATGTTTGGTAAAGAACAAACACACAAACCTTTTTGTTATCAATATTGCAAGAATCCATAACTTGAAAGTATGTTTGTGTATGGGTTGATCATAGGTTACTTGTCATAAAACAAGTTATTAGGAAACCTCACAACACACAAACCTTTGTGTTATCAAGCATGGTAACAACTTAGAATTTGAGGATTAGAAGAAGAAAATGAAGCATAAAGATGAAGAGCATTTAGTTTAAGTGTTTATTACCTTGGAAATCTTAGAAAGATCCCAAGAGAGGTGGATTAGGGAGATAGAATTAGAAATCCAAAGAAGAATGGTTTTGGTGCAAAGGATTTAGGAAGGATGAAGCTTGGTATTTATAGTTGAAAATTGGAATGGGGGTGGTCTTGGGGTGGTCTTGGATGGCCAAGGAGAGGGGAGGAGAGGGGTGTGTGTGACAAAAGTGTTGGAGGGGGGACAAAGATGTTGGAGTGTAGGTTAGTAGGTTATAAAATTTAATGATTATGTTTAATTAAGATTTTTGATTTAATTTTTAATTAGGGAAAGAGTTCTTTCAATTTTTATAAATAAAAATGGGTAATAATATTTATAAAATAAAGATTTGGGCAATTTCTAAAATTTATAAAATTTCTAAAAATGTTTATAAATTCATAATTATTTAAAAGAACATCTTATAATTATTTAAATGCTTATTTTAAATTATTAGAAACTTTTTGATTATTTTATAATTATCTAAATATTTATTTAAGTATTAAAATAGTTATAAATCTATACTCATTTTATACCTCCTTTAAATTTATTAATTTTTATTAATTGGAACACTTTTAAAATTGTTAATTATATCCACATTTTACTAAATTATTATAATTCTTAATATTTTCAAGATTTCATAATTTCAGGGTCTTCGCGTACCGTGATTATCGTTATTCCTTGATTATTTCTTTATACGCATTACTACATCTGAAAACCCATGACTGATCATGTTTTTCTTAGTTGTTTAAATACCATCGACTCAACATACATATTAACTTGGTTTTTGTTCATTAAGGACTAAATAATTAAGATCTTAACATGGATTTTACCGGGATTTTTCACGGGAGGTAAATCGGCTATCTCTGTCGGAGATGATTGACATGGGCACCCCGTGCCTAGTGATGATTTCGGTGATGTATAGTTTAGCAAGCTTCTCCATCTTAAAATCTTCTCTAATGGGCAAGAAGTGAGCGGACTTTGTCAATCGATCGACGATGACCCATATAGAATCATAACCGCTAGAGGTACGTGGTAGTTGTCACACCCCCAATTTCCAACTAACGGAATTATACCGTTTGGGAACGTGACAAACCAGGATCTCAGATCATTAGACATAACGAAGACCTCTATATGAATTTCAAAACATATGTTTGTCTAAAACTGTAATATCAAAGTTTCAATGTTTGCGGAAGCGTTTTAAAACCAATAACAATACGTAACAGTTTGAAAATGTAAAGTACAATTTCAATAACATTCCATGTCTTAATTAATCAAAACTAAAACACTTGAACTGAAATGCATGCATGAGACTCAACATTCTAGTCCCTGCTTGTCCTTGCTTGTGTCTTAGTGTCCTGAGAAAACATGTAAATCAAGTCAACACAATGGTTGGTGCATACACAGGTTTGAGCATTCACAATGTTCAAAACAGCAGTTTGAATATCAAGTTTGTAGATAACATAATCACACATGCACAGTCATGATAGCTAGTCATATAAACTATTTACACAAGTGGTCGACACCGAAGCTGACGAGTTGCCATGCTATAGCATGTTTTTGCCTTAACACTATTGTCTAGCACGAACAATAGCAATGTGTGTGTTTGGTCAGTCAAACACTTGCGTAGATCCCATCTACCAAGTGAGGTTTGTCAAACCCAATAGATCTATCTTCAACTACCACGCTTTGCACTCCGGCAAATTAAACGGTTCGAAAGAGAAGGCTTTGTAATGCTATGTTTGCACTTAATGTAAACAGCTAACTCATGCAAGTGATATGTATCTAAAAGCGTTTGTTGCACATGTTTTCTCCCCCAAAACAGTTAAAATAAGAAAGGGGCCGTGTACGCACCTTTGATGTTTGCAGAATGATCAAATACGTGAACTTGCGTATAAAATCCTCTTACGAAGGATCTGTGTTTAAACAATAACGTTGTGTTATTCGATTAATCGTTTTGTGCTTGAAATCACATACGTGTCAACACACGTATGTTAGATTTGTTAAGAATGTGTATACGTATATACGCGTGACTTAGAAATCGTTTAAATAAATCACATCATTATTTTATTTAAACCAACGTAATTATACGCGATTTCGTTTTCGGGTTAAAACATGAAATTTTATTTTTCTAATACGTTCGTATTCTCGTTACGGTTTCAACGCAACTTGAACCGATCAAATCGGAGTTAGAACGAATAAGATATGATCAAATTACTAACATAATATTAAAAACCCAAAAAGAATGGTCGGGGCCGGGATCGAACCCGCGACCCCCCTCTCCACCGCACACAATATCTACCATCTGATCTACCCAGGTTCTATTGAAAGATTATGGGTTTTAATTGTTTTAACTACTCAACCAACTGGTTTCTCTTTTAACACAATAGCCGAAGCATTCAACTCCTAATTGACCACGAATTCGAAATTATTCAAGTCTGGAATCATGGGGTTTTTGTTTAGTAATAATTTTCGAACCTTTACCCATAATTTAATTTGAATATTTCATTCGTTTAGATTAAAATCCCCAAAAAGGTTTATGTTAAGAACCCTAAAAATCGTTTTCATAAAATTCGTTTTTGTTTCATAAAATCAACATGGGTTTATCCTTCATCGGTGCTTTCTGAAACTAACAGTAAGATTTAATTTGATTTTTAAGTTGGTTAAGTTAGAAACTCCCAATTCGTTTTTGTCCAAGAACCCTAGTTATTAAACTCCATCGATTCGATGTTGTTACTAGAAATTAGTTTGTGGTTTTGCTATATCGGGACCCTCTGAAGCTTTATATGTAGTTTAATTTAATTCTAAAACACGTTTGAGTAAAAAACCCCAATTCATTCTATATCAAGAACCCTAGAATTGAAACTTCATCAATTTGATGTTGTTATACGAAATTAGTATAGGGGTTTGCTTAATCGGCATCTTTAGGTAGTTTAGGAACGAATTTTTACCTTGAATGATGTCGATTTGATATATTTCGCCTATAGGCTTGAGTTCGGCCGCCCCTTAGATGAGATCCGTCTCCCAATGCTTTTTGGTTCGAATTTCGTTGTGCAACAGGTCCTAAAGGAGTCGACTAAAGGTTTTAAAGTGACAATTCGGACGATTGATGTCGAATTATGTGATCTTAATGATGACTAGTAACGGTTTCGACTATAGGAGTAATTTTGGCATTAATTCAATGATTTTATGACACAATAACTGAGGGTAACTGATATTCATCATTATTGGGTGATGAATTAATAATCAATTCGAGTAATTATAGAGTTTTAATGCGAAATTCAAATTTCATAAACCTTTTGGCCGAATTTTGACTTGTAAAAGTCAAAATTGGTCATTTTACCCCTTTACAAGTCAATTCCTATTAAATTGGATATCTCTAAACCTAATTTGATCAATACTATAACTTCTAGTTCAATTTTGCTTAATTTCGGATTATTTCTGATACTTCCGGGCTAACGAGATTAATCCGAATTTGCCGGATTGTCACTAATTGGCCACCTGGAACGTTGTTGGACTTGATTAACCCAATTGGACCTCCTAAATACTATTGGGCCTACCTTGGGCTTGATTGGGCCTATCTAGACCTCAATGGGCCTACAATGGCCTCATTGGGCCTTCTTTGACCTTACTGGGTCTTCTTTAGCTTAACTGGGCCTTCTTGGGCCTTACTGGGCCTTCATTGGCCTTGTTGGGCCTTCATTGGCCTTGTTGGGCCTACGAGGGTTAACGATGTTAACTCGAAAAGTCGAATTGTCACATCATCCCCTTGTTGAAGGAATTTTCGTCCCGAAAATTAACAAGTGTTAGGAGTAGTTAGGAAACTACTTACGAGTTTAAATCATACGTGTTAGTGTGATTTGATCATTCCATGTGCTTGTGTGTATTCACACACAAAATCTAATGCTTGTAACATCACAACTAAATGTGATCGTGCAATATGACTGTTTGCGTGTGCACTAGTTAATTCACCTAACTGTGACTGTTTGTGTTTGATCATACAGTGTTGTGTAACCTCACACATAGTGAGTGTCTATAACTGTTTGTACTATGCAACCCCGCACATAGCAAAATGTGTGTAACCAATCATGCATGTACTACCATAACATGTAACATATGAAATGTAACACATAAAATGTATAGAATGTAATGTAGCACAAATGTTTGTAACCAAAACCAACTGAACAAAGTGTTTGTATATTGTACTATGTAATCTCACACATAGCAATTGTTTAAATGTAGTCGACAACATAGAAACTTCCAAAATTCATGCGTAACTGTAAATTCACGAGTACATGGGCCCCTGTATTCGTCAACTTACCTTACCCAATTATTCTGGTTCCTTCTATATGTAACTCCACCATAGTTTAACTAATCATGACTGTACCACCATGAAATGTAGTACCTCAAATGTAATGTTTGAAATGTAGTACATTGTTTGAAATCAATCATGTATGTACTACTATGAAATGTTTGTGTTTGCATTCTGCAAAGCTGGGTGTTCAGCCCAGTTGTTTATACTAACTTCAATATAATGTGTTCGTGCTTACAGTTAGAGTGTGAAATATCACATCATCCCCTTGTTGAAGGAAATTTCGTCCCGAAATTTAACGCACCTTCATAATGTTTGTTGTTGTTTTGAATACGTGAGGATACTTTTTCATCATTTGATCTTCTCTTTCTCATGTGAATTCAGGATCCTGTCGTGAATTCCTCCGAGCTTTGACTATCGAAATCTTGCTTTGTTTGAGTTGTTCGACCTCTCGGTCCATGATTTCAACCGGTTCCTCAACGAATCGTAACTGTTCGTCCACTTGCATTTCTTCAAGTGGTACTACCAATGTTTTAGCAGAAAGACGTTTCTTTAAATTCGAAACATGAAATACATTATGAACTCCATTGAGTTTATTCGGTAATTGAGTTGATACGCAACCGGACCAATCCTTTTTCAGGATCTCAAAAGGTCCTACGTAACGTGGACTAAGCTTCCCGCGCTTGCCGAATCGTATCACACCTTTCCAAGGTGTTACCTTTAGAAGAACTCGGTCTCCTACTTGAAATTCCAATGGTTTACGATGTTTGTCAGCATAGCTCTTCTGTCGCTCCCGAACCGCTGCCATACTGTTCTGGATTTGTAAGAGAATTCCACCAACGGTAACTGGTTTTCCCAGTTATCACCAAAGTCAATTACACAAGCTCGTAACATATCCTCTAGCGTTTGAATCGTGCGTTCACTTTGACCGTCGGTCTGTGGATGATAGGCGGTACTCATATCCAAGCGAGTCCCCAATGACTTATGAAGAGATTTCCAAAAGTTGGAAGTAAATCGGGCATCCCGATCTGATATGATAGAGATTGGCACGTCATACCGTGCTACCACTTCCTTGATGTAAATGCGAGTCAGTTTCTCCATCTTATCAGTTTCCTTGATTGCTAAGAAGTGTACGGGGTAACTTAGTAATGAAGTCCATCGAAATCTGTTCCCATTTCCACATCGGTATCTCTGATTGTTGCAGGAAACCAGATGGCTTCTGATATTCAACTTTGACTTTCGAACAAGTCAAACATTTGCTAACGTACTTAGCGATATCAGCTTTCATGTGAGGCCACCAATACAGTGCCTTCAAGTCATGATACATCTTATCTGATCCCGGATGGACTGAATATCTGGACTTGTGCGCTTCGTCCATCACGAGTTCCCTTAAACCTCCATACAAAGGTATCCAAAGTCTATCAATGAAATAACGAATTCCATCAGACTTGACATCCAACTGTGTTTCCATCCCGCGTAGAGATTCCTGTACCAAGTTTTCCGTTTTCAAAGCCTCAATCTGAGCACTGCGTACCTTATCAGGTAAGTCAGTATGTATTGTCATCATAAGTGCGCGAACCCGTCTTGTTCCCGTTGTATCTTTTCTGCTCAAAGCATCGGCTACGACATTAGCCTTTCCCGGGCGATACTTAATCGCACACTCATAATCGTTCAACAATTCAACCCATCGTCGTTGCCTCATATTAAGCTCCTTCTGATCAAAGATATGTTGCAAACTCTTATGATCAGTATAAATAGTACACTTAGTTCCATACAAGTAATGCCTCCAAATCTTCAAAGCAAAAACCACTGCTCCTAACTCCAAGTCATGAGTAGTGTAATTCTTTTCATGTGTTCGTAGTTGTCTGGAAGCATAAGCGATCACTTTATCCCGTTGCATCAACACACATCCCAATCCCTGTGCAGATGCATCACAATACACCGCAAAGTCTTCCGTTCCTTCCGGTAAGGACAGAATTGGTGCACTGCAGAGTTTCTGTTTCAATAACTGAAATGCAGCTTCCTGTTTATCCGTCCAGTTATACTTTGTTCCCTTGTGCGTCAGAGCTGTAAGTGGTTGAGCGATCTTTGAGAAACCTTCAATGAATCGTCGATAATAACCCGCCAAACCAAGGAATTGTCGTACCTCAGTAGGGGTCTTTGGCGCTTCCCAATTCTTAATCGCTTCAATCTTTGCTGGACCTACATGTATACCCTTTTTATTAACTATCTGACCCAAGAACTGTACTTCTCGCATCCAGAAATCACATTTCGAGAACTTAGCGTACAGTTGTTCTTGTTTCAATAATTCCAATAATAGTCGAAGATGTTCAGCGTGTTCCTCCTCAGATTTGGAATAGATGAGAATGTCATCAATGAAAACAATGACAAACTTATCAAGATAAGGTTTACAAACACGATTCATGAGATCCATGAATACGGCTGGAGCGTTTGTCAACCCAAATGGCATGACCAAAAACTCATAATGGCCATATCGTGTCCTGAATGCTGTCTTCGGAATATCTTCCTCCTGGACTCTTAGTTGATGATAACCCGACCTGAGATCAATCTTCGAGTAATAACTCGAACCTTGCAACTGATCGAACAGATCGTCAATCCTGGGTAACGGATACCGGTTCTTGATAGTAACCTTATTCAATTCCCGGTAATCGATACACATACGAAAAGTCCCGTCCTTCTTCTTGACAAACAATACTGGAGCTCCCCATGGTGAAAAACTAGGTCGTATGAAACCCTTATCCAACAACTCTTACAATTGTGTGGATAACTCTTGCATTTCTGACGGTGCAAGTCGATAAGGCGCCCTAGCTATCGGTGCTGCGTCTGGTGTAAGGTCGATTCGAGATTCCACCTGTCTGATAGGCGGTAATCCCGGCAAGTCTTCTGGAACTACCTCCGGAGATTCACAAACTACTGGTACATCTTCAATCTTCTTCTCAGCTACCGGCTTTTCAGTTATATGTGCTATAACTGCCGTATGACATTTCCGCAGACATTTGTGTGCTTTCATACAAAATATGAGACGCAGTGGCGTACTGCTCTTCTCGCCTTGTACATACCGTGTCTCTCCATGCGAAAGAGGTATTCGAACTATCTTTTGATGGCATACTATTTTAGCCTGGTGTTTGGACTATCAGTCCATGCCAATGCCTACATCAAAACTGCCTAAAGAGGTAGGCATAAAGTCAATGTCATGTGTTTGATCCATCAATTCAAGAACACATCCTTTAGGAATATGGTTTACAACAACTAACTTATCATTAGCTAGTTCTATAGCGTATGGGTTTTCTAAAGCAGTAGGACTAATACTTAACAATTTATAAGATTTGCTAGATACAAAACCCTAATCTGCACCAGTGTTAAATAGCATAGAGGCAGAGTGATAAGTCAAGAGAAACGTACCCGTAACGAAGTTGGGATCTTCCCATGCCGGACGTTCTCCAATCACAACAGCTCTGTTCTAGCAACATTTGTGTTGTTGTTGCTGTTTCCTTTTGTATTTATGTCATTAACCCTTCTTTTCTTGAGTTGTGGGCACTCCTTCTTGAAATGTCCTGATAAGCCACACTCAAAACATCCTTTCTGTGTGTTACTTCGGTTGAGTGAGCTTGCCTGCAGTTTCCCTCGACAATCTTTTGCTACATGACCTACCTTTCTGCATCGCTGACATCGGTATTTGTCACATTGTTTCCCAAAGTGATGGAATTTACATTTGTTGCACTTTGGGTATTTACCATTATACTCTCCCGATGACTGTTGGTTATTGTTTGGATTGTGATGAGTCTTGTTGGATTTCTGCTTGCGATTTTTCTGAAATGACGGCTGAGTGAAATTCTTGGAATCAATGCTATCCCATTTTCTTTTGTGGTCTCCCACTTTGGCTGTCACTGTTCGTTTGGGTAGTGTCCCTTGTTGCATCACTTGATCAGTCAGTTGGTGTGCCAGTCGAATAGCTTGCTGTATGGTGGTAGGATTTGCAGATATGATCAATTTTCGAACCTGAGATACCAGTCCTCCAATATATTTCTTGATCCACTTGCTAGATGAGGTTGCCCTGTGTGGTAGGAGTCTTGCTAATTGCTGGAATCGAGTAGTGTATTCCTCAATATTAGAACCTTTCATCTTGAGTTGCCCGTATTCATCCTCAAGTTTTTGCATTTCATTACGGGAACAATACTCCTCCTGCAACAGGATTTTGAATCCGATCCAAGTAAGTGCATTGGCTGTATTCAAACCGAGTGTCTGTACGATAGAGTTCCACCATGTCAAGGCTGAACCCTCCAAAGTACCAATAGCGTATCTGACCTTGTTTTCTTCCGGACAATTGCACATCTCAAACACCGATTCTAACTGTTCAATCCATCGAAGAAGTCCAACGGCTCCTTCCGATCCTTTGAAATTACGTGGTTTGCAGTCCAAGAATGTCTTGAACGTGCACATTTGTAGGTTTACCAGTTCCCCCGTTGGATCATGTGGTTCTGTTTGGTATGTTTGCGTATAGTTTGCGATTGTCTCGGTAATTCGAGTGTTAATAAATGCCTCAACTTCCGTTGTGGTCATGTTAATGTTTCCCCCAACCATGATCTTCCTATTTACAAATATACATAATGAGACTACACCCATCGCATAATCATCACTCATGCACAAAGTAAATGTAACACACTACCATAGCCATTAAGGTAACAATTCTTAATCATTTATGATAAACTAGTGCTTACAATTGTTTGTCAAAGAGACGCAAAACAACTAAACACAGAATCTACTTTTATGAGTACAACCCACTCATATAAGTTTGTTACTGAAAGATAAACAACATAAAGTAGCTAAACTCCATCATTTGGTGGTGCAACACTAGGAGATGAATCAGCCTGTTCTGGTGAACCACTCTCTGCACCATGATCATACTGTATATGTTCGGTGACAAGTATCAATGCTTGCTCGGCCAAATCCCCGACTACATTTGTTCCATCTATAGCCGCATTAGATAGTGCAATGGCCTCTTCGGCCCTTGCCTCGGCCATAGCCGCCCGTAGTTCCGTCTCTTGTTGTCGTGCCTCGGCCATAGTTGCACGAAATTCAGCATCTTGAAGTCGGTTGGTGAGTTCAACAATAGCATTTTGCATTATTTCCACATCCTCCACCAGATTCTCATGTAATTCATCTGTACGAATCAGTTCCTCCTTAAGACTCCTCCATTTATCCATAATCCAGTTGTTGCTCTCCAACAATCCTGTGATTGTCCCTGCCGCCTCGCGCATATTACGGATCTCTCGATCCATACGTGCCACGAATGCAGCAAATGCTTGCTCTAGCGGATACCCTAGAGCCGGTAATGTCCACATGCCAATAGTAGATGAAGTAGTGGATGGAGGAGGCACTCTCTCCTCGCGTACCCAGCTACGGATGAGATCAGGGAACCATTGCCAATAATGGCTGCTCCCTCTGGGTCTAATGTGAATATCCTCGCCGTAGTGAATAGTATCATCCACTGGCTCCAGTTTCCTCTTCTTAGCTGTTTCAATTTCCACATGTGACTCCTCATCAAGAATACGCTTAGACGATGATGCCATATCTGTTACATAATGCCATATGTAAGTGCATGCAAACTATCGTGTAAGCAAGTGTCTAATGTCTAACAGTTATAGTCTAAGTCTACAAAATGCAAACCTAGTTCGCTATAACCAATGGCTCTGATACCAATCTGTCACACCCCCAATTTCCAACTAACGGAATTATACCGTTTGGGAACGTGACAAACCAGGATCTCAGATCATTAGACATAACGAAGACCTCTATATGAATTTCAAAACATATGTTGGTCTAAAACTGTAATATCAAAGTTTCAATGTTTGCGGAAGCGTTTTAAAACCAATAACAATACGTAACAGTTTGAAAATGTAAAGTACAATTTCAATAACATTCCATGTCTTAATTAATCAAAACTAAAACACTTGAACTGAAATGCATGCATGAGACTCAACATTCTAGTCCCTGCTTGTCCTTGCTTGTGTCTTAGTGTCCTGAGAAAACATGTAAATCAAGTCAACACAATGGTTGGTGCATACACAGGTTTGAGCATTCACAATGTTCAAAACAGCAGTTTGAATATCAAGTTTGTAGATAACATAATCACACATGCACAGTCATGATAGCTAGTCATATAAACTATTTACACAAGTGGTCGACACCGAAGCTGACGAGTTGCCATGCTATAGCATGTTTTTGCCTTAACACTATTGTCTAGCACGAACAATAGCAATGTGTGTGTTTGGTCAGTCAAACACTTGCGTAGATCCCATCTACCAAGTGAGGTTTGTCAAACCCAATAGATCTATCTTCAACTACCACGCTTTGCACTCCGGCAAATTAAACGGTTCGAAAGAGAAGGCTTTGTAATGCTATGTTTGCACTTAATGTAAACAGCTAACTCATGCAAGTGATATGTATCTAAAAGCGTTTGTTGCACATGTTTTCTCCCCCAAAACAGTTAAAATAAGAAAGGGGCCGTGTACGCACCTTTGATGTTTGCAGAATGATCAAATACGTGAACTTGCGTATAAAATCCTCTTACGAAGGATCTGTGTTTAAACAATAACGTTGTGTTATTCGATTAATCGTTTTGTGCTTGAAATCACATACGTGTCAACACACGTATGTTAGATTTGTTAAGAATGTGTATACGTATATACGCGTGACTTAGAAATCGTTTAAATAAATCACATCATTATTTTATTTAAACCAACGTAATTATACGCGATTTCGTTTTCGGGTTAAAACATGAAATTTTATTTTTCTAATACGTTCGTATTCTCGTTACGGTTTCAACGCAACTTGAACCGATCAAATCGGAGTTAGAACGAATAAGATATGATCAAATTACTAACATAATATTAAAAACCCAAAAAGAATGGTCGGGGCCGGGATCGAACCCGCGACCCCCCTCTCCACCGCACACAATATCTACCATCTGATCTACCCAGGTTCTATTGAAAGATTATGGGTTTTAATTGTTTTAACTACTCAACCAACTGGTTTCTCTTTTAACACAATAGCCGAAGCATTCAACTCCTAATTGACCACGAATTCGAAATTATTCAAGTCTGGAATCATGGGGTTTTTGTTTAGTAATAATTTTCGAACCTTTACCCATAATTTAATTTGAATATTTCATTCGTTTAGATTAAAATCCCCAAAAAGGTTTATGTTAAGAACCCTAAAAATCGTTTTCATAAAATTCGTTTTTGTTTCATAAAATCAACATGGGTTTATCCTTCATCGGTGCTTTCTGAAACTAACAGTAAGATTTAATTTGATTTTTAAGTTGGTTAAGTTAGAAACTCCCAATTCGTTTTTGTCCAAGAACCCTAGTTATTAAACTCAATCGATTCGATGTTGTTACTAGAAATTAGTTTGTGGTTTTGCTATATCGGGACCCTCTGAAGCTTTATATGTAGTTTAATTTAATTCTAAAACACGTTTGAGTAAAAAACCCCAATTCATTCTATATCAAGAACCCTAGAATTGAAACTTCATCAATTTGATGTTGTTATACGAAATTAGTATAGGGGTTTGCTTAATCGGCATCTTTAGGTAGTTTAGGAACGAATTTTTACCTTGAATGATGTCGATTTGATATATTTCGCCTATAGGCTTGAGTTCGGCCGCCCCTTAGATGAGATCCGTCTCCCAATGCTTTTTGGTTCGAATTTCGTTGTGCAACAGGTCCTAAAGGAGTCGACTAAAGGTTTTAAAGTGACAATTCGGACGATTGATGTCGAATTATGTGATCTTAATGATGACTAGTAACGGTTTCGACTATAGGAGTAATTTTGGCATTAATTCAATGATTTTATGACACAATAACTGAGGGTAACTGATATTCATCATTATTGGGTGATGAATTAATAATCAATTCGAGTAATTATAGAGTTTTAATGCGAAATTCAAATTTCATAAACCTTTTGGCCGAATTTTGACTTGTAAAAGTCAAAATTGGTCATTTTACCCCTTTACAAGTCAATTCCTATTAAATTGGATATCTCTAAACCTAATTTGATCAATACTATAACTTCTAGTTCAATTTTGCTTAATTTCGGATTATTTCTGATACTTCCGGGCTAACGAGATTAATCCGAATTTGCCGGATTGTCACTAATTGGCCACCTGGAACGTTGTTGGACTTGATTAACCCAATTGGACCTCCTAAATACTATTGGGCCTACCTTGGGCTTGATTGGGCCTATCTAGACCTCAATGGGCCTACAATGGCCTCATTGGGCCTTCTTTGACCTTACTGGGTCTTCTTTAGCTTAACTGGGCCTTCTTGGGCCTTACTGGGCCTTCATTGGCCTTGTTGGGCCTTCATTGGCCTTGTTGGGCCTACGAGGGTTAACGATGTTAACTCGAAAAGTCGAATTGTCACAGTAGTTTGGTGATGAAATCCATGGAAATTTGCTCCCATTTCCATTGTGGGATTTCGGGTTGTTGTAGCATACCTGATGGTTTTTGGTGTTCGGCCTTAACCTTAGAACAGGTTAGGCACTTTCCGACATATAGAGCGATGTCTTTCTTCATTCCGGGCCACCAATAGTATTCCTTGAGATCTTTATACATTTTGTCGGCGCCCGGATGAACGGAGTATTTGGATTTGTGGGCTTCATGAAAAATGAGCTCTTGGATGTTGTTCAGCTCGGGAACCCACATTCTTTCTTGGAAATACAACACATCATCTTCCTTTAGTTCTAGTCTCTTCTCCGCCCCGCATAGCAGTTCTTCTTTGAGTTCCTTTGCCTTTAGAGCTTCCTTTTGTGCTTCAAGAATTTGGGTTTTGAGAGAGGTTTGTATTGTCATACCCAAGGCGCGTACGCAAACGGGTTTGATCCTCTCTTTTCTACTTAGTGCATCAGCCACCACGTTTGCTTTACCGGGATGGTAGCGTATGTCACAATCGTAGTCGTTGAGTAATTCAACCCATCTTCTTTGACGCATATTCAACATTTTTTGATCAAGGATGTGTTGGAGGCTTTTGTGATCGGTGTATATAATACACTTGGTACCGTAGAGGTAGTGTCTCCAGATTTTTAAAGCAAAGATAACGGCTCCCAACTCCAAGTCATGAGTGGTGTAGTTCTTTTCATGCACTTTGAGTTGTCGGGATGCATATGCAATAACTTTGTCTTTTTGCATCAACACGCAACCGAGACCTTGGTGCGATGCATCACAGTATACGACAAAGTTATCAGTGCCGTCGGGGAGTGATAGGATCGGGGCTTGGCATAATTTGTGTTTTAGTAATTGGAAAGCCTCTTCTTGTTCTCTTCCCCAATTGTACTTTTGCTCCTTTTGGGTGAGCATGGTTAATGGTTTGGCTATTTTTGAGAAGTTTTCAATGAATCTACGATAGTATCCGGCCAACCCTAAGAATTGTCGGATTTCTGTCGGGGTTGTCGGTGCTTCCCATTTCTTTACCGCCTCAATCTTGCTTGGGTCGACTTGAATACCCTTATCATTAACCACATGACCAAGGAAGTGAACCTCCTTTAACCAGAACTCGCATTTGGAAAACTTGGCATATAGTTTCTCCTTTGCCAAGAGTTGGAGTACTAGCTTTAGGTGTTGCTTATGATCCTCTTCGTTTTGTGAGTATATAAGGATATCGTCGATGAACATGATCACGAACTTATCGAGGTAAGGCTTGCATACACGGTTCATTAGGTCCATAAATACCGCAGGGGCATTGGTGAGTCCGAAAGGCATTACTAAGAATTCGTAGTGCCCGTATCTTGTTCTGAATGCGGTTTTTGGGATGTCGTCTTCGTGGATTCTTAATTGATGATAACCTGACCGAAGGTCTATCTTTGAGAAGTGCCTAGACCCTTGTAATTGGTCGAACAAGTCATCAATCCGAGGAAGAGGATAGCGATTTTTGATGGTTACTTTGTTGAGCTCCCTATAGTCGATGCACATTCGAAAAGATCCATCCGTCTTTTTGACAAATAGAATGGGTGCTCCCCATGGTGAGAAACTCGGTCGGATGAATCCTTGATCCAAGAGTTCTTGTAATTGGCTTGATAACTCTTGCATCTCGGATGGTGCGAGACGGTAGGGTGTCTTTGCTATCGGTGCCGCTCCTGGAATCAGGTCGATACGAAATTCCACTTGTCGAACGGGTGGTAATCCAGGTAGCTCATCGGGGAATACTTCGGGAAAGTCGCGGACTATTGGTATGTCTCCGATCTTCTTCTCTTCTTGGTCTTTGACTTTGATATGGGCAAGGAAGGCTTGACATTCCTTCTTCAGATACTTACGTGCCTTCATAGCAGAAATGAGGTGTAGTTTCCTACTTGCTATTTCTCCTTGAATTTCTAGTGCTCTGCCGTTTGGTAATGGAACCCGAACAATTTTGAGGTGACATTGGATTTCAGCTTGATGTTTGGACAACCAGTCCATCCCGATGACTACATCGAAGCTTCCAAGTTGGATGGGAATGAGGTCTAGATAGAATGAGTGGCCGTCATAACTAAGGACACAACCCTTGAGGATTTTTCGTGCAGTTAATAGTTTTCCGTTGGCTAATTCTATGGTGTAGATTTCAGTTAAAGGGGTAGATTTTTGGTTTACTACATGCTCAAACTTAGTTGATATGAAACTTTTATCAGCACCCGTGTCAAATAGAATAGATGCAAAGTGATTGTTTACAAGAAACGTACCAGTAACGACGTTGTTGTAAATTTGGTGATTTAAGGTGTTTAATATATTGTTGTGGTTGTTCAATTTAATGAAGTTTTACTCAAATTGGTGTTTTGAATCACAAGTGGTGTGATCATGACATTGGATTATTCACAAGGTGTGTGAATGTCCTTTGTTGGGTGTAATCAAGTTAGTAAAACACAAGTAGATGTGGTTTACTTAACTTGAGAAATCTAGTGGAATAAGATTTCAAATGGTGTTTTGGGTACAAACGACCCGTTAGTAAATCGTTTGACATTATAACCTTGATGGTTGTAAATTTGGTGAATTAAGGTGTTTAATATATTGTTGCGGTTGTTCAATTTGAAATCCTTGGTGAAAAAGGATAAGGGGAGAGAACAAAATGGAAGCAGTTTTAACATGGTCATGTTCTCCTGGAACACGCCCATGTCATATCAGTGCATCAGATTCTGGAAAACCTTGTGACATGGACATATTCCCTTGGAACACGCCCATGTTGCGTCTGTTTATCTAAAAATGTCATAAATTGATTTATTTCAGCTTTGATGCGGATTCCATGGGTAAATCTAATTGGTTTGAGCAAGAATTAAAGATTTAAGGGGTTTTGGGTGAAAACGACACGTTAATAAATCGTTTTGTGTTCGGGTCAAATAATGTTTCCAAATTATATTTGGGAAATTATTAATGTATCCATATGGTGTTATGAGATACACGTGGGGAAATAGATGGGTGATCTTACTTAGTTTTAACGAACTAACGGTGAATTAAATGTGGTGTTTTTCAGGTGAACGAAAAGGGTGAAGGCTGACGTGATCGGATTGCTCTAAAGAACTCGGGTTGAACGCGTTTTTGGTTGAAAACCCAACATTTTGGAAATATTGCAAAGATGTTTAGGATGTTTGCTTGACAAAACATTTGTAAATGACTTTCGGTGAAGGGTTGAGTTATTTTGGGTGTTTAAACTTGATGTTTTAGTTAAAAAAATCTGGGACCTAAACTTTGATGTTGTTTTAAAATACGTGTTATGCGTGTGGAAATTTTGGGGCTTACATGTATGTTTTTTTATTAATGTTAAACAAGTGAAAAAATGTAATGAGCTATTGACCGAAGCAAGGGAGAGTGTTTTGAGGTTATTAATATAATGGATAATTCTACTCTAAGTAAACTCATTGGCATTACTGAGCGAACCCCAGAAAAAGGTGCAAGAAATTTATTTATTGATATTTTAAGCGAAAACTAGTAATAGGTACCTAGCTAATTACATATTTATATGTGTAGATGAGAGGAGCCAACATACCCGGATCTTTGATGAAGAAAATGCTTCAATACCAACCTTTAGCCTTGGTCTTACCCAAGAGAAAGAAGAGAAAGGTATGTGTAAAGTTGCTATTTTTGAAGCAGATTTAAACACATGTATAGGTATACTATACAAGAGTATATATGCTACATATCCACTATCAGAAACATGTGTAGGTATCTTACTCGTGTGTATAGATATTACACGTTCATATATGTAGGTAAACCCATCTACTAATCATGTGTACATAAATATCTCATGTGTAGTTCAGATACTCACGTGTAAACATAGTACACATCTAGGCGTTTCAAGTATCTGGAATAGATACAGTGTTAGAGATTTGTTTGTGTATATATATATGTCTGTGTATTGGTGATCAAACATATAATATAATAGATTGGATTATCTAGCCTGGTTCTCTTTAATTCAAGATTTGTGATTATGTGGTAGTTGAATGTTAAGTCTTTATAATTGAGGGGCATTACTATGTTCAGTAATAACTAGTAATCGTTTATAAAATATAGGAAAAACAAAGACAACTACAAATGATGAGATAATAAATGCTTCAATACCAAGTTTTAGTCTAGGTCTTTCCCTAGAAACACTTGAAAAAGGAATGCATAAATTTATGACTTTCAATATGAACTTACAAATCAATTGTATCCTTTATATATGTGGCTACAAATCAGTAGTTTGTTGTTAATTTTAACGAAATACAGGAAAAACCAAGACTGATAAAATTGACGAGATGATAAATGCATCAATACCAAGCTTTAGTTTGGGTCTTACCCAAGAAACACAAGACAAATGTATGCATCTTTCTTTACATGTTTATTACATGTTTAAATGTGTCTGTACATACGTAGTTGCAACTCACTTGTTTTGATATTATTAATTGTAAGTAAATATAGGAAAAACCAAGACACTTAAAAGTGATGACTTGATAGATGCCTCAATACTAAGGTTTAGCCTGGGTTTTACCCAAGAAACCCTAAAAAAAGGTATGTGAAATTTATTTATTTGGATATCAAGTGAAAAATTTAAACATATGTATACATAACACCTGAATATGATAATCTTCCATTTCAACATGAGAAGTGTTACACACTCTGCGCATGTGTACATTTATTTCAGCCTAACAATAAATTAACATGTAGTGATTATTCCTAAAATACATGTGCAGCTCATGGTGATGATGAGGATTTAATTACAGGAAACGATCAGGAAAAAACACATAAAATGTGTGAAAAAGGTACGCGTCGATTATATAGATACAAAGTTTGTCAATATACATGTGTAGTTGTGTTACGAATGTGTATGTTTATGCATATGTGTAGTTATAGTTCTATCATGAAATTGGATTTACTTAGTCTGGTTATATGAGGAATGTGTACATTATACAAGTGGCATGTGTATAATGCAAATGAAAACATGTGTATATTTATACACATGTGTACTCACAACTCATTTCCAGCATCACAATATACATGTGTTTAGTTTAATATTAGTTTGATTAATTTAAGGTTTTATTAGGGTTTAGTAATTATTAGTTTTAGATTTGATTGGTTTAAGGTTATTAGTTTAATATTAGTTTGATTAGTTTAAGGTTTTATTAGGGTTTAGTAATTATTAAATTTAGATTTGATTGGTTTAAGGTTATTAGTTTAATATTAGTTTGATTAGTTTAAGGTTTTATTAGGGTTTAGTAATTATTAGTTTTAGGTTTGATTAGTTTAATGTTTTATTAAGGGAGGGGTTATGTACACACCCCAGAATTTTAATTCAACACCTCGGTCGCCACCCATACGCCCCGTAGTGGCCACTACGGGGCGTTTTAGCCACAGACTGACAACCTTAAACGATAGAATTCTTTTGTCAGCTTTTTCAGACCTATACGCCATGTAGTGACCACTAGGGGGTGTATAGGGTTAAAAAAAAATCAAACGCAGCAGCTTGGGGCGTTTGAGTGTGATTTGGGGGGTTTGGTATGTTTTTTGGGGTGTAAAAATATAGTTTTTTTGTTAAAAAATATTAAAAATATAAAATTTTGTTTAAAAACTATTTTTATATTTTGCGACGTATCTCTCGTAGCATTTATACTTTACGACGACGTATCTCTCGTACGTTAAAAAGTTTAGTTATTTTTTTAAACGCATGTTTTTTGTTTGTAAAAATCTAACATTTTTTTGTTTAAAACTTGTTTTTTATTTTTTACGGTCTCTCGGTTCGTTTATTTTTTAATTGTTTTTTAGAACTTTTAGTTTTGAAAGCTAAAAATGTTTTTAATTTTTAGATTTAATTAAAATTTAAATATATTAATTAATTGATATATGAATGACGTTCTTTGTTTAAGCATACTGATGTTACAGAATAATACGATAAATAATGCATCACCAACCAAAACATATTTAAATAATAAACACACATCAACAACAAAACATATAATAATAAACACGTATCACCAACAAAACATATTTAAATAAATATATGCACGCATCATCAACCAAAACAACCAAATATATGCACGCATCATCAACCAAAACAACCAAATATATACAAACCATAAACATGAATACAAGTGTTTGTTTAACAAATACAAATATAACTGAAAATACTAAGGTGGAGGTGGAGGTGGAGGAGGATAATCTCGTGGCTGAGGAACTGCAGGAAGCTGGATACCCTCAAATTGTGCATGCCTAAGCTCGACATGCACATGCCACGAGATCAGATCCTCCAACCGATCCAGTCGTCGCGTCAGCTGCTTGCTGGTATGAGCGAGCCGCTGACTGTGCTCAACCTGCTACTGGATCTGCAACAGCTGCTGCTGGACGAGCTGCTGCGTCGAATCAGCTATACCCTGCAGCATAGCCTCGACACGAGCCGTAAGCCATACCGCTCTGTATATGCGCTCAGGATGCTGATGTGGCACATCCTGATGCGGCTCCCCCTCGCCATGTGGTGGTGGTGGCGGCGGCGGCGGTGGCGGCTGCTGGGGCTGCTGCTGCGACTGGTGCTGTTGGAACACGGGCATAGGGTCCTCGTCTCTGTAATGGAGATCATTTGGCCCCGGCTGCCAAATGACCCCCCTGACGAGGGAAAATCGAAGCCCGAGCCGTGGAAATGTCTGTGCGATACGCATGCCCAGCACCGTCCGTCGATCTAAACGAACTGGATGAAAGGCCTCCATACCGGCAGGCTCTAGATCTATAAGCCCGTTAAAACGAGCAATACGGGTCACATACACCCCCCCCCGAAGATCAGCCCCCTCTCCTGGCGGTGGTAATATGTGCTAAAGTACTCCGCGAGACAACGTGCAAGGTTGCACGGTCTCCCACTCAAAATACAATACAAAAAAAATAAATCCTGTGAAGTGCACCACTCCTGGCTCATGCCACGTCCTGTAACAGACGAGGCAATGCACCGGTGAAAATACCTGATGAGGGGGTCACGAATACGGGTGACCCGGGCGCTGCCGTCAAAGGCATCGTCGCCGATCCGAGGCCACCAAGCACTGACGACGGCGTCGTCAGCTGTATGAATAGCCGTCGTGTAGATCGGCATATGAGTCTCCTCCTCGGTGTACAAACCGAGGACACTCCCAAACTCTGCCAAAGACAGATGGTACACGGCCCCTCAGAGTCTAAAAGATACCTCCGCCTGCTGCGCCTTACCTGGCTGTGGCTGGAAATCAGGAGGCTAAGGCCTGAACCTAAATGTCGAAAGAAACTCCACCGTGATGAGACGATACTGCGGAGCATATGTCATCTTAAACAGACGAGACCATGGCGTGTCCTCGCCAATGATCGCCGTCATCCTCTCCTGCTGGCCAAGCTCTGCCAGCAAATCGTAGTCAATCGCCTTCTGGTTGCCCATCTCCTTCTTCAGGAGTCGATCACGCCTCCTACGCGCGCTCGTCCCCTGAGGAAATGCCAACCAGGGATGGTCCCTAAGCTCGTCGAAATGCTCGACATCTAGATCATCAACATGCGGCTGTCCCACATCGTCATCAGCAATATCCATCTCATCAGAAGAAGACATATCTGAAGGATAATAATAATAATAATAATAATAATAATAACAACAATAAATATTAAATAATAATAATAATAATAATAACAATAAATATTAAATAATTATAATTATAATAATAATAATAATAACAACAATAAATATTAAATAATAATGATAATAATAATAATAATAATAACAATAAATATTAAATAATAATAATTATAATAATAATAATAATAATAATAATAATCATAATAATAATAATAATAATAATAATAATAATAATAATAATATTTAAGGCAAACGCCCCGTAGTGGCCCAAATGGGGCGTTTGGTTTGAATAATCTGGGGCAAATGCCCCGTAGTGGTCCAAACGGGGTAAACGGGGGTGCGTTTGCCTCACGATCCCAACCCCCGGTCATCCACCTTAACCCTAATCAATCAAACGGGTCGGATTACTAACCTTGAAGTCGTAAACGAGGAACAAACGGGTGTCAGCAACGGTGGTCGGCGGAGGTGGCGTAGAGAGCAAACGGGGGGCGGGTGCCGTTTGTGGGGGAAACGGGGGTGCGTTTGGGGGTTATCGAAAATGCATATGCCACGTAGTGGGCACTACGTGGCGTTTAGATTTATTTTTTTTTAATTTAATGTTATATTACATATAATGATATTATATTTTATATACTTGTATTGTATTTAATTGTAATCTTCTTTTACTAATAATGAATCTTATAATTCTAATATTTTACTATTTATTATAATTTATATAATATAAAAAATATTTCAATTATACTTTATCTTATAATATAATTTTATAATTATTCAACCCGTGTAATACATGGGGTTTTAGGCTAGTTATATATATAATTATATTAAATATAATTATATTATATTTAATTGTATTATATATAATTGTATTATATTTAATTGTATTATATATAATTGTAATATAGATTATTGGTTCGAAATGTTTCGTTAGAAACAATGACAGATAAATACAAATTGTCGTTGTTACAAAGTTTCGTTGTGATAATATACTTCTTTGTTTGCGTCTATAATCGATTTGTACCGTTGGATTCGTTCTTGATAAACCATCTCCCACGCACCGGCCGCATCATTTCGGTAACGTTTCCAGACCGCACTTAGGGTTGGAATTGGATTACCCCCCCTCCAACCTTAGGTTCACGAAATGCATGGGCATATGAAGAAGACAAACCACATTATGTTGTGGTATTGACGATGGAGCTAACCATAACGGGAAAAACGTGACACACCCTCCTTGACTGACAAGGTGAACTATCACGCCAAATCGTTGTGCAACAACAAGTCCCGTATAAGGCAAAAGCATCCAATGTTCTTCAGGTGCAGGTCTGATATCAAACCAGTTTATGCTATGACCTATTGCTTCATATAAATTTTCATCAACGGAGTTAAAAACATATCTGTATGCTTCCTTATTGGTGTCCACCTCTTGTAACAGTTGCTGGCGAACGAAACCCCATTGATTTTCATCGAACCCTAACCCAACGGCTACAGACTTGAATCCACAATTACCGTCTGGCATAACATCTTGTATGTTGCTTACATAACAATGAAGCATTGAAGGAATGTAACCACCAAATCGTCTAAGATTGTTCATTCCTTTTGGTTTCACTGGCGAGGCAACTACCGAGTCAACTTGACTTGTCTCGAGTCCTTTTTTCCCTCTAGAAGACGTTGAAAGACTACGTTGGAGGGCCGGTCTTTGCTGGTTTGACATTGCTGGAGTGAATGAACTATGCCTTGGAAGTTGAAAACTACTCTCTTGTGAGTCGACAACTGTGCTTTGTCTAGATTCATTACCTCTTTGTTGTTGAGCCTTCAATCTCGGACGTCCGCGTGTATCCTTCTGAACCAATGGCGTTTTCTTTTCACTTTTAAACGGAAACACTTGCGAAAGTATTTTTTTAACCAGACTCTTTTTCACTTACTCAGGTTTTGAATTTATTTCCTGCGTCACCAGACCCATTTGTTCTGCGACGTCGATTTCTTCGTCTTCTAGAAGTGTCGGGTACCGAGTATCAAGTTTTGTCCAGAAGATGTCTATATCAGAAAGCGGGATAATCGTGTGTGTATACAAATGAAAGGAAAATAATCAGTTTACAACAAAAAAATGTAAAAAACAAACAAAGAGGAATTGATTACAGTAATTTGATACCTGTATTTTCGTATGTTGAGATCCGACAGGCACATGGCAAGCCACAACTTGTCCATAACTGGTGGCCGCATGACATACTACCTTGACACATAACCTTTATCTTATTTATTTCATCAAGTAGTAAATCAAGAGCTTTATGTGAAACCTTGCCACGTAAGTTA
The DNA here is from genome assembly GCA_009363875.1 of Mikania micrantha. NCBI lineage: Eukaryota > Viridiplantae > Streptophyta > Magnoliopsida > Asterales > Asteraceae > Mikania > Mikania micrantha. Next base: position 39,072,869 of record CM018685.1, read on the forward strand.
TAAAACATGGGTATTTTATGATGACCCATTGTCTTTATTAAACTTGTTTCAAACCCATGTTTCATGCTTACCTCCTGTGTCACACCCTGAGCAGGGCGGGGTAGGATCTGGTTTCCCCGACGGGCGGAAGGTTCCCGGAGCGCGATATCGAAAGTGATAATCGAAATGATCAGATTGTTCGCATTGCACATGATATATAAATGAGAAACTTGCTAAAATAAAATAGGATTACAGAGTTACATTATATCAGTTAAGTTTACAATTTAACAATGTAAATCCACTATCACATCATAAGTCTTCAATCTTGTAGCTGCACAAGATTATACAAAACAAACTGTATAATGATGCTTCAAAATATGCAGGTCCAAAAAGCTAGGTCCTCTATCAGATAACCTAATCCAAAGAAATAACTCTTCAGTTGACCTGTTCGTCACCTGAGAAGTCATGCAAAAATAAAGTCAACACATGGTTGGTGAGTTCATATAGTTTAGTATTTGAAAATGATTTGAAAATGATTTGAAAATCCCTTTCGGTAAAGACCCTAAACTCATTAACTTCAATGTAATATCCATATCGGTATGCTTATAGATAGGGCATACCCCTGAGTCGAGCCTACAAGCCCGCCCAGACGCCATCCCACCACATACTAATACGTATCTGACACTGTTGTTAATGATAATTAAGCATTTTTACCCTTAACACAATCCCATGAGTCCTTCTGTTTGTTGTCCCTGTAGTTACAATTATTTGAAATCTATGTTGACCTCATCAGTTCATCACACAATATGATCAACCACAGTAATTGTATAAACAGTTATAAATGCTTAATTAAATAAATAAATAAACATTTAATAAAATCTAAGTCCAAATGATTGGGGCCTTGGTCAAACTCGAGTAGACTAGTCTGTCAATCTAGGTACTTAGTAGTTAGGGAATATGTAAATATCCTCAAACATACGACCTACAAATCAAACGGTCTAGCCAGGACTTCTTGAAATGTAGGGTTTTTGTTTCGTCTGTTTTGGCATATGTTATCTCTGATATTTCCCAGGCTTTCCCTTGAAAATGATTTATTGATTCGTCTGATTCTGTTACAAGATGTACTTGATTCGTTGATCATAGAATACTAGATTCATTGATCAATTGTACACTTGATTCATTGTTCAACAAACACTTGATTTGTAGAACATTGAATATTGTCTTTGCAAAGATTGTTTCGTTTGATTTGTTGAAATCCCACACTTGTTTCGTCAAAATGTTTCGTATGATTCGTTAAACTCACCCACTTGATTTGTCAAAATGTTTCGTTTGATTCCTTGAAATCACCCATTTGATTCGTCAAAATGTTTCGTTTGATTCCTTGAACTCACACACTTGTTTTGTCAAAATGTTTAGTTTGATTCGTTTGAAATGTTTTGATCTGTTGAAATGTTTAGTTTAACCCGATTATTCACTTAATTTGTAAGTAAATCAGTTAGTAAACCTGCATAAAATCTTCCTAGACATGGTCTAGGATAACATTTATATATATGTAGAACATATAAATTTAAAGGCATTTAAGTAAACAATTTAAATAAACAGTTTACGCATGCTTCTCAGCCCCGCGTTTTAAAACAAAATGTTAGAAAAAGGGGCAATGAACTCACCTGTGTTGCCGTGCAATGAACCACAAAATATATGCGCACTCTTTGATTGTTGCCTAAGTATCTTTAGCACCTGAATTATTTTAAAGAATTCGAATACGATAAGTACATACGGGAATTGTCGTATCTACGGTTTGGTCTCGGTGTGCAACTACGTGTCCTAGATTACTAATGTATTTCTAGAATTCCTTCTATCTAAGTTAAACTATTACCCATTAGTAACCCAGATCCCACATTAAACATTTAAAGTATTTAAGTAAAACATTTTCAATTTATTACATTTTAAGTAATTCATTTATTTAGGAAAATCATTTAATTATATTGATAAGGTTTATAATTTAAATTTCTTTTTATGAAAAGCATAATTAATTTAAGAAAAGTGTAATTAAACATGATGGGCTTATATTAAACCCATTGGGCCGTTCCTGGGCCCATTATTAGACTTTTAGTTTCAAGCGATCTCTTGTTAGCTTATTGAGTAACTAACTTTGATGGTTTAAGTAAACCATTTAGGTTAGTCATCTGTCTTTGTAATTTCCAATGGTTTAGGTGTTAACATTTAAGTCAACCCATAACCTTTAGGTTCTTGTTTTCCATCCCTAGTGTAATCCTCCTTTGATATGGATATCTTAGTTTTAGGAGATTCCATTGTGTTTAACCAAATGAATGATCATCCCCTATAATGATTTCATACGGTAATTGTGCTAGAATATCCTAAGTTAGATTGATAGTTAATCCTAACATAGTTTTTATTGAAGTTTAGATCTCGTGGGCCTTATGTTAGGCCTAACTTGCCATTGTGACCCAATTGATTTCTATTGAACCTAATGACTAGCATGGCACTTTGTGAGCGATGTTAGGCTAAATAACTTAGTTCAAATGGTTAATGTGGAAATATTGTGACCTAGCCTTAATTCAAGATAACCGTAATGGATCTAGTAACACCATTGGGCCGAGATTAGTGGGTTAGACCAATTGGGTTTATTGACTTGGGCCGAAGGAATTGTATGGGCCCTTTATTTGAAAATGTTGGGCCTAAGCATAGAGTATGGCCGGTTAAGCCTATTGGGCCAAGAGTACGTGGGCTTTGGGCCAAGACAGTTGGGTTTGGGATGATGTTGTGCTGCTTATAGGTTTCGGCCGAGAAGAAGTTGGATTTCAGCTCCACACCAGCGAACCTTTTGTGCTAGGTTCGGTGATGTTCTTGATTCAGCCATGGTTCGTGCAGGTTTGTCGAGGGTTCGGCTGTGTCAGCCATGCAAAGAAGGTTCGCCGGTCATGCAGATCAAGCAAGGTTCGTTCCCTCTTGTTACAGGTTCGCCATCATGAGGGTCCGGGAAAAAGGTTCGTAGGGTTTATGCTTCACAGGTTCGTGGGTTTGTGTATTAGGTTCGCAGCCGCCAGGGGTTTGTCGGAATGGATGACAGGGTTCGGCCATGGCTTTAGGTATAACATGCAGGGTTCGTCACCCCAAAAAGGTTCGGCAAATAGAGAAAGGTTCGTGTCTAATAACCTGCAACCTGGGTTCGACCAGGGTTCGGACAATTGGTTCGTTTAGCCATGCAAGGTTCGGCCAGTGATGTAATAGGTTCGTAGAGTAGAGGGTTCGGCTAGAGCTGCTTTGTCTCATCTTGTAGTCGCCGAACCTGCAACTTCACCACCATCTCCTTCATTGCTCGACCTGATTTCTAAGCGGTTTACCTGGTGGGGTCTACTGGCAAGATTTTCGAGGGTGTGCAGGTCGTGAACATGGTTCTAATCCTGTTAATCATACGTGGGTCGCACAACAAAATAAAGAAAAATGAAAACCCTAGTTTCTATCACGTTTAAAGCTTCATACCTTAAATTTCAGTGGCCAAGGCTTCCGATCTGTTGTACTCCCTTGTAAAGCTCGTTCCTAGCTACGCGTGGACACCAAGAACTCGCGATTCCGTTGAGATTTGAGCTCGATCTTGAAGGTTGAAGATGAGATTTTAGAGAGAGAAAGAAACTTGAGAAATGAAAGAAATTGGTTCTTTCCACGTTTATATACCCCGGGGGTATTCGGGTTCGTTTCGGTTGCTCGGTTCACGTCTTCGTCGAGTTTTCGGATCGTAACGCGTGTAATTACGTAATTTAAATAAAAGGCTATATTTTATGTGTTTGGAAAGTGGTTATTTCTAGTAATGACATTAAATGCTATTATCTTAAATTATTTATCGAAGTTCATAAATTTTACGCGTTTTATTATTTATTCGCGTATTATAGTTTACGCGCCTAAATTAAAATAGTTTCATTCTAATTTATTTATGACGAGTTTCAAAATTGTAAAACAGGAAATATTTTATTTCCTTAACTTTATTATCGTTCGAATCGTCTTTCGTTTCGTTTCGTCAGAAAACGTCACTTACGCGCGTCTTCGTACAGAGCGCTAACTGTACGAACACGATCGTACGTTTCACTTTCTGATTTTGTTGTCTACTTTACAATTATCGTTTCAGATCGTTAAACTGTCTGATCTATTCGTACAGATCGTCACCTATACGAATAGTTCGTAGGTTTAGCATTCCGTAACAACTGTTATTGTTTTATTTTGTTTATCCTCACATACGTGTTATCCTAATAGATCCTAACAAATAGACCCATGATGGTTCGGGGTTGCCAGATAATTACCTGACTCAAGAACCATTGTTCTGAACCTTGTTTCTGTTACATGTTTATGAACCTGTTGGTTAATAACATGAAATGACTTTGACTATTGATCTGTATATGAATTTGAATAGAATGTGTATAGTTTGTGCCTGTTTACTGTTCATGCTACTGTTGCGATCACTGTTTCCGGCACCGGTTTCGGCACTGTTGTTACATCCTGCGATTCTACCATTTGATCAACAAAACCTAACAGTGTCGAGAGCGAGCTATTAGTGGTTCTCAGATATCTTTTTAAGTTTGAATGTTGACTCTCGACTCTGTTAGTTGTACGTTGACCAAAGTTAGGCGTTATGTTAGTCCAGGCTGTGACAAACATGTCTTTGTATGGCTTTAACCAAGTCTGAGTCACATAATTCAATACCCCTGAAATAAAAAAAAACTATAACATACGAAAACGTAATTTTACCAAAAATAATGATAATGATATTGAATGACGCTTACTTTGACGGTTATCTGCGACTAGTTGTTGGTACAGGTGGTTATAGTTGTAGTCGTAAATTTCTGGCGACGAAGAGTCACACAAATTCCCCCAACGACCCTTAAACTTTTTCCAATCACTGTCTGAATGTGAGGCCCCGAAACCGGGCACCTCGCAGAGGTTGGTTTTCATCATAACACATAGCTCTTAAACTAAAAACTTTCATAATCATGCAGCGGAAATGTAAACATAGTTTGATAAACAGAATTTAATAAAATGTCTGTATCAAAATCATATCGAATTGCCAAAACCAACGGATCGTCTGGATTGATGCCCGAGCTCCATGCCTTCTCTTATCATAGCTTTAACCTGACATACATACTAAATCAAGTCAGCTTACGCTGGTGAGTTCTAGTTTTCGTAAAACAACATTAAACATACATATCATAAACATCATTCCATACACATAGTCCATAACCTTAGCACATATCATCATTTCCATCATCGTCTTACGTTCCACTGTCTCCATACGAACAGTGGGCTTATGCCGGCACAAGGCTCCATGTTTATAGTCCGATCGACTCTTACCATGTTTATAGTCTGATCGACTCTTACCATGTTTATAGTCCGATCGACTCTTACCATGTTTATAGCCCGATCGGCTCTTACCATGTTTATAGCCCGATCGGCTCCGTGTTTATAGCCCGGTCGGCTCCATGTTTATAGTCCGGTCGACTCTCTTGTTTATAGCCCGATCGGCTGTTCGTATCCTGATACAATCAGGTCATCATTCATATTCACCCAGTACAAGTACCGGAGCATCATCATTCTCACATGTCCTATAGCACGTATAGGGACATCATTCATTCATCATACATGATACACTAGCATCATACCGTCATTCATCACAATCCTCATACATTTCATGCTAGCATTATGACATCATTCATCGGGTTAATCATGGCATCTTAGGCATGTCATACTAGCCTCATTTCATCATACCATCATAACATACTAGCATCATTATCATGTCATGCTATTTATCATCATAACTCATTTATCATGCATTCATCATAATTAGCATACTTTCATGCATACACCATGCTAACACATAAACATGCATATATAGTCAGAACATATCGTCATTCATTCATTATCATCATAAGCACATAACATCATAGACATCACAATAAGCATGCATGTCAGCCCAAAACATCAAACATAAAAGAGGGCGTCTAGAACTCACCTGATAGTAGACTCCTATTTTCCTTAGCCGAACTCCTTAGCTAGGACTCAAGGAACCTACATCATTACATCATCCCATTACATCACATTCTTAGACTTAGAAATTATTCTAAGTCCTCATAACCAACTAGTCCCCATTATAAACTCAAGTTCCCGAATCTTAGCTAAGTATCCGAAACACTGGAGGTTCATTACACACCCCATACTCGAAACCCATGTACACGAAATTCCTGGAGTTCACGAAATGGATTGTACTCGAAATGCCCTGTACACGAAGTATCCTTGTATTCGAAACAGTCGTGTACTCGAAATAACAATATATTCGAAATAACAATGTATGATTTCGAGTACCCTCTATACCTGATTTCGTGTACTCATCATTTCATCATTAAACGTCTCAGAAATTCATCTAAAACTTTGGGAAGCTAGTTCTAGGTTCCTTAGGGTGATATCTACACACTGGAACCTCAAAGTTCCGAACTTTATGCATAAGTTCCCTTTTTATATAACTATCCTAACTTTTGTATAAAAATCTAGCTTTATATATATGAATCACTTACTTGAAGGTAGCTGATTCTCCTGGTAGAATCCCGTGCGTTTCTTCCTCTGTTTGGTCGAACAAAAGCTCGTTTCTTGGAGTTCTCGAAATCCCCTTCGTATACTCGAGAGACTGTGCTTCCAGACAAAAGTTAGCACGTTTCCCAAGGCACTACTATTTACAGGCAGTGTCTTGTACTCGAAATTGTGGATTTCGAATACTTGGTTTTCGAGAACTAGTGTATTCGAACTTAAATTCGAGTACCCGACTTTGAGACCTGAACTCAGTCATTTTTCGTCCCTTTTCTAGCAAGTTACTTACCCGTTACTCGTACGTAGAATTCAAATACTTGTATTAGAAAATTGGGGTGTTACACTGAAAAACTCGCCTTGCAGTGTTTTGCGATATTTTCGCTTATGTGCCACCTGCATAAATACCTGGAAGCGTGCGGAAAGACCTTACGACATGCATTCATCAGAGCAAGGTCTCTGTCGGTTATTATCACGCGGGGCTCCATACACTTATCTAGCATATCTTTTACTCGTTCTAGAACCCAATGATAATTTTCCTCCTTTTTATTACTCACGAACGCGTGTGCAATACAAAACGTATGGTGTGTTTAGGTAACACCAACTATCTGTACAAAAGGAAGTTTGTACATGTTAGTCTTGTAAGTCGCGTCGATCATAAGAACATGTGGGAATGCACGCCACCAGGTGTATGATTTTTTATGACAAAAGAAAATCTCCTCCACCACATTCGTTTCGGAGTTTTCGCGAGTATAGTATACGTAATTTTTAGTATGTAGCAGGTTCTCTAAGACCTGCATTGGGGTTGATCCGACTTTTTGTTTATTTTTAAATTTTTTCTGCACATTGTATACGTCTCTACGGATAGAGACGTTGTCAGGATTCTGCTTCTTTAGGCTGGAGAGTATGTTGCGTGGCTCCATGTGTTGCTCAGTCAGATGATGCACCATGTTTTGTTCCTGCTCGGACATTCTTCTAACAAACAGGTGCCCCTCAAGATTTTGAGCAGGTTCATGGTTGTGTTTGTCGTTTCTGACCTGAAGCTTCCAACCATAAGAATCAGTGTCGTATATCCCTATTAATTTAAAAGGACAGCCGATTTTTTTGATACCGGTACGCCTTAAGATGGCTGTACTATTGTGTTCACCACCACGATCACACACAAGCCAGATTTTGTTGACCTCATCGGTCCCCATCTTTTTCTTAGATCGTCCGGTAACTACGACGTATCCATTATCAAGGGCTCTACTTTTCACCCATGCCATCAGCTCCTCCACATAAATAAATATCTGAAAACAATGTTGTCATTAAACTAACGTCCATCTAACTAAAAAAAAGTGAAAATAAATTACCTCATTCGTATTCCAGTCCATATTTTGGTATACAATGTCAGCTTCTTCCTTTTTAACCGCCACTTGGGATGGTTGTGATTGTTCACCACCGTAACATTCCCTGTTAACGTCTTCATCATCGCAAGGTTCCTGGTTCAAATCAAACTGCCAGTACGAAGTTTGACTCGCAACCTCTTCGTTAAGATCTGGCAATGCTGGTCTATTTGTCGCCTCAGACAATTGCGCACCAGTCTCATCCTTAAAAACATTATGATTAGTTTGTCATTTGATTAACAATAAAAGCAAGTAAATACAGTTTCGTACCTGATATGTTTCAGCCACACGCGAAACGTCAGAATATTGACCGAAGAAAAAGTCTCCGTCCCACCAAGACATATTTCAAATAAAAAATATGGGTGTAGAGTGTAGATATTTGATAAACGAAACAAGATAAACTCGTTCAACGATTTGGAAAGTAATTCGAGAGAATGTGTGATATTGTAAAGCAGCATGTTTGTATATATGGACGATGAATTCGTAAGTTAGAAACTAATTGGCACGTTTTAAACAAGAAACGCCTCATAGTGGCCACTACGGGGCGTTTAGGGCTAACCCTAAACGTCCCGTAGTGACCACTACGTGGCGTTTGGGTCTAATCAACTGACATGTCGGAAACTTTTTCAGAACATCGTACCAAAACGCCCCGTAGTGGCCACTACGGGGCGTTTAGGTGTAATAAGTGCACCTGTCGTTTGACCAAGATAGTACAATCCGTACCAAAACGCCCCGTAGTGGCCACTACGGGGCGTTTGAGGGGTGTGCAGATATTATTTTGGGGTGTAAGTTTACCACCCTTTATTAATTAAACTTTAAGGTTCAAAACGTATAATAGAAAAAACGGTTCAAAACAGTCAAACGGAATAACGGATAAAAGAAAAACGAAAAAAAAAGTATAAAAACCGGTTTTTGAACCGGTTTGGCCGGTTAACCGGTCCGGTTATTATCCGGTTCGGTACCATCGGTTAGAATATATAGGTTAAAAAACCGGTAAATCCTAAATACCGGTTAACCGGTTTGGGTAATTTAAAAACCGGTTACGACCGGTTAACCGATTTGTGAATCTCTACTAAGATGCATGTGTTAAGTGCATTGCTTGCATTGCGGGTAGTCTTTATAATGACATTTCGTAACACATATGAAACACACAAATACAAATGAGAAATGAGAAAAGTGTATATGAGACTGTTAAGCACTTAATTTAAGTGCAATTGCGGGTAGTCTTTATAATGACATTTCGTAACACATATGAAACACACAAATATAAATGAGAAATGAGAAAAGTGTATATAAGACTGTTAAGCACTTAATTTAAGTGCAAAACCCATCAAAATAACGTAGTTTTGATTAAATTGATAATCTTTAAAATTAATGACGTGAAAATATGAAAGAAAAAAGGTTAAAATTTATTATTAATGAGATTTATCTTGATTTTTACGTTCAAAATATATGGAGTTAAAATAGGAATGAAAATAATGTTTTTTTAATAAGGTTTAATTAAAAATACGTCGTTTTGAAGTGTATACAACTAAGTTTAGAGTTTAACAACTTTATATTCACTTTTTCTATTAGAAATATCTCGAGACATATTTTTTATAATATTAAATGAACACATCAAGTTGTTTTTAATTGGGAATTTAAACTTTATTAAACTTGGTAATGCAAATATAAAAATAGTCTATTACCAAATTTAACGCAAATCCAACCAATATTATTAATGGAAAATTGGCCATGGAGATTCCATGTGCACACAAATTAATACATACACAAAAAACTTCGACAAGATGTTTGGGTTGAGTTGTCTTGCACTACAAGAATTTGATCCTATCCCGGCTAACCCTATCTCAACTAAAAAAGTCGCTGGTAAAGGTCGGGCAGTGCCGACGACTTGTAGTCGGCACAGGGTCCTCGGAATTTTTTTTTTGCGGTGGTCTATCCCGACGATTTCCAGTCAGCGGAGTGAAAGCAAAATGGCGGGGCTTTTGGCGCCTTTCCCAATATCTATACCGACCACGAGTCGTCGGTATAGCTAAAATATATTTTTTTTACCCCTTTTTCACACGCGCGTTAAGTGGTAATTTTTTTTCCCGAATTAGTTGTGCCACCGACTTGTCGTCGGCACAGGCTTATTAAAAAAAAAAATTCCGGGTAACCCTATCCCTACGACAAGTCGTCGGGACAGGTTAAAGCGTAAAGATTACTTTCCCGCTTCTCCTTTTCTCCCCCATTTCATTCCTCTCTCTTTTCTCTCATTTCTCAGGTCCCTCTCGAATTTTTGAAGCTAAATTTCGCTATTTTGGAGGTAAGAACTTGTATTTGGAGATTAGATTGTTATGGGTTATGAAGTTTTGAACTAATTTTTGCCTATGTTCTTCATATTTTCTAGTTTTTTGAAGATTGGGAAGTTTTTGATAAGGGTTTAACAATTTCTTCTTCCATTGATGAATGTTTAAGGTAGATGGTTCGTTTTTTTAGTAATTATTTGTTTAAACATATATATTCATATTATTTGTAAATGATTAGTGTTTATTTTTGAATTGTATTTATGTTTGTGTGTTTGCAAGAAAAAAATGGAAGATGATTTAAAGTTTATTTGGGTTATTTTGAGGATTTCAACAAGTTTAAGTTGGGGTTTTGAAGGTAATAAATATTTTTTTGGTTTATTTGTAAAAAACTCGTGTTTATATATGATTTCTATCTATGTTTGTGTGTTTTCAAGACGCATTGGAAGAACATTTGAAGTAGATTCAGGGATTTTGAAGATTTGAACAAGTTACTCAAGTTGAATTTTGAAGGTAATAATTAATTTTGGTTAATATTTTATGTTTTATATGATTACATGAATATGATTAAGTTAAGTATGATGATTATGTTATGTAACATGTAAAATATAATTATGTATTTAATTATTAATTGTTAATTGTTAAGTGTAATTGTATATGTAACTATAGAATTGTGTTGTTTGCATGTTTATCATATATGCATATATGTTAGTAACTAGATGTGTCTTTAAGTATGCATTATTAGTATATATGTAGTCTTGAATTGTGTTGGTTTGTATGTTTATCATATAAGCATATATGTTAGCAACTAGATGTGCCTTAAGTATGCATTATTGGTACATATGTAGTTATTGAATTGTGTTGGCTTGTATGCATCATATATGCATATATGTTAGCAAGTATGTGCATGTTTAATGTATGCATGTAATCATATAATTATGTATGTAATTGGAATTGTAATTGTAATGGTATATGTAATTATAGAACAATGTTTGTTTGTATGTTTATAAATAGATTTTAGTTTTAAATTGTAGTATGCTTGCACATACATTGTAACATTAAAATTGTATGTTTGCAACTATATTGTAACATTAAAGTTGTATATTTGTAATTAAATTCTAAGTTTGGATTTGTTTACTTGCACAAATCGGTTAACTAGATGTGTCTTTAAGTATGCATTATTTGAAATAATTCAATGTGGATACAAAATACAAGTATAAATATAAAATATAAAAATAACTAATATAAGTAGTATATATTTATAGATATGGGAATTAAGTTGTATTGGGCTTTTGAGTTAGTTAATTATAAATGAAATGCTTAAGGATGCTTCTTGTTAAAGGGTCATAGTTTTTGGTTTTTTATTGGTTAAATTGTAACCTTTAACTTGCCTTTTTTATTTTATGTTATTTTATTTTAATAACGAAGAAGGGTAACAATGAAGCTTCGCAATTATCCAAAAGTCGAATCATATAATAAAAGCTTAATAAAACCTTAAAACCTTAATAAAACCTTAAACTAATAAAACCTAAACCTTAAACTATTATTTAATAAAACCTTAAACTAATAAATCCTAAACCTTAAACTAATTAAGCCTTAAACTATTATTTAATAAAACCCTAATAAAACCTAAACCTTAAACTATGATTTAATAAAACCTTAAACTAATAAATCCTAAACCTTAAACTAATCAAACCTTAAACTATTATTTAATAAAACCCTAATAAAACCTTAATTTAATAAGGGCTCTTTTATTTGGACACCCCACTTTTTTATTTTAACACCCCTGCGGGTCAAGACGGGCCGTATTGACCAGTACGACCCGTATTGAGTACAGACAAACATTTCAGGGAATTCCTTGGAATCAGTGAAACATTCTTTTGGACGGGCCGTACAGGTCAGTACGGCCCGTCTTGGCCCAAGCCTATTTTTCCAAGCCATTTTGGGTGTCAACCAGTTTTGCTATAACTGATACGGCCCGTACTGGTCAGTACGGGCCGTCTTGAATTAATTTATTTTATTTAAACATAATTTACGTATTTAAATAATTTTTAACGATATACGTTTAAGACGTGAATTATTTGAACGATATTAGTTATTTATTTTATTTAAACTTAATTTACGTATTTAAATTTAATTTTTAACAACATACGTATATTATGTAAGTTATTTGAACGATATACGACTATTATGTTAATTAAACGTCATAATGTCGTTTTAACTAAATATTTCATTTTATAATTAGTTTGTTTACGTTAATTTAAATAATTTAAACGATCTAAAGTTTGTCGCACAAATATTAAACAACACAAACAAAAACAATACTAATGCAGAAAGAAACATACGTATATACACTGTACGGTTTTATATACAAGGAAACAAAATACAAAAATACAAAAGTAACTACGATCCGGATGGTCCAGCGTCCGATCTGTCGTCTGCGTAGACGCGTGGCTCCGGGAACGGTGGAAGCTGTGACCCGTCCCGTCGCGCATGCTCTGACGCGACCGTCCACTGGACCAAATCCTCGTAACAATCGAGCCGTCGCTCGACGCGTGTCTCCCAGGCGGCCCGACGATGATCGGACTCAGCCATTTGCTGAGCCGTCTCGTCACACCGGGCGGCAATATGGTGCAACAACGCCTCGAGTGGCTCGGTCAGGGCACCGCACGGTAAACGTGCGGTGGATGCTGCAGAGGCTCCTCCTCGCGCGGCGGTGACTGAACCGGCTAATCCCGAATCAGCTCGGGCTCCGACATCGGGCCACCGTCCTGCTACTGCTGCTGGTGGTGGTCCGGCAATATAATGACCTGGGCGGGCTGAAACGGGCGGCCGTCCTGCCTAATAAACCGCAATCCCAGACCCGGGATGTCGGCGACAAGTTTCATGTTAATGATCGTCCGCCGATCGAGCTTACGAGGCCAAAACTAGGTCGTCTGTCCTAGACGGCCCCGTCTTGGTCAAGACGGCCCGTCTTGGCCATACCAGGCCAAAGGTCACCTTCTTCATTTGGTGAACAAGACGGGCCGTACTGGTCAAGACGGCCCGTCTTGTTCTTATTTTGAAAACTCAAAATCGGTCGAAACAGGTCCTATTTCGATCAAAATCCTAATCTAAACACATATTCATGATCTACGAAGGAAAACACATACCTGGTATCGAAAGTTTGAAGCTTCATGACGGGGTGTATAGACCAAGACGAGAGAGTTTGGGTGTGTGTGTGTGTGTGACAAAACTGAAAATGACGTCTAAAGTTTGAATTTAATATAGAACAGTACGGGCCGTACTGAGCAGTACGGGCCGTACTGTTCTAACTTTATTATTATTATTTTTTAAATTAAAAAAAATTCATTTCTATTACATTTTATTAAAGAATTTGTTTTTACATTTACACGTCTATGTAGTCGACCAACTTATTTTCATCTATAAATCTTTGATATTCTTGTAGCTTGTCATGATATACGAACTCCCAGTCGGATGCGGCATCATTTCGGTAACGTTTCCAAATAGGATTTACCATTGGCATTGGATAATATCCTTGTAAGGTAACATTAATGAAATGGACGCCAAGATGAACTACTAATACGTCGTTGTCGCGGCAAACTATTAGCAGATGTCCACACAGGAAAGATGGTTTGAGGACCTCGACTGCTGAAAAGGTGAACGATTACGCCAAATCTTTGAGCAATTACTAAACCTGTGTGAATCATAAACATCCAATGTTCGGCAGGAGTAGGTGCAATCTGTTGCCAATTTATTGTGTTGCGTAGTACATCATAAGATCCCGGGTCGTAGGAGTTAAACACATATCTGTATAGATCTGCGTTGAAATCCAATTCGTGCAAGAGTTGTTGTCGAATAAATTCCCAATGACTTTCATCGAATCCTAAACCCACCGCTGCAGAACGAAAACCACAGTTACCATCTGGCTCGACATCTTGTATGTTTATCACGTATGGTTGAAGCAAAGGAAGGATGTGACGACCGAAGCGATAAACATTGTTTAATCCTTCTGGCTTCATGTTACGTGGAAAACAGTGTTCGTTTTGACTTAGCGAGTCCGATGGTGGCATTGCTTTTGATACCGATGTGGAACGACTGCGCCGAAATACGGGTTTCTGACTTTTCTCGGTCACAGCTGTAAACAAACTATGCCTCGAAGGTTCAAATGTACTTTCTTGGGACGCTAAATTATCTTTAACAACGTCTTGCTCTTTTTGTTTTTGTGCCTTTAAAGTTGGACGACAACGTGTATCTTTTTGAACTGAAGGCGTCTTTTTTTCGCTTTTATTTGGAAATACATGCGCCAAAACCTTCTTTATTAGACTTTTTTTTATTTTAAGAGGTTTGGAATTTATTTCTTCTGTAACCAAACCCATTTGTCCTATAACATATATTTCTTCTTCTTCTAACAGTGTTGGGTTAGCTGTGTTAAGTTTTGTCCAAAAAATATCTATATCTGAGAGCGGTATCTTCTTATCTGCATAATTTATAATTACAATTAATATAACAATAACTACGTGCGAAACATCTAAGATTTACATTTAATATTACCAACCTGTGTTGTAATATTTTGATATATTACAAGCGCACGGCAACCAACAACTCGTCCAAAGCTGGTGGCCACACGTCATATTTTTGTCGCGCATGACTCTTATTTTTTCTTTTTCCTCGACCAACAAATCAAGAGTTTTATGGGACACCGTTCCTCGAAGGTTATCAAATATTGGTAGTTTATGATGACCCATAGTTTTAATCAAGCTCGTTTCAAAATCGTGTTTCATTTTTACCTCCTGTGCTTGCACAATTTCATTTATGAAACCGACAAGCGAGGCAAGCGTGCTGTTTGTTGATCTGAGGAATCGGTTTAGGTTCGAGTGCTGACTTTCCACCCGGTTTTTTGTACGTTGACCAAAGTTGCGCGTTCTATTGGTCCATGCTGTTACAAACATATCTCTGTAACTGTTTTACCAGGTGTGCGTCAGATACTCCAGAACCCCTGAAATGAAACAAAAACCAATGATGATATGATGATAATAATGATGGTATATGATGCTTACTTTTTTTGTTGTCTTTGATAAGTCTTTCGTACAGACGGTTGTAGTTGTAGTCATATAACTCTGCTATCGGAGAGTTACACAAATTCGCCCATCGACCTTTGAATTTCTTCTAGTCTGCATCCGAAAAGCTTGCCTTGCAGTGTTTGGCAATATTTTCGTCTATGTGCCATCTGCAGAGATATTTTGCAGCTTCTGGAAACACCTTACGGCACGCACTCATAACAGCAAGGTCTCGATCTATTATGATCACACGTGGCTCCATACATTTATTCAACATACTCTTAGCCATTTCCAAGACCCAGACGTAGTTTTCCTCACGTTCTTTGCTTACGATCACGTGAGCAATACTAAACATCTGGTGTGTGGAAGTCACGCCAACAATTTGAATAAATGGAAGCGTGTACTGGTTCGTTTTGTACGTCGAGTTCATCATCAGTATGTGCGGAAATGCACGCCACCAGCAAATGGAATCTTTCAACTAAAGCAATGAGATGCTTAAATGGAATTCTTTTAGTTCTAATAAATCAGGAGGAATTGCCATGGTTCCTTACTTCGACAGGGTACAGTATTGGACCATCTATAGTAGTCATATCAATTTTATTAAGTTATTTAGTAATTCCTTTTGGTTATTACTGCTCCTTTGAGCAGTAACGAGGGATTTTTGGAGATCAACTCACATTGATTTTGGATGACAAAAGAAAATGTCTTCCACGATGTTTGTTTCAGGATCCTCCCGGGTATAGTAAACGTACCGCTGACTGTGAAGCATGTTTTCCAAGACCTGCATCGGAGTATCACCGAATTTCTTCTTGTTTTTTAACTTCTGCTGTAAATTGTATACATCTCTAGAGACGGATACATTTGCAGGGTTATGTTTCTTTACGCTCGAAAGTATGTTACGAGGATCCATGTGTCGCTCGGTCAGATTCTCAACCAGATCTACTTCCTCCTGAGTGAATCTTCTTACATATGGATGACCCTCTAGATTCTGAGCAGGTTTGTAATTGTGATTGTCGTTAATCACCAGTTGTAACAGCAGTGCCGGACGCGTTGCCGGAACAGTGATCTCTACAGTAACTTGCAGAGTAACTCAGGTACAAGCTACGTGAACTAGGTATATGCTATTGATATTGATGCTTGACACTAAACTATTATGCTATTGGTCTAAAATATGCTTTAAACCTCATGGTTTAACAGTCAGAAACACATCAGACAACACTGAACTGATACACAAATGCTTGATGTAATGCTATTATGTATAAACGTATGTGAGGTTAAACAAAACAAAACAAAACCATAACAGATGTCGTTGCAGAATGCTAAACAGACGAATTATTCGTATAGGTGACGATCTGTACGAATGAATCTGAAATTTTAACGTTCTGAAATGATGACTGAAAAGTAGAAAACAACAATCATTAAGTGAATCCGACGCCATGTTCGTTCGGGTGACGATTCTTGGATATATGGCCAAACCATGCACCAGCAACGAACCTGCATGGCCGAACGAACCTCCTCCCATATTCACGAACCTTGCATGGCTGAGAATACCCCCAGCCGAACCTATCATGTCACGAACCCTTACCTGAACGAACAATTGGGTTCGCCGAACCACCAGTGGCCGAATCTCTAGCCTAAGGAGTTCCAACTGGTGTACCATTTATCATGCCGACGGTAAACGCTGGGTAGCCAAGTGCGGAGTGGATAACTGCTGAAAGCATCTAAGTAGTAAGCCCACCCCAAGATGAGTGCTCTCCAATTCCGACTTCCCTAGAGCCTTCGGTAGCACGGCCGAGACAGCGACGGGTTCTCTGCCCCTGCGAGGATGGAGCGACAGAAGTTTTGTTTGCTGGAACGGAGACAACCCACTTTGATCGGACTAAACCCCATTTGCTTGAACCATGTTGGTTAACTTGGCTGACGAACCATGCGACCTAAGTAATCTCAACCGGCCCAACTCCTTTGATGCGGCCCATTGAACTTGTTCGGCCCAACTTAATCATTTCGGTCCAACACAACCGGTTGACCAGATCACCCTTTCGGCCCACACATTTACACGGCCCAAATCCTTCGGTTGACTAAAGCCCATATAGTGGTTTCGGCCCATATACGTATTGTTAGGCCAAACCCTCATTCGGCCCATATGCTTAAGGATCTAAACTAACACTTTAACCAAATGATTTGGAATAACATACAAGGGAATTTGCGGTGATTACTATAAAGATGGTGGAAGAATTTAGAAACAATGATTGAAACTCTAGCTTCTACAATTATGATGTAACAAACCATCACGAGTCTAATGGTGACAATAAGTGCACTAAACATATAATATGAAGACATGTCATATTAACATAAGTAACAACAAGTAAACAGGGCCGAATGAAGACCGAGACCCATAAGTGTTAGCCAACTCTAGGGCTAACACATACACTCATACAAGTCACTAAGACGTATACTTATAAGTTACAACAACATGGAATCAATACAGGATCGTGAATACTACTACAAACACAACAACGAGCGCGCGCATTCTTGTTTTTACTTAGTCAACCACTTCAAACCCAAGGTGAGTTCATTTGTCCCTTTTCAAACATATTTGTTTTTACCTCGGGACTGAGGAGCATGTTATACATTTTAAACAATTTTTGAAATATTATTAAATGCTTTTACACTTATTCATGATGCTTATACTAATGCTTAAGCTTGTAACTCTTATTCTGGAAGCTAGAGACTAAGACTTAAACTTAAATGCTAATGCTATAACCTCTATGCTTAAACTATATGCTCAATGCTAAGGCTATAAACTCTATGGTTAAACTATATGCTCAATGCTAAGGCTATAAACTCTATGCTTAAACTATATGCTCAATGCTAATGCTATAAACTCTATGCTTAAACTATATGCACAATGCTAATGCTACAGACTATATGCTCAAACTATATGCTAATACTAGATGCTAAATGCTAAAAGCTATGATTATATGCTAAATGCTAAGCTTGTATCTTTGCATGAGATACGTAAATGCCAAACTATGCTATTGCAAGCTGGTATCTGCCACACCCCGGGCCGGCGGGAACGGATCGGGTTTTCCCGTCGGGCGGAAGGTTCCCGGGGCGCGATATCTTGGAGTGATAATCAAATGATCAGATTGTTTACATAGCACATGAGATATACATGAGAAATGCTAATCATGACATGAAATAGAATTACAAAGTTAAATTACATTGTACATCATAATTTAACTAAGTAAATCTAATCAAAAAGAATCAATGAGTTTATATCTTGAACTGTACAAGATATACAAAAGTGATTCACTGTTATTGTCATATCAAAAGTATGCAGTCAAAAGTAAGCTAGGTCTTCTACAAGTCCACTAGCTTAACACTTGCACAATTGTATCTACACCTGTCCGTCACCTGAGAAAACATGCATTTAAACAAAGTCAACACTAGGTTGGTGAGTTCATAAGTAAGTAAATTGAAAACCATTGAATTGATCATGCACACATCCACAATGTCATAGTTGTTGCTTGTAATTACTTGTTTCATCTGTACCACCCAATGGCCTCTCCTTAGTTATATGTACAAGTAGTGTATCACCTGATCAAGTATGCTTATATATAGGGAATCCTGAAAGGGTCAAGCCCAGACGCTATCCCACCACATACTCAGTCAAGTTCCACACCACTTGCGATACAACCAAAGATATCCATTTCCCCGCTTATTCATCACACTTGAGATGTATTTAGTTATTGTATTGATGATAGAATAATATATTGTATGGGGTTAATTATCAAACCGAAGTATTGATAACCCTCGATGTATTAAGGAATTTTAGATTAATATAATCTTGTCCTTGTATTATTCTATACTTGAGGTGGGTTAACTGATGATACTCTATTAAATATTAAGAGTGTGAGTTAACCCCTTGCAACTTGTTCTTGAATCATAGTGCATAGAGCCTAAAAGGAATCCATTGAAATCCTCACATAATCAGACTTCAATGCATCCGATTTATCTCTACCACTTTGTATGTCTATTGTCCTCAACGAAATCTATTACTAGTAGTGTAACATGAGAGCAGATCACCTTCTCAATCTACTAGTCAATAGGGTTTTCGCTGGATTAATTACTTATCACTGTAGATTAATATCACCATGTGTCGCTTACCAGAACCTGACTTGAGGTCGCCCTGTCACCGGTCATACGTTACCGGCCAATGAATTGTTACGATCAACATACTAGCCCTACAAGCTAGAGGTTTGTCAAACCTATGGTACCACTATGCTATCGTCGGTTTAGTCACGTCAAACTAACTGGTCAGCGAATTTAAGGGACTTACATGATCACTTGAACAAATTGGCACATGATTGAAGTGATATAATGCAAACAGGTCAAATGTAATTAATTGTAATTGTATTCACTTGTACTCTTGTTCTCATTGTAATATGTTCCCCGTGATATTAACAAAGTTAAATAAGAACTAGTCTTATTAAGTTATGTTAATTAATTGAGTGAATGATGTTGTTATCATGAAATTATGTTATCATGATTATCATTCCATGCTACTTGTTCTTCTTGTAATATGTGTTGAGTTATAAGGTTAAGTATTATAAGATCTAGTCTTATTACACTTATTTAACTCTTGTATTGAATGATGTAGTAAAGATATGTTATCTTTATATCATTCTTGTGTTTTGCTCTTGTAATCATGTCATCATGTTTCCTTGTAATTGTTACAATATCATTTCTTGTAAGAATAACTACGTGTTGTAAGAGTTAACTTACTACTAAGTTATTCTATTGTACCGATGAGTTATGATATTAAAAATATCATCATCATCTTATCTTTCCTGTATTCTTGAATTCAAACAAGCATGCATACAATGATTTATGATAATAAGCAATTTAATATCAAATAATCAAAGTATTAACCATATGTAAGCAAAACTTTTAAATAAATAAAAGTAAAGCATGTTTCTCAGCCCCGATAGTTGAAAATCAATTAAGATTAGAGAAAAGGGGCATATGAACTCACCTTGTAGTAATTGTGGTTGACTTAGCCTAAATAAGAATGCACGCGCTCTTGATTGTACTTGATTGTATTTTCACGATCCTGTATTTATTTCACGTTGTGTGTAAGTTGTATTTATAAATCATGTGTGTGTGAGTGCGTGTAGGTGTTAACCTTAGAGTTGGTTGACACGCGTGGGTCTCGGTCATCGTTCGGCCCTTGTTGCATTTGTTATAGGTTTAATATGTTCAACCCACTAGGTTTAAGTTACTTTATTCAATTATTGGTTATAAGTTGTCCTCTAGTTCATTATTTTGATAAAATGGTTCCAAGAATAAACTTAGAGTGTAGATTAAAGGTTATAATTTTCTTGCCTTAATAATTAATTCATCCGTTTCATTTATATGTTATTATTTTAGTGACAAGATCCTTCTTTATCACTTGATACTCAATATCATTGTTATTTAAACCTTGTGGGCTTCACATTGGGCCGGATGTACATAAGTGGGCCGAGTAGGGTTAAGGCCAGTTATGTTGAGCTTTTAGGCCTCATAGTTTTCGAGTGGCCAATCCGTTAGGCCGAATTATAGTGACCAATCAATGCTGGGCCAAAAGGGTGGGCCGAACTAATTTATTGAATCCAGGTAAAAGATTTAGGCCGCATGGGCCATGTGGGCCGGTTCTTAAACTGTTGGGCCTGAAAATATTATGTTTGGGCTTAGCACATGTTTGCCGAGTAATCAGTGGCCAGGCTAACTGGACTGAGTATGAACAGAAATCTGGCCCAATCGATTATTCTGGGCCACAACAGTGGGCCTGTAGTTGCATGTTGGGCCAAACAGTAACTATGTTGGGCCTGTTTGTTGCATACTGGGCCACAAAGGTTTTCTGTTGGTGTTCCTTGGTCAAATGAGCTACGGAAGTCGAATTAGGGTGACCGGCTGAAAGGCTACACTTGGCTGGCCAGTGGTCGCATGGTGTGAGGGTGTAGGTTCCCATGAATGTCATTGATCGAATAGAGCCTTGGTCATGGTGGTTCGGCCGAATGTAGGAAGGTGGCCGAATGGGGTGATTCGGTGGTGGTAGCCGAATGAAAATGGCCGACTGGCATTTGAGGGTCGAATGAAATAACTATGGTCGAATGAAGAGCTTCCCGGTCGAATGAGTGCATTCGAATGGTGGAGGGTCGAATGAGGGTTGTCATTCGGCCATGGCTCATTCGCCAGCCTCCTTCGGCCGTAGCAGCTCCTGGCCTCAATCACCCCCCCCCATTTCAAGTGTTGATGATGGTTCTGGTGGTGGCGCATGTTATAGGTGGTGTTCGAAAGTGTATGGTTCGAAGAAGAAGGTGTAGGACCTGGTTAGAAACAGTGGTCGATTAACATGGGTGAAAACCCTAATTTTTCATAACTTTGAACTCGATTTTACCTCAGATTTTGTGGGTTTCTTTCTAGATCGGTTGTACTTTCATGTAGGGAATGATGAGAGCTTCGTGTGGGTTCGAAAATGGGGCGATTTGGTCAAGAATTGAGGGAGATATGGAGGAGAGAAGGTGGTGAAGTGGTGGTGGATCTTGGTGGCCGGAAATTTGGTGAGAAGAGATAGGATGAAGATGATAAATGAGTAAAATGCCTCATTTGTTGTTCTTATACTCCCGCGGGTATTCGGGTCCATTTCGGTTGCTCGGTTCGCGTTTTCGTCGCGTAACCGGAAAATTACGCGTAATTTAAATGGAATTAAATAAAAAGAGTTTAATTTAATTATTATGATGAGTTTCAAAATTGTAAAATGTTATTTATTTTGTTTTATTAATTTAAAATCATTCGTGTCGAGTTTTCGTGATCGTTTCGTCAGATCGCGTCACCTTCGCGCGTAATTCGTTCGAATCGTCATCCGAACGAATACGACGATGGTTTTGCTTTCTGACTTTTGTTTTCTACTTTTTAGTCATTATTTCAGAACTTTAAACTCACAGATATGTTTGTGTGAATCGTCACCCACGCAAACACACTGTCAGTTCGTTATTCTGAAATAACACTGCCTTTGCGTTTGAATTGTGTTTCCTCACTATCGGACTCAACTAAACATCATGTTTTCACATTGCTCTTGTACTGATTCGTCGGCCATCTGATTCCTGTCATCTGTGGACATCAGATCGCAACCGATATGTTTTCGTTGTTCGCTTGTAAACTGTTGTTTCTCTTGATCCGTTGTGTTAACTGTACTTAAGTTTTCACTCAAATACACACAACTATGGTTTCAAATGTGTGTTGTACTTAATATATTTAAGTTTGCACTAAAATACGTACAACTGTATATTGTATTCTGAAATCGGTTATCATAAACACTGTTCATGTATACGTATTTGCACATAGTGTAAGGTGAAAGTACACATACCGTACGGACTTGCCGGACGATCTGGTACTTGCTGTTACAGTCTCCCCTTGTTTAAGAAATTTCGTCCCGAAATTTAAGCATCAAAGTCGGGCTTCAATTCTCGAACAGATGGGGATACTTTGCTTTCATGTTGTCCTCACGTTCCCAGGTAAATTCTGGTCCACGCTTGGAGTTCCATCGAACCTTTACAATAGGGATACGGCTTTGTTTCAGTCTCTTGACTTCACGTTCCATAATCTCTACAGGTTCTTCAATGAAGTGTAATTGCTCGTCTATTTGTATCTCTTCCAACGGTATGACCAATGTTTCATCTGCTAGACACCTCTTGAGATTTGATACATGAAACACATCGTGTACTCCACTGAGTTCATCTGGGAGTCTGAGTCTGTATGCCACAGGACCTATGCGTTGAGTAATCTCCAACGGTCCGACATATCGAGGTGCTAGTTTGCCTTTAGCCCCAAAACAAACTACGCCTTTCCATGGGGACACTTTCAACATAACTCGATCACCCACATCGAATTCCAAAGGCTTGCGCCGTTTGTCTGCGTAACTCTTTTGGCGGCTACGTGTTGCTTGTAATCGTTGTTGTATCTGGGCTATCTTATCAGTAGTTTCCTGAATAAGTTCAGGCCCAGTTATTCTGTTGTCTCCCACTTCGGTCCAACAAATTGGAGACCGACATTTTCTACCATAAAGTGCTTCAAAAGGAGCACATCCAATGCTGCTGTGGTAGCTATTGTTGTAGGAGAACTCAATGAGAGGTAAGTGTGTGTCCCAACTTCCACCGAAGTCTAGGATGCATGTCCTCAACATATCCTCTAGGGTTTGGATGGTGCGTTCGCTTTGTCCATCCGTTTGTGGATGATAAGCGGTGCTCAAGTTAACACTTGTCCCTAAGGATTGTTGCAATGATTGCCAGAACCGCGAAGTAAATCGATTGTCCCGGTCTGAAATAATAGACAATGGCACACCGTGCCTCACTACTATTTCCTCGATGTATAGTCTTGCAAGTTTCTCCATCTTGTATGTCTCTCTGATCGGCAAGAAGTGTGCGGACTTGGTCAATCGATCAATGATGACCCAAATAGAATCGTATCCGCTGGAAGTGCGGGGTAGCTTGGTAATGAAGTCCATAGCTATTTGTTCCCACTTCCATTGTGGTATCTCTGGTTGTTCCAGCAAACCCGAAGGTTTCTGGTGTTCAGCTTTGACTTTGGCACATGTGATACACTTGCCAACATAAGTGGCAATGTCTTTCTTCATACCCGGCCACCAATAAAATGACCTAAGATCTTGGTACATTTTATCGGCACCAGGATGAACTGAATAACGTGTCTTGTGTGCCTCGTCAAGTATGAGTGTTCGAAGTTTATCTAATGCTGGAATCCAAACACGATCCAGATAATAGGTAACTCCGTCTTGTTTTGTCTTGAAGTGTTTCTCGGCTCCACAATCGAGCTCGCGTTTCAGGTTGTTTCTTGCCACTGCTTCTTGTTGTGCTTGTATAATGTGATCTCTCAAACTTGTTTGCACTGTCATTCCCATGGCGCGAACGCGTAAGGGTTTGACTCGTTCCTTCCGACTCAAAGCATCTGCAACAACATTTGCTTTGCCCGGATGGTATTTGATCACACAATCGTAATCATTCAGGAGCTCAACCCAACGTCTCTGTCTCATGTTAAGCTCCTTCTGATCAAATATGTGCTGTAAACTCTTGTGATCTGTGAAGATGGTGCATTTGGTACCATAAAGGTAGTGTCTCCAAATCTTTAAAGCAAAGACAACAGCTCCCAGCTCAAGATCATGTGTCGTGTAATTCTTCTCGTGTATCTTCAGCTGTCGTGAGGCATACGCAATGACTTTGTCTCGTTGCATTAAAACACATCCGAGTCCTTGATGGGAAGCATCACAATAAACCACAAAGTCATCACTGCCTTCTGGGAGTGTTAGAATTGGAGCATTGCACAATCTTTGTTTTAGTGTCTGGAATGCCTCTTCTTGTTTGTGAGTCCACACAAAAGGTTCAGACTTCTGTGTGAGTTTGGTGAGGGGCAAGGCTATTTTAGAGAAGTTCGAAATGAATCTCCGATAATAACCTGCCAATCCCAAGAATGATCGTATCTCCGTCGGGGTTGTAGGCACATCCCAGTTCTTGATCGCTTCTATCTTGGTAGGATCCACGTGAATACCATCACTGTTAATCACGTGACCCAAAAACTGAACTTCTCTTAACCAAAATTCGCACTTAGAGAATTTGGCATAGAGTTGTTCTTCTTTTAGAAGCTCCAAAACTGTCCTAAGGTGTTGTTCATGTTCCTTCTTGTTCTTTGAATAAATCAGTATATCATCGATAAAGACGATAACAAACTGATCTAGATACGGCTTGCACACCCGGTTCATCAAATCCATGAACACAGCCGGTGCGTTCGTCAATCCGAATGGCATCACCATGAATTCGTAATGACCATATCGAGTACGAAAGGCCGTCTTTGGTATGTCTTCCTCTTGAATCCGGAGCTGATGATAGCCTGATCTCAGATCTATCTTAGAAAAGTATTGTGCTCCTTGTAATTGATCAAACAAATCATCAATCCTCGGTAACGGGTATCAATTCTTGATGGTGAGTTTGTTGAGTTCTCTATAATCGATGCACATCCTGAAAGTTCCATCCTTCTTTTTAACAAAAAGAACCGGAGCTCCCCACGGGGAAAAGCTCGGTCGGATGAATCCTTTATCGAGGAGTTCTTGTAACTGATTAGACAACTCCTGCATCTCAGATGGAGCAAGTCTGTAAGGAGACTTAGCTACAGGAGTTGCTCCCGGAATCAAGTCGATTCGAAACTGTACTGATCTCTCAGGTGGCAGTCCCGGTAAGTCATCCGGAAACACTTCTGCAAAATCTCTCACAATTGGCACATCTTGAATCTTGATGGTTTTCTTGTCTTTCTGAATCACATGAGCTAAAAATGCAACACATTGTTTCCGTAAGCATTTGCGAGCTTTCATGCACGAAATTATCTTGACACTTCGTTTCGCTTGGTCTCCACGAATCTCCAAGACCTCATTGTTCTCCATAGGAATGCGTAGTAGTTTATCGGAACAGATGAACTCAACTCGGTTAAGAGATAGCCAATCCATTCCGATGATGATGTCGAAACTGCCCAGCTCCATCGGTATCAAGTCAATGGAAAATGTATGATCACCAAGTGTTAGTGGACAATTTCTAAGTACTGTGTCAACTGAAATCTGTTTGCCATTAGCTATCTCAATAGTATAAGGGGAGTCTAATGATTCCTCAACATGATTAAGATGGCTAGCAAAATCGGATGAGATAAAACTCTGATCCGCACCAGTATCAAATAATATAGAGGCATAGAAATCAGATAGAAGGAATGTACCCGTAATGACGTTCGGGTCCTGTCTAGCTGCAGCAGCTCCTATTTGAAAGGCTCGTCCTCTTGGTGCTTGAGCCCTTTGTTGGTTTCTCTTGGGGCAATCCCTAGAGAAGTGACCAGGTTCACCACAGTTGTAGCAAGACCTGCGATCAGTAGCAGCAGCAGTAGTGGCTGCATTGTTGTTTCTGTTTGGAGCTCCCGTGCTCCTGCAGCGGTTTGCCCAGTGGCCAAACTTTCCACAGTTTGTGCATTGCATGCACTGAGAGTTTGGCGCATGATGTAACATCTGTGCCGGAATCGTCACCGGAACAGTAAATCGTAACAGTAAGCATGTACAGTAACTCAGGTACACATCACGGGAAACTATATTATGCTATTGATACCTTTCTGATTAACGTGAAGCTGTTAAATGATTGTCTGAATCTGACTTAAACCTTAGGGTTTAACAGTCAGAGACATGTCAGACGACACAGTGTTGAAACATAAATACTTGATGTGATATTAGCTGCATAAACGTATGTGAGGTTAAACAAAATAAAACCTTAACGGTTATTGTTACGGAATGCTAAACCGACGAGTTATTCGTATAGGTGACGATCTGTACGAATAATTCTGATAGTTTAACGTTCTGAAATAATGACTTAACAGTAGAAAACAAGAATCAGAAAGCCAAACCATCGACGTGTTCGTTCGAATGACGATTCG
Organism: Mikania micrantha; assembly: GCA_009363875.1. Taxonomy (NCBI): domain Eukaryota; kingdom Viridiplantae; phylum Streptophyta; class Magnoliopsida; order Asterales; family Asteraceae; genus Mikania; species Mikania micrantha. The sequence goes on from CM018685.1 coordinate 39,099,677, forward strand.
AACGAATACGCGCGATGGTGACGCGATCTGATGAAACGATAACGAAACGATCGGTCATAATTCTAAGGAAATAAAATATTTCCTATTTTACAATTTTGAAACTCATCATAAAATAAATTAAATTCAACTATTTTATTATGTCGCGAAACAATTAAATAAAACGCGTATACTATTATAATTCGAAAAATAAATAAACACTATGATATTTAAAATAATTTGTAGAATTATATAAACATCTAACTTGTTAAAATAAGCTATTTTATTTAAATTACGATTTATGCGCGTAGTGAGCCGGATACGTGACGAAAACGCAAACCGAACAACCGAAACGAACCCGAACCACCCCGGGGTATATAAACCCTAAATAACCTCATTAAATTCATTTTCACTTACACCTCTCTCTCTCTAATTCAAGATTTCCGGCCACCACTCCAAACCCCCATTTCCAACCTTTGCAAGCTCATATCTCTCTCGTTTCTTAACGAAATTGGGTGATTCTTGCGTCCACGCGAAGCTCTTGAAGCCCTCTACAAGAAAGTACAACCGATCTGGAGGTTTAACCACTGAATCTCGAGGTATGAGCAAGAGAAAATCACTGATTTTAGGGTTTTCTCACCCTTTTTATACGGCTGCACACACACACACTTCCGGCCTGTGTAAGAGTCGTAAACCGCAACCCCTTTCATCATCAAGTCTAAACTCATGTCTATGCACGCCATGGGAACAGCAAAGCCAAGGATTCGGGGCTGAGAGTTGAAGGATGGCAAAGGGTTCGCGACCCAGGTGGCCGAACCTTTGCATGCTGCCGAACTATACACCCCGGCGAACCTTTCCTCCATGGCCGAACCTTCGATGGCTAATGCATGAGTCCCGAATCTTTCCACGAACCCTCTGCTGAAGACCATCCTGAACGACGAACCTAACCGAACCCTCAACTTCCCACGAACCCAGGCACAGCCCAATCTGGTTGCCGAACCTTGGCTAGCTGCTACGAACCCTGTTGTTTCATGGACCACCGAACCTTTTAACTCCCAGCGGCCGAACCATGTTGAGGTTCGCTGGAGGTTGCAGAGGGTTTACGCATTTCTTATTTGTTGTGATCACATGTAACCAGCCACCATAATTAAGCTGGGCCCAATAGCACATCTATGCAGCCCAATCGAATAACCCACGCACATTAGCTGATTCGGCCCATTTAAGTTGAAATCAGTCCATAGTAATCATTAGGCCCAACTGCACTCCTTTGGCCCATATGCTGTAAAAGCCCAACACGTTCACATATGGCCCAACAGCCTATTACATGAGGCCCAATATCAAATCCAGACTCAATCGGGCCACAGGAACTCTCGGCCCAACTCCATTGGATCAGCCCTTTAGCACTTAATTCGACCCAACAATCGGTCCAATAACCCTACCCGGTCCACACACACATTTATTCGATCCAAGTCCAATGATATTCGGCTCAAGTGATTTCGGCTCACATTGTAACAAGGCGATTTAGCACATTTAAAACAATAGTCATGGGATAACTATACAAATAATGTATGATCAATGATAACAAGACAAGCTTTAAATGGTAAATTAAACTATATTGATGACTTGGATTTTATTACAAGACCTTTATTAAAAGGATTCAAGTGATAACTTGCAATTTAAATCACATGACGAACTTTAGTTATAGAAACCGAATGCTAGAAAGCCAACGAATAATAAACAAGGGCCGGATCACTACCGAGACTCACAAGTGTTGGCTAACTTTAGGACTAACACGTACACGCACACAAAACCTACAATTTATACTTATAAGTTAAATACGACATGAAATCAATACAGGAACGTGAACACAACTACAAGGTCAATTAAAGAGCGCGTGCATTCTTTCTTTTAAGCTAAGTCAACCCTGCAACAACAAGGTGAGTTCATTTGTCCCTTTTCAAACTTATTTGTTTTACTTCGGGACTGAGAAGCATGTTAAACATTTTTATTGAAATGTTATTTAATGCTTTAAACATAAACTTGAAACTTATGCTTGAAACTTAGTATACTTGAAAAGCAATAAACTTGGGACTTATACTTTAAACTTGAGGCTTGAAAACAGAGGTTAGTTGCTTACGAGACTCGATGCTTATGCTATAACAATATGCTTAAACTTGGTGATTGATGCTTAGGGTGTAAACGAGAAGCTTAAACTACATACTTGATGCTAAACTATATTCTTAATGCTTGTGCTATAACCCATGCTCTTAAACTATATTCCTAATACTTATTCTATAAACCATACTCTTAACTATATTCTTAATGCTTATGTTAGAAACTATATTCTTCAACTACACTTTTGATGCTTATGCTATAAACTATATTCATAAACTAGATGCTTATGTTATAAACTATATTCTTCAACTATACTCGTAATGCTTATGCTATAATCTATATTCATAACCTAGATGCTTAATGCCATATACTAATGCCCAGTGCCGATGCTATAATGCAAATACCATATGCTTACTATGCTTAAATGCTCGAAATGCGTGGAGTGCTCTTAGTGCTATAGACTTTGAAAGCTATAAACTTATTATGCAAAAGCAACGGTTTGGCCTCTCAGTGCTTGCCTCTCCGGTTGCTAAACTTAAAAGCTATAAACTTATTATGCAAAAGCAACGGTTTGGCCTCTCAGTGCTTGCCTCTCCGGTTGCTAAACTTAAAAGCTATAAACTTATTATGCAAAAGCAACGGTTTGGCCTCTCAGTGCTTGCCTCTCCGGTTGCTAAACTTAAAAGCTATAAACTTGTTATGCAAAAGCAACGGTTTGGCCTCTCAGTGCTTGCCTCTCCGGTTGCTAAACTTAAAAGCTATAAACTTGATAAGCTAAAACAACGGTTTGGCCTCTCAGTGCTTGCCTCTCCGGTTGTTAAACATTGGATGCTATAAACTATTGACTATGGAAGAACAATAGTTGGTCTCTCAGTGCTTGCCTTCATGTGTTCTTCCTAGTCGGGACTTGAAGAATAATAGTTGGTCTCTCAGTGCTTGCCTTCATGTGTTCTTCACAGTCGGGACTAGAAGGCACCTATTATGGTCTCTCAGTGCTTGCCATAGGGTGACCTTTATAGTCGGGACTTGAGGGGTAGACTTATGGCCTCTCAGTGCTTGCCATACAGTGATTCCTCAATGTTCACTCATGCTATAAACTTAAACATAATGCTAAAGCTATAAACGATATGGAGGGTAGGTAAGACGCTTAATTATCATTAACAGCAATGTCCTATGCGACTTAGTATGTGGTGGGACGGCGTCTGGGCGGGTTGTAGGCTCGACTCAGGGGTATGCCCTATACATAAGCATACCGAGTTGGATGATACAGGTGGTGTTAATGAAATGAAGGTTGTTACCTAGGAGAAACATGAATGCTTTTGGGTCAATATCATAAACTTTAAACATGATGCTTTTAAACGAATATTGAAGCTATTACATACGAATGCTACAGACTTGTAAACTTTGAGACAATAAACTAAAGCAGTAATGAGGAATGAATCGAATGATAGGTAAAATGCTTAATTATCATTAATAACAATGTCCTATGTGACTTAGTATGTGGTGGGACGGCGTCTGGGCGGGTTGTAGGCTCGACTCAGGGGTATGCCCTATACATAAGCATACCGAGTTGGATGATACAGGTGTTGTTAATGAGGTTAAGGTTTTACCGAAGGAGGTTTGCTAAAGCTATTTTCTTTTAAACTTATAAACTCCATGAACTCACCAACCGTTGTGTTGACTTGATCTTTTTACATGTTTTCTCAGGTAATGCACAGGAGTAGGCTTAATCTGTTGGATTGCATACTAGGATACCAGTTAGCAGACCTAGTAGACTTTTGGAGAAGCACATATTTTGCTATGGATGCGATACACTTTTGATATCTTGAACAGTTACAAGATATAAACATGATATTCTTTTGATAGGTTTACCTAGTTAAATTGCAGAACATTGATAATGTAATTTAACTTTGTAATCCTAATTATCATTTGATTGTGCTTTAGTTATTCTTAAACATTGATGCTACGTAAACAATCTGATCATCATGATTATCACCCGCGATATCGCGCCCCGGGAACCTTCCGCCCGACGGGGACTCCGATCCAACCCCGCCGGCTCGGGGTGTGACAGATTGGTATCAGAGCCATGGTTATAGAGAAATATAGGTCATATTACTTAAACGGTTTGGCCTAGACTATAACTTAGGGACCTTCATGTAGAGAACATAAGATTTAAGCTTGCATTATGTTTTCTGCATTCGATCACTGCACTAACCAAATTCTTTTGGTTATGATCAGAATGCCGCCTAGAAAACAACCGACCCCGGTGCCTACTACACAGACATCTGCACCGCACTCTTCAACACCATCACCACCAGATTCACCACCGCCACCTCCACCTCCTCCACATAGTCCTCCTCCAAACCCGACTGCAACTATAGTTTTGGATCCTGCTACCATTGCTTTGGCAACGTTACTGAGTAGTCAGCTGACTAATCAGATGAAGGATATCATCCCTGAGATGATCAACAGGATTCAAAGCCATGGCAACAACTCTGGCCACACTACTGGAGAAGCTAGTGGAAACACTAGCCACACTTCAGACTGTTCCTACAAGTCATTCGTAGGATGCAAGCCACCGAGCTTTACTGGAGTTGAAGGAGCCGTTGGACTGATTCAATGGCTGGAGAAAATGGAGAATACACTGGACATAAGCAGTTGTCCGGAACACCACAAAGTTCGTTATGCAGCTGGATCCTTTAGCAAGCGAGCTCTAACATGGTGGAACGCACAGATCAGGGCTAAGGGAAGAGACGAAGCAATGGCAATGCCATGGTCGGAATTCAAACTCCTTCTAAGAAATGAGTTCTGTCCAAAACATGAACTGCAGCAACTAGAGATTGAGCTCTCGAACCACGTGATGAAGGGAGCCGATCACATGACTTTCACCACACGCTACCATGAGCTAGTAGCTTTGGTGCCAGAGATGGTGCCAACTTTGGAAAAGTTGATTGACAGATATGTAGCTGGATTACCATCCTGCATACAGAGTATTGTTTTGGCTGCAAATCCTGCTACTTTGGAATCAGCCATTGCCCTTTCAGCTAAACTTACTGGGGTAATGGTGAAGTCAGGAGTTCTGAAAGACGAAGCGGGAAAAGCTAAGGAAACAACCACAAATAAACCAGAATATCAACAAACGAAAAAGCAAAAGGTCATCGGAAACTATGCGATGACCACACCTTTGAGACAAACACCTGCTGTACCTGTCAACACTGCACCCAAAAATTATGTGGGAATGCATCCTCAGTGCACACACTGCAAATTTCATCATCCTGCTACGGTGCAATGCAGGCAATGCAACAACTGTGGCCGACTAGGCCACCGAACTCAACAATGCCGTGCTCCAGTCACACAAGCTACAAACAATGCCGCAGTAGCAATCCCTCCACCACAAAACACTGGCAATCATAACAACAACAATCGAGGATGCTATAACTGCGGGGAATTAGGTCATTACTCCAGGGACTGCCCGAAAAGAGTACAACCAGGAGTTCAAGCCCTTCGTGGGAGGGCATTTATGATTGGAGCCGCTGCAGCACGCCAAGACCCGGCGACGGGTACTGGTATGTAGTATCTCCTCACTCATGAGACTTCATTTTAATTTAATACTAATATGAATAAGAAAATATCCTATTCCTATTAGTACAATCACATGAGTATTCCATGAAACTTAGGAATACTTTTAACTCAATAGAAGCAAAGAAACAATCCTTGGTTAATACACATAACATGCGTAGGAAGCCATAGCTAACACTAAAGTTGTGTAACAGCTAATGCTCATAGCATTGGTTAGTTTAAACAATGAGGTGTTAGAGACACACAGAGATTAAGCAAGCAATAACAATAAGACAACTATGAGCAATAAGACTAGTAATACTTTGATGCTATATGTAGGAAATCCCAAACGCGACTTAGAGTTAATCTGGGAGCGTAGGGATATCACACCAATCAAAGTTTTCCCATTGTTATAGAAAGAGTAGTATCCGATAATAACTTTTAAATTTCGGGACGAAATTTCTTTAACAAGGGGAGACTGTAACATCTGTGCCGGAATCGTCACCGGAACAGTAAATCGTAACAGTAAGCATGTACAGTAACTCAGGTACACATCACGGGAAACTATATTATGCTATTGATACCTTTCTGATTAACGTGAAGCTGTTAAATGATTGTCTGAATCTGACTTAAACCTTAGGGTTTAACAGTCAGAGACATGTCAGACGACACAGTGTTGAAACATAAATACTTGATGTGATATTAGCTGCATAAACGTATGTGAGGTTAAACAAAATAAAACCTTAACGGTTATTGTTACGGAATGCTAAACCGACGAGTTATTCGTATAGGTGACGATCTGTACGAATAATTCTGATAGTTTAACGTTCTGAAATAATGACTTAACAGTAGAAAACAAGAATCAGAAAGCCAAACCATCGACGTGTTCGTTCGAATGACGATTCGAACGAATACGCGCGATGGTGACGCGATCTGATGAAACGATAACGAAACGATCGGTCATAATTCTAAGGAAATAAAATATTTCCTATTTTACAATTTTGAAACTCATCATAAAATAAATTAAATTCAACTATTTTATTATGTCGCGAAACAATTAAATAAAACGCGTATACTATTATAATTCGAAAAATAAATAAACACTATGATATTTAAAATAATTTGTAGAATTATATAAACATCTAACTTGTTAAAATAAGCTATTTTATTTAAATTACGATTTATGCGCGTAGTGAGCCGGATACGTGACGAAAACGCAAACCGAACAACCGAAACGAACCCGAACCACCCCGGGGTATATAAACCCTAAATAACCTCATTAAATTCATTTTCACTTACACCTCTCTCTCTCTAATTCAAGATTTCCGGCCACCACTCCAAACCCCCATTTCCAACCTTTGCAAGCTCATATCTCTCTCGTTTCTTAACGAAATTGGGTGATTCTTGCGTCCACGCGAAGCTCTTGAAGCCCTCTACAAGAAAGTACAACCGATCTGGAGGTTTAACCACTGAATCTCGAGGTATGAGCAAGAGAAAATCACTGATTTTAGGGTTTTCTCACCCTTTTTATACGGCTGCACACACACACACTTCCGGCCTGTGTAAGAGTCGTAAACCGCAACCCCTTTCATCATCAAGTCTAAACTCATGTCTATGCACGCCATGGGAACAGCAAAGCCAAGGATTCGGGGCTGAGAGTTGAAGGATGGCAAAGGGTTCGCGACCCAGGTGGCCGAACCTTTGCATGCTGCCGAACTATACACCCCGGCGAACCTTTCCTCCATGGCCGAACCTTCGATGGCTAATGCATGAGTCCCGAATCTTTCCACGAACCCTCTGCTGAAGACCATCCTGAACGACGAACCTAACCGAACCCTCAACTTCCCACGAACCCAGGCACAGCCCAATCTGGTTGCCGAACCTTGGCTAGCTGCTACGAACCCTGTTGTTTCATGGACCACCGAACCTTTTAACTCCCAGCGGCCGAACCATGTTGAGGTTCGCTGGAGGTTGCAGAGGGTTTACGCATTTCTTATTTGTTGTGATCACATGTAACCAGCCACCATAATTAAGCTGGGCCCAATAGCACATCTATGCAGCCCAATCGAATAACCCACGCACATTAGCTGATTCGGCCCATTTAAGTTGAAATCAGTCCATAGTAATCATTAGGCCCAACTGCACTCCTTTGGCCCATATGCTGTAAAAGCCCAACACGTTCACATATGGCCCAACAGCCTATTACATGAGGCCCAATATCAAATCCAGACTCAATCGGGCCACAGGAACTCTCGGCCCAACTCCATTGGATCAGCCCTTTAGCACTTAATTCGACCCAACAATCGGTCCAATAACCCTACCCGGTCCACACACACATTTATTCGATCCAAGTCCAATGATATTCGGCTCAAGTGATTTCGGCTCACATTGTAACAAGGCGATTTAGCACATTTAAAACAATAGTCATGGGATAACTATACAAATAATGTATGATCAATGATAACAAGACAAGCTTTAAATGGTAAATTAAACTATATTGATGACTTGGATTTTATTACAAGACCTTTATTAAAAGGATTCAAGTGATAACTTGCAATTTAAATCACATGACGAACTTTAGTTATAGAAACCGAATGCTAGAAAGCCAACGAATAATAAACAAGGGCCGGATCACTACCGAGACTCACAAGTGTTGGCTAACTTTAGGACTAACACGTACACGCACACAAAACCTACAATTTATATTTATAAGTTAAATACGACATGAAATCAATACAGGAACGTGAACACAACTACAAGGTCAATTAAAGAGCGCGTGCATTCTTTCTTTTAAGCTAAGTCAACCCTGCAACAACAAGGTGAGTTCATTTGTCCCTTTTCAAACTTATTTGTTTTACTTCGGGACTGAGAAGCATGTTAAACATTTTTATTGAAATGTTATTTAATGCTTTAAACATAAACTTGAAACTTATGCTTGAAACTTAGTATACTTGAAAAGCAATAAACTTGGGACTTATACTTTAAACTTGAGGCTTGAAAACAGAGGTTAGTTGCTTACGAGACTCGATGCTTATGCTATAACAATATGCTTAAACTTGGTGATTGATGCTTAGGGTGTAAACGAGAAGCTTAAACTACATACTTGATGCTAAACTATATTCTTAATGCTTGTGCTATAACCCATGCTCTTAAACTATATTCCTAATACTTATTCTATAAACCATACTCTTAACTATATTCTTAATGCTTATGTTAGAAACTATATTCTTCAACTACACTTTTGATGCTTATGCTATAAACTATATTCATAAACTAGATGCTTATGTTATAAACTATATTCTTCAACTATACTCGTAATGCTTATGCTATAATCTATATTCATAACCTAGATGCTTAATGCCATATACTAATGCCCAGTGCCGATGCTATAATGCAAATACCATATGCTTACTATGCTTAAATGCTCGAAATGCGTGGAGTGCTCTTAGTGCTATAGACTTTGAAAGCTATAAACTTATTATGCAAAAGCAACGGTTTGGCCTCTCAGTGCTTGCCTCTCCGGTTGCTAAACTTAAAAGCTATAAACTTATTATGCAAAAGCAACGGTTTGGCCTCTCAGTGCTTGCCTCTCCGGTTGCTAAACTTAAAAGCTATAAACTTATTATGCAAAAGCAACGGTTTGGCCTCTCAGTGCTTGCCTCTCCGGTTGCTAAACTTAAAAGCTATAAACTTGTTATGCAAAAGCAACGGTTTGGCCTCTCAGTGCTTGCCTCTCCGGTTGCTAAACTTAAAAGCTATAAACTTGATAAGCTAAAACAACGGTTTGGCCTCTCAGTGCTTGCCTCTCCGGTTGTTAAACATTGGATGCTATAAACTATTGACTATGGAAGAACAATAGTTGGTCTCTCAGTGCTTGCCTTCATGTGTTCTTCCTAGTCGGGACTTGAAGAATAATAGTTGGTCTCTCAGTGCTTGCCTTCATGTGTTCTTCACAGTCGGGACTAGAAGGCACCTATTATGGTCTCTCAGTGCTTGCCATAGGGTGACCTTTATAGTCGGGACTTGAGGGGTAGACTTATGGCCTCTCAGTGCTTGCCATACAGTGATTCCTCAATGTTCACTCATGCTATAAACTTAAACATAATGCTAAAGCTATAAACGATATGGAGGGTAGGTAAGACGCTTAATTATCATTAACAGCAATGTCCTATGCGACTTAGTATGTGGTGGGACGGCGTCTGGGCGGGTTGTAGGCTCGACTCAGGGGTATGCCCTATACATAAGCATACCGAGTTGGATGATACAGGTGGTGTTAATGAAATGAAGGTTGTTACCTAGGAGAAACATGAATGCTTTTGGGTCAATATCATAAACTTTAAACATGATGCTTTTAAACGAATATTGAAGCTATTACATACGAATGCTACAGACTTGTAAACTTTGAGACAATAAACTAAAGCAGTGATGAGGAATGAATCGAATGATAGGTAAAATGCTTAATTATCATTAATAACAATGTCCTATGTGACTTAGTATGTGGTGGGACGGCGTCTGGGCGGGTTGTAGGCTCGACTCAGGGGTATGCCCTATACATAAGCATACCGAGTTGGATGATACAGGTGTTGTTAATGAGGTTAAGGTTTTACCGAAGGAGGTTTGCTAAAGCTATTTTCTTTTAAACTTATAAACTCCATGAACTCACCAACCGTTGTGTTGACTTGATCTTTTTACATGTTTTCTCAGGTAATGCACAGGAGTAGGCTTAATCTGTTGGATTGCATACTAGGATACCAGTTAGCAGACCTAGTAGACTTTTGGAGAAGCACATATTTTGCTATGGATGCGATACACTTTTGATATCTTGAACAGTTACAAGATATAAACATGATATTCTTTTGATAGGTTTACCTAGTTAAATTGCAGAACATTGATAATGTAATTTAACTTTGTAATCCTAATTATCATTTGATTGTGCTTTAGTTATTCTTAAACATTGATGCTACGTAAACAATCTGATCATCATGATTATCACCCGCGATATCGCGCCCCGGGAACCTTCCGCCCGACGGGGACTCCGATCCAACCCCGCCGGCTCGGGGTGTGACACATGATGGTACTGGCAAGTGTTGCACAAAGGTGCAGTGCCAGTGTAGGGCTTCCTGACTTGTAGTGGTGGTGGCTGATTGATCATTGGGGCTTGTGTAGTGGCAGCAAAGTTTCTTGCCACTTTTTGTTTCTTAGCCGGACGTTTATCCGACTTCTTGGAAGTTCCAGCTTTGGCTGTTTCAGCCTCATTCTTCAAAACTCCAGACTTTACCATCACCTTGGTAAGTTTAGCTGAGAGGGAGATAGCAGCCTCCAAAGTAGCAGGATAAGCAGCCAACACAATACTTTGGATGCAAGAAGGTAATCCCGCCACATAACGGTCAATCAGCTTTTCCAATGTTGGTACCATTTCTGGCACCAAAGCTACCAACTCATGATAGCGAGTGGTGAAGGTCATATGATCAGCTCCCTTCATTACATGATTTGAGAGTTCAGTCTCCAGCAGTTGCAGTTCGTGTTTCAGACAGAACTCGTTCCTCAGAAGAAGCTTAAATTCTGCCCACGGCATTGCCATCGCCTCATCTCTTCCCTTTGCTAGAATCTGAGCATTCCACCATGTCAGTGCTCGCTTGCTGAATGAACCAGCTGCATAGCGAACTTTATGGTGTTCTGGACAGTTGCTAATGTCCAGAGTGTTCTCCATCTTTTCTAGCCATTGGATCAGTCCAACAGCTCCTTCGGCTCCTGTGAAACTTGGGGGTTTACATCCTACAAAAGACTTGTAGGAGTATTCCGAAGTATGACTAGTGGTTCCACTAGCCTCTCCTGTAGTATGGCCAGAAACGTTGCCGTGGCCTTGAATCTTGTTTATCATCTCTGGGATGACATCTTTCAGCTGACTTGTCAGTTGAGTACTCAGCAGGGTTGCCAAAGCGATAGTAGCAGGATCTATCATCTGAACATTGCTTGAGCCTGGTGGTGGAGAGTGTGGAGGAGGAGGAGGTGGAGGTGGTGGTGAATGTGAAGGAGAGTCAGGTGGTGTTGGTGTCGAGGAGTGTGGTGCTGAAGTCTGCGTGGTCGGTTGCTTCCTGGGCGGCATTCTGATCATAACCGAAAGAAAATCGGTTAGTGCAGTGATCAGATGCAGAAAGCATATGCAAATAAGATCTTATGTCAGATAATATCTACATGAGGGTCCCTAGGTTATAGTCTAGGCCAAACCGTTTATGTAATATGACCTATATTTCTCTATAACCATGTCTCTGATACCAATCTGTCACACCCCGGGCCGGCGGGAACGGATCGGGTTTTCCCGTCGGGCGGAAGGTTCCCGGGGCGCGATATCTTGGAGTGATAATCAAATGATCAGATTGTTTACATAGCACATGAGATATACATGAGAAATGCTAATCACGACATGAAATAGAATTACAAAGTTAAATTACATTGTACATCATAATTTAACTAAGTAAATCTAATCAAAAAGAATCAATGAGTTTATATCTTGAACTGTACAAGATATACAAAAGTGATTCACTGTTATTGTCATATCAAAAGTATGCAGTCAAAAGTAAGCTAGGTCTTCTACAAGTCCACTAGCTTAACACTTGCACAATTGTATCTACACCTGTCCGTCACCTGAGAAAACATGCATTTAAACAAAGTCAACACTAGGTTGGTGAGTTCATAAGTAAGTAAATTGAAAACCATTGAATTGATCATGCACACATCCACAATGTCATAGTTGTTGCTTGTAATTACTTGTTTCATCTGTACCACCCAATGGCCTCTCCTTAGTTATATGTACAAGTAGTGTATCACCTGATCAAGTATGCTTATATATAGGGAATCCTGAAAGGGTCAAGCCCAGACGCTATCCCACCACATACTCAGTCAAGTTCCACACCACTTGCGATACAACCAAAGATATCCATTTCCCCGCTTATTCATCACACTTGAGATGTATTCAGTTATTGTATTGATGATAGAATAATATATTGTATGGGGTTAATTATCAAACCGAAGTATTGATAACCCTCGATGTATTAAGTAATTTTAGATTAATATAATCTTGTCCTTGTATTATTCTATACTTGAGGTGGGTTAACTGATGATACTCTATTAAATATTAAGAGTGTGAGTTAACCCCTTGCAACTTGTTCTTGAATCATAGTGCATAGAGCCTAAAAGGAATCCATTGAAATCCTCACATAATCAGACTTCAATGCATCCGATTTATCTCTACCACTTTGTATGTCTATTGTCCTCAACGAAATCTATTACTAGTAGTGTAACATGAGAGCAGATCACCTTCTCAATCTACTAGTCAATAGGGTTTTCGCTGGATTAATTACTTATCACTGTAGATTAATATCACCATGTGTCGCTTACCAGAACCTGACTTGAGGTCGCCCTGTCACCGGTCATACGTTACCGGCCAATGAATTGTTACGATCAACATACTAGCCCTACAAGCTAGAGGTTTGTCAAACCTATGGTACCACTATGCTATCGTCGGTTTAGTCACGTCAAACTAACTGGTCAGCGAATTTAAGGGACTTACATGATCACTTGAACAAATTGGCACATGATTGAAGTGATATAATGCAAACAGGTCAAATGTAATTAATTGTAATTGTATTCACTTGTACTCTTGTTCTCATTGTAATATGTTCCCCGTGATATTAACAAAGTTAAATAAGAACTAGTCTTATTAAGTTATGTTAATTAATTGAGTGAATGATGTTGTTATCATGAAATTATGTTATCATGATTATCATTCCATGCTACTTGTTCTTCTTGTAATATGTGTTGAGTTATAAGGTTAAGTATTATAAGATCTAGTCTTATTACACTTATTTAACTCTTGTATTGAATGATGTAGTAAAGATATGTTATCTTTATATCATTCTTGTGTTTTGCTCTTGTAATCATGTCATCATGTTTCCTTGTAATTGTTACAATATCATTTCTTGTAAGAATAACTACGTGTTGTAAGAGTTAACTTACTACTAAGTTATTCTATTGTACCGATGAGTTATGATATTAAAAATATCATCATCATCTTATCTTTCCTGTATTCTTGAATTCAAACAAGCATGCATACAATGATTTATGATAATAAGCAATTTAATATCAAATAATCAAAGTATTAACCATATGTAAGCAAAACTTTTAAATAAATAAAAGTAAAGCATGTTTCTCAGCCCCGATAGTTGAAAATCAATTAAGATTAGAGAAAAGGGGCATATGAACTCACCTTGTAGTAATTGTGGTTGACTTAGCCTAAATAAGAATGCACGCGCTCTTGATTGTACTTGATTGTATTTTCACGATCCTGTATTTATTTCACGTTGTGTGTAAGTTGTATTTATAAATCATGTGTGTGTGAGTGCGTGTAGGTGTTAACCTTAGAGTTGGTTGACACGCGTGGGTCTCGGTCATCGTTCGGCCCTTGTTGCATTTGTTATAGGTTTAATATGTTCAACCCACTAGGTTTAAGTTACTTTATTCAATTATTGGTTATAAGTTGTCCTCTAGTTCATTATTTTGATAAAATGGTTCCAAGAATAAACTTAGAGTGTAGATTAAAGGTTATAATTTTCTTGCCTTAATAATTAATTCATCCGTTTCATTTATATGTTATTATTTTAGTGACAAGATCCTTCTTTATCACTTGATACTCAATATCATTGTTATTTAAACCTTGTGGGCTTCACATTGGGCCGGATGTACATAAGTGGGCCGAGTAGGGTTAAGGCCAGTTATGTTGAGCTTTTAGGCCTCATAGTTTTCGAGTGGCCAATCCGTTAGGCCGAATTATAGTGACCAATCAATGCTGGGCCAAAAGGGTGGGCCGAACTAATTTATTGAATCCAGGTAAAAGATTTAGGCCGCATGGGCCATGTGGGCCGGTTCTTAAACTGTTGGGCCTGAAAATATTATGTTTGGGCTTAGCACATGTTTGCCGAGTAATCAGTGGCCAGGCTAACTGGACTGAGTATGAACAGAAATCTGGCCCAATCGATTATTCTGGGCCACAACAGTGGGCCTGTAGTTGCATGTTGGGCCAAACAGTAACTATGTTGGGCCTGTTTGTTGCATACTGGGCCACAAAGGTTTTCTGTTGGTGTTCCTTGGTCAAATGAGCTACGAAAGTCGAATTAGGGTGACCGGCTGAAAGGCTACACTTGGCTGGCCAGTGGTCGCATGGTGTGAGGGTGTAGGTTCCCATGAATGTCATTGATCGAATAGAGCCTTGGTCATGGTGGTTCGGCCGAATGTAGGAAGGTGGCCGAATGGGGTGATTCGGTGGTGGTAGCCGAATGAAAATGGCCGACTGGCATTTGAGGGTCGAATGAAATAACTATGGTCGAATGAAGAGCTTCCCGGTCGAATGAGTGCATTCGAATGGTGGAGGGTCGAATGAGGGTTGTCATTCGGCCATGGCTCATTCGCCAGCCTCCTTCGGCCGTAGCAGCTCCTGGCCTCAATCACCCCCCCCCCCCAATTTCAAGTGTTGATGATGGTTCTGGTGGTGGCGCATGTTATAGGTGGTGTTCGAAAGTGTATGGTTCGAAGAAGAAGGTGTAGGACCTGGTTAGAAACAGTGGTCGATTAACATGGGTGAAAACCCTAATTTTTCATAACTTTGAACTCGATTTTACCTCAGATTTTGTGGGTTTCTTTCTAGATCGGTTGTACTTTCATGTAGGGAATGATGAGAGCTTCGTGTGGGTTCGAAAATGGGGCGATTTGGTCAAGAATTGAGGGAGATATGGAGGAGAGAAGGTGGTGAAGTGGTGGTGGATCTTGGTGGCCGGAAATTTGGTGAGAAGAGATAGGATGAAGATGATAAATGAGTAAAATGCCTCATTTGTTGTTCTTATACTCCCGCGGGTATTCGGGTCCATTTCGGTTGCTCGGTTCGCGTTTTCGTCGCGTAACCGGAAAATTACGCGTAATTTAAATGGAATTAAATAAAAAGAGTTTAATTTAATTATTATGATGAGTTTCAAAATTGTAAAATGTTATTTATTTTGTTTTATTAATTTAAAATCATTCGTGTCGAGTTTTCGTGATCGTTTCGTCAGATCGCGTCACCTTCGCGCGTAATTCGTTCGAATCGTCATCCGAACGAATACGACGATGGTTTTGCTTTCTGACTTTTGTTTTCTACTTTTCAGTCATTATTTCAGAACTTTAAACTCACAGATATGTTTGTGTGAATCGTCACCCACGCAAACACACTGTCAGTTCGTTATTCTGAAATAACACTGCCTTTGCGTTTGAATTGTGTTTCCTCACTATCGGACTCAACTAAACATCATGTTTTCACATTGCTCTTGTACTGATTCGTCGGCCATCTGATTCCTGTCATCTGTGGACATCAGATCGCAACCGATATGTTTTCGTTGTTCGCTTGTAAACTGTTGTTTCTCTTGATCCGTTGTGTTAACTGTACTTAAGTTTTCACTCAAATACACACAACTATGGTTTCAAATGTGTGTTGTACTTAATATATTTAAGTTTGCACTAAAATACGTACAACTGTATATTGTATTCTGAAATCGGTTATCATAAACACTGTTCATGTATACGTATTTGCACATAGTGTAAGGTGAAAGTACACATACCGTACGGACTTGCCGGACGATCTGGTACTTGCTGTTACAGTATCTATGCATGAGATACGTGTAAGGTAAACTATGTGAATGCTAAGCTTTTATCTATATATGAGATACGTAATTACCAAACTATGCTAGAGCAAGGCTTGTATCTACATATATGAGATATTTGAATGCTAAACTATGTGTGTGCACAGCTTGTGTCTATATATGAGATACGTAATTGCCAAACTATGCTAGAGCAAGGCTTGTATCTACATATATGAGATACGTAAACGCTAAACTATTCTGATGCTAAGCTAACATCAATTCATGAGATACGTAATGGCTAAACTATGCTAGAGCAAAGCTTGTATCTAGTCGTGGGCTACGTAAATGCTAAACTATGCTAGAGCAAAGCTTGTACCCATGCATGATATTGGTGAAAGCTAAACTATGATGTGTGAAACTATTATCCTTGTACAGCGTACTTAAAAGCTAATCTACGTGAATGCTATAAACTTGTAAACTTTTAACAGTATGTAAAAGCTACGATGAAGACGAAAATTGGGTTGTAGGTAAAACGCTTAATTATCATTAACAGCAGTGTAATATGTAAATTAGTATGTGGTGGGATGGCGTCTGGGCGGGTTGTAGGCTCGACCCTTTCGTATGCCCTATATATAAGCATACCGATTTGGATATTACATGTGATGTTAATGAGGTTTAGGTTGTTACCGAAAGAGGTTTGATAAAGCTATTTTTCAACAATTAAACTATATGAACTCACCAACCATTGTGTTGACTTTGTTTTCTTAAATGCATTCTCAGGTGATGTACAGGAGTAAGCTAAGGCTCAGGATTGCATGCTAGGATGCCCAGTTAGAGAACCTAGTAGAATTTTGGAAAGCACATATTTTGTTATTGATGCGAGTCACTTTTGATATCTTGTACAGATACAAAGAAGAAACATTTGATTCTTTTGATAGGTTTACTTAGTTAAATTACCAAACATTGATATTGTAATTTAACTTTGTAATCCTAGTTTAATGCTTTATTGTGCTTTAGTTATTCTCAATGTTGATGCTATGTAAACAATCTGATCATCACGATTATCACTCACGATATCTCGCCCCGAGAACC
Source organism: Mikania micrantha (assembly GCA_009363875.1). Classification (NCBI taxonomy): domain Eukaryota; kingdom Viridiplantae; phylum Streptophyta; class Magnoliopsida; order Asterales; family Asteraceae; genus Mikania; species Mikania micrantha. Next base: position 39,117,082 of record CM018685.1, read on the forward strand.
TTCTGCCCGACGGGGAAGTCGATCCGTCCCGCCGGCTCGGGGTGTGACACCTGTAATTTCTAGGAATCACGAACTTCGTTGTATAACCCTATCAGTTGAAACGGACAACCGATTTTCTTGCTGCCTGACCGTCTAAGGATTGCGATGCTATTGTGCTCGCCACCATGGTCACACATGAGCCAGACTTTGATTACACTGTCTGTTGTCTTTGATTTCTTCGTTCTTCTTTTGACTACAATGTAACCATTGTCTAGTGCTATACTTTTCACCCACCCTACCAGCGCTTCCTCAGACATAAACTTCTGACATATAAAAACAATAATAAATACCGTAAATGGATAGCGATAATATACAAGCATCAACATTTATGTTTCATTTAAGTTACCTCTTTGGTTTCCCAGTTAGCGTTTGAAGACGCCGACTTTTCTTCATAACCCTCCTCCGGGTTACTTTGTTTACTGTCGTCATACACGAACCCATACGATGCTTGACTGTCAAAACCAACATCAGCGTTAGGTTCAGCATTCAGATTTATCATGACGTATGAATACTCAACAGGAGGCTCTTCGTTCAAATCTGGCACGAAATAGTTGAAAAAACTCCCATCCCAGAACGACATCGTTACAGATATGAATTATCGTGAAATATATTCGAATTCGAAAGTTACGCGTTCGTTTGAAACGATTCAAGCTTATATACAAATTTGAAAATGTTCAATACGACCCGTACTGGCCTATACGGCCCGTACTGAGTCAAATCAGTGTCCTTTTGTCAGAATTGAAAAAGCAAAACGGGCCGTACGGGCCAGTACGGGCCGTACGGGCCAGTACGGGCCGTCTTGCTGTCTAATCATTGTACTCTGTTGCAGGGAATGTCTGTATTATGAATGATACGGGCCGTCCTGGCCAGTACGGCCCATCTTGCTCCCAATCATTGGCACAGGTTTTCAGAGGGAATGTTTGACCAAGTACTGAGACGGCCTGTACTGGTACGGGCCGTCTCAGGGGTGTATTTTTAAAAAAAGTGGGTGTAAGAATAATACCACCCTTTAATAAAACCTAAACCTTAAACTAATTAAACCTTAAACTATTATTTAATAAAACCCTAATAAAACCTTAAATAATCAAATCTTAAACTATTATTTAATAAAACCCTGATAAAACCGTAAAGTAATCAAACCTTAAACTATTATTTTTTTTTGAACGGCTTGGTACAACGACATCCAAGACGGGATTTCAATCGTCCCCTCGAAATTAAACTATTATTTAATAAAACCTTAAACTAATAAAACATAAACCTTAAACTAATCAAAGCTTAAACTATTATTTAATAAAACCCTAATAAAACCTTAAACTAATTAAACCTAAACCTTAAACTAATCAAACCTTAAACTAATAGTTAATAAACCCTAATTTGAAAATAAAGATTAAATTCAAGGAAAATAAAATAAAAATACTAATACTTGTTTTAATTTAGTAAGTTATTAGGAAAAAATATTGTTTTGTGTATATGATTACATCACCGATGAGTCGCATAAGGCATAAACTGATGATGGTGATTATGAAATCAACGTTCTCTAATGTCATCTTAATTTTCAGAATGTCTTCTGATGTAAAAATAGTTTTCATTTAATACAAGTAAAAAATTAATTTGCTTGGGCGTTTTAGGGTTAAGAATGTTGTGTTTAATATGTAGTTAAAAAATGAAACTTCTAAAAAATATATATTTAGATGTTTGTAAAACTGTATTATTACCTATAAACACCATCCACTCAATTTCAAAGTAGTATTTGAAACAAAAACACCAACGAAAATCATGAATAATTCAGATTAATACTTGTTTTAACTTAGTAAATTATTAGAACAATTATTAGTTCATATTGAGTGATGACTATATTATGTTTATTTCAATTTACTAAATTAAAACAAGTATTCGTATTTTAATTTTATTTTCCTTAAATTTAATATTTATTTTCAAATTAGGGTTTATTAATTATTAGTTTAAGGTTTGATTAGTTTAAAGTTTAGGTTTTATTAGTTTAATGTTTTATTAATTAATAGTTTAAGGTTTGATTAGTTTAAGGTTTAGGTTTTATTAGTTTAAGGTTTTATTAGAGTTTTATTAATTAATAGTTTAAGGTTTAATTAGTTTAAGGTTTAGGTTTGATTAGTTTACGATTTTATTAGGGTTCAATTAAGAAGATTGTAACTTTAAAATTGTATGTTTGAAACTAGATTGTAACTTTAAAATTATATGTTTCCAACTACATTTTAACTTTAAAATTGTATATTTGCAAATAGATTGTATGTTTAAAATTATATGTTTGCAACTAGATAGTATGTTTAAAATTGTATGTATGCAACCACATTGTAACCTTAAAATTGTATATTTATAGATATGATAATTGATAAGAGTTGGATTACATTAAAAAACCAGAATTCTCCGGATTTCATAAACGGTCTTCGCAACTTTATAGAGATTGCCAAGAATCATGTCGATGGTCGAGGAAAAGTGTATTGCCCATGTAGAAGATGTTACAATGGGTGTCGACAAGATTTGAGTATTATTTATGCACACATACATGACCATGGGTTTCTACTATCATATAAGACTTGGAGTTATCATGGCGAGAAATATCATAATGCTGGCGATATAGAAGCTCTTTTTGCTCCAAAAGCATGTACTACAACAACAAATGATGAGATGTTTCACATAATTGATGATGTTATGGCAGAAATGAATACAAACGAAGAAACTGTAGATGAAGATGTAACCAATTTAGACCCAGAATTTGATGCGTTGTTTAAAGAGCTTAATACAGAGTTATACCCTGATTGTAGCTGGATGTCTTCACTAAACTTCCTAGCAAAATTGATGCATATTAAAGTAATAACCAAATGGATGGATAGTTCATTTGACCAACTTTTAGACTCTTTAAGAGTTTCATTCCCGAAAGAAAACCGGATCCCAGCGTCTCACTATGAAGCTAAAAAGAAGCTAAGAAAAATTGGGTTAAGATATCAATCTATCCATGCGTGCATTAATGGTTGTGCTCTTTTTTGGAAAGAAAACAAAGACATGCACAACTGTCCAATTTGTAATGAGAGCAGATGGGTTGATAGACAAATAAAAGAGAAAAAAGTACCAAAAAAAGTGTTGCGTTACTTTCCATTAACTTCCCGGCTTCAACGAAGATATAGTTCTTGATTTATGGCAAAAGATATGATTTGGCATAAAACTAGACTCTCAACAGATGGTCTGATGCGACATCCGGCTGATGGAAAGGCACGGAAAGAATTTGATAAAATATATCCTCATTTTGCTAAAGAACCTAGAAATGTACGATTGGGTTTGGCTGCAGATGGTTTTAATCCATTTGGTAACATGAGTCAGGCTTAAAGTATGTGACCAGTGGTGTTGACAACATATAATACACCACCGTGGTTATGTATGATAAATTTTGGACCAAACAAAATATATTTTTTGAGCTAGAATATTGGTCTTCTCTCCTTCTAAAACACAATCTTGATGTTATGCACGTGGAGAAGAACGTTTGCGAGAGCTTGTTGGGTACGTTGCTTATGAATGATAAATCAAAAGACACACCCAAAGCAAGACAAGACTTGGAAAAGATGGGTATTAGACAAAATATATGGTTAACAAAGAATAACAACAAGGTTTATCAACAACATGCTCCTTACTCTTTCATACCTAGCGATCGAGAACGTTTTTGTAAGTTTATTAGAGGAGTGAGACTACCTGATGGTTTTGGATCAAACTTCAAAATAAGATACTTTCTAATGATTCAAATTTAATTGAGTTAAAATCTCATGATTATCACATCCTAATGCAACGAATGCTACCAATAGGTGTCCAAATAGGTTTACCAAAAAATGTTTCTACAACAATCACCGACATTTGCACCTTCTTTCAAAAAATCTATGCACGATCATTAGATGTGAAAGACATGAAAAAAGCAAATAAGGAAGTTGTTAAGATATTATGCAATTTAGAATTGATATATCCTCCAGCATTTTTTTGATATAATGGTTCATGCGACACCACAACCCGGTTCAAGACTGACGTGTTACTTATACAGAATCAGAAGTAAATGCAACAATCCCAAATGTATTTAAAACATAAATACATAAGTCTTAAGTTGGTAATTAAACATAACAAAACAGATATTTAAGTTTTACGTATTGATTATTACATTTACTACAGTAACAGAAGTTTTCAGATTTAGCTCCGATTTTACTCTCAAAAGTTCCCCACCTGATTTCCTTGATTACCTACAAAATAAAGATAAACACCACAAAAACAAATACGGCTGAGCCAAAGAATGCTCAGTAACGGATGAACAATAGTAATAAAGAAGTTCAGAAGGTGGTGAAAAATAGAAAAAATTCAAGTGAAAATATAACCGGATAGTGGTCAGGAACAAGATCGGAACAGTAGTCAGTTTTCTGACTTTTATATTTCAGAAACATTAACACATTTTATATTTTAAGCCATAATTAGAATATTACAGAATATACCACGAGCCGACTGTACATACAAAAGTGTAAGGTTCACGGGTAGCTACTCCCGCTTACCAGACACATGAGATAGTTAGTGTTGGCATACACGTCACTATCCCCCAGAATCAGAAAGTACAGTTTAAAAATATCCTAGAACCAGTCCATACGCCTCCCCAGAATTCAGTAGGTGCACAAATGTACTATCAGAGTACTAATGGAGACGCCGTGAACTCAACTAACCGTCACGGATGGTTCCACATTATGGTTGCCGCCATAATGGGCCTGTAGTCATCCTTACAGGTAGGGGCATGCTCGGGTAACAGAATACAAGTTCAGAAAGTTCAGTAGGGTAGTCATACTACCAATTAAGTGATAATCAGGATCATACAATAATGAGTACAACGTAATTTAGAGTTATTGCATGTTAAACGAAACAGAGAAACACGATATCATATCGTGTTAATTAGAAATCCGAATATTTCAGAAATGAAATTTAGTTATTACAGAAAGATTTACAGAAATATATTACAGAACAGAAAATACTATGATTTAAATAAACGGAATCCGTACCTTAGCCTTAGCAATTTTATCTCAGATAATCAGATAATAAACATGTAGTCCAATCTACGATAACTCAGAAATCTGTGTTTTTGAGTGATTTCACGTTAGTTTAACCGAATTAAAACTCATATACGTAATTGGTTAGATTTATGGTAATTTAGACTTTTTTTAATGTTAAACGGGTCGAATTGGTTTCTTTTACTAACTTGTTGATTAACATTCGTAAATATTCTTTGATTTTGTAAGTTGGAATTTTCTAGCGTTCTTGATCGGAAAGGTCATGATTTAAACGATTTTATAACGAAATAATTAAAAAGTTGTTTCGAATAGGATTAGAACGTGTGACCTCTCGAATCGGATTTTCAAGGTTAACGGTTTAAACCTAATTAATAAACATTTATTTAGTTATTGTAAAAATAAAAATAATAATAATAATACAATAAATAAAATAATCTTAAAAACCAGTGTTTTCAAACCTACAACATTATCCCTTGATCTAAACAGCTCTGATTGTTTTCAACTTGATTATTTTGACTTAGTTTAGGATCAAAAGGCAAAAATAAGAGTTGGGTGGGATTAGAACACGCAACCTCCCAGTTGGGTGTTGATGTATTTAACCACTCCACCAAACCTTCCAATTAGTAACACCACACATTCTTTTTAATTTTATTTTTATTATTTAGCCTCTCATCTCTTGATCTTCTTCAACATATACTTACAGTACAGCCATGGCAAAGTTTTATTTTTAATATATCTCTGGTTTTTTTTCTTCCAACAATTTCGTTTATATATATGTAATATCTATTCTAAACAACAATCATGTAACTTTATTTCCATAATTGGTTTCATAAGGATTTTATTTTTTAAACATAAAAACTAAAATCATGGATTTTCTACTAAACTCGACTAATAAACTGGTTCAGAAATTTACCTCAATCGTAGTATGAGTGTGAATCAGAAAAGAAGATTGCGACCGGGTTACGATGGCGACACTTGTAGTTACACCGGGGTGGTGACCGGGAGGGTTTCATATGCCATATATGGGTGGCGGTGGCGGCTATATGGTTCTGTAATAAACTGGCTTTCACCAGAAACTTCAACACACACATGTGATTTCATTTGATATATATATAATAAGTATTAGTCGGTTTATATTGTCTTGCATGAGAAGATTCATTTTATTATTATTAACCCTTTACTGCAAATATATATATATATATATATATATATATATAGGGAGAGGTTCAAATGTTAACCCTCCCTTATAGCGTTAACCGCTTAACCCTAGCGTTTTTTGCCCGAATCTTAAATTTTTTTTTCATGGTTTTTATTATGCAAAAATAGGGGGGGTTTCTTTTTTGTGTTTTTGCTAATTCTTCACCGTTTAGAAGTTATTGTAAGTGTAAGTTACTTACACTTACTTACATTTACTGCATCAGATACGGATTGTAAGTAAGTGTAAGTAACTTACACTTACCATAACTTCTAAACGGTGATGAATTAGTAAAAACACAAAAAGAAACCCCCCTTATTTTTGCAAAATAAAAACCATGAAGAAAAAAAATTTAAGATTCGGGCCAAAAACGCTAGGGTTAAGCGGTTAACGCTATAAGGGAGGGTTAACAATGGAACCTTCCCCTATATATATATATATTTATTTATATGTATATATGTAGTGTGTGTATAAAAGATAAATCAGAACATGGTTCGGTATGGATTAGTTCTAAATCGGTTTAAACTTTAGTTGAATATGGTTGTGAGTGTTAGTCGGGTAAATTTAATTAGATGTTACCAATTTAATCAACATTATTAAGATAGAATTTTAGCTTATTATAAACGTTAGGTATGATTAGATTATACGATTCGGTTTATTTATAATAATTGAATCAAAATTTATAAATTTAATTAATTTAATTCTCAAAATAATTCGGATTTTCGGTACTTAACTTATCGTTATTGTTTATATATTTTATTTTAAAGTTTTATAACAATTAAATATTTCGGTTATTATAGTTCATCTAATCCTTCATTTAGCAGAAGAAGCTATTCTTGGTGGGCCTGTTTATATGCGATGGATGTATCCTTTTGAAAGATACATGAAAAAGTTGAAAGCCTATGTTAGAAATAAAGCTAGACCTGAAGGTTCAATAGCGGAGGGTTATGTTGCAGATGAAGCATTGACATTTTGTTCTATGTATCTTGAGGGTATGCAAACTAAATTCAATCGACCTGATAGAAATGCAGATTATTGCATTCCTAAGAGACAGTTGCAAGTGTTTTCATGACAGTGTCGACCAATTTCAAAGAAAAAAATCATACCGCTTTCTGAAGAGGCCAAAAAATCGTTGGAATGGTTTGTGTTGAACAATTGTGATAAAATTAAAGACTATAAATCGTAAGTTTTCTTTGTTTACTTATTTTCATTTTAGCTATTATGATAAACTAATTTGAATTTTTTGTCTCTCATATAGTGAATTTGAATCTAAATTTACTGCAACAATATGAAAACAAAATTTTCCTCATGGTTCAAATATGAAGCAAATACATCTCCATCTCCATCTGCATCTTCATCTTCATCATCATATACAAGTGAAGTAAGAGCATTGCCACATGGTCCATTAAATGCATATTCTTACACCGCTTGCATAGTCAATGGGGTTAGATTTGTGGTACACGGTCGTAATTCCCGACGCACTACTCAGAACAGTAGTGTGCTTACAATTGGAGAAGACGGTACTTCATTTTATGGTCAACTAGAGGAGATTATAGAGTTGAAGTATATAGATGGTTACTCGGTTGTACTATTTCGTTGTAAATGGTTCAACACGATGGGTAAAAGATTAATTAAACAAAAAAATACTATTATTATTGACATCAGTCGTGAATGGTATGTTGGTAAAGAATGGTACGATGATGTACAATATATTCTAGCCACACAGGCTAAACAAGTGTTCTATCTCCAAAATCTTTCATGTACTACTGGTAATTGGAGGGTTGTAGAAAATGTTCACCATCGGAAACTTTGGGATCATCCAAGTATGAATGTTGTTAATGAGGTAGATGTATTACACGACACTCAATCATCTGACTATAACTTGGTTGTTGACCCAGTATGTGAAGTTGGTGAATCAAGTGTACAAGACACTCAACCAAGTTTTGGAAATTTGGATGTCGACTTAGGTTACTTGCCCATGCGCACGACTTTAGATGATAGTTTCATTAATGATGATGATACAGAAGATGATGTTGAAAATGCAAGCAATTCAGATGAGGAAAACGAAATTGAAGTCGATGATGATGAAGATGATGACATTGTAGACACTTGTTATTCAAGTGATGATTCTGCTAATTGTATGTTTTATTATTTGTTTTTATTAAAATTGTTAAATGTTATTATGTATGTTTATCATATGTAGACACTAATTTATTCTTATTGAAGTAATGACAACATATATTGCTAGAGGACATGGTGGAGATGGTGGTGATCGACCTCCTCACGGTGATCCCAAGAGGCTTCCTAAGGGTTGCGAGTCTTGTAAGTTAGTTGTTCATGTTAAATATGTATATCCCTATATTAAATATATTTTTAATTAGTAACTTTTCAATGTCATGTGCCTATGTAGCGCAACCGAAAAGACGTTTAAAAGAAAAAAACATCAAACTCATAAAAAAATTTGAAAAGAACAATTGTATGCCATTACCCATTGAGGTTGAAGATGAAAGTGGACAATACAAGTTTGTAGGAGAAAACTGTTCAGATTTTATAAGATTGATCTCCAACGAGGTTGGAAAGGTTGCTCCATTTCATTACACTAGTTGGCAAAATGTTCCTGATAAGTTTAAAAAAGTTATATTCCCTACACTTTTTGTAAGTATATAATGTAATGTTTTATTTGTATTTGATTTCATTACAATTATATGTTTTACAATAATTATTTGTTTGTAGGAATATTTTGATCTTGATAGTTTGAGAAACACAGATTAGTGGGTGGGCATAAGACTCCGAATACATGACGAGTGCCAAAGAGCTTATAAAGACCGGAATCAAGAATTTAAAAAACATTTTGATTCTGTTGGAGGTTACGAAGATGTTGAGAAGGCAAGAACAAAACCCCCAGAAGAATTGGACCAGCAGGCATGGGAACAACTCATTAATCAGTTGTTCCTAAATCCAGATTTTAGAAAACGTTCAGAGAAGAATAAATTAAATAGATCCAAGCAACGCTATACAAGCTTTCATGGAAGTAAATCATATGCGTAGAGACGCCATATGGAAGTAAGAGATATAATTTTAGGAATATAAATAGATGTATTAACTATTATATTAAAAGATAAATAATAATTTTTTTTTGTTTGTAGGGGACTGGTGGCATTGAAGTGTTTAAAGAGACCCATTACAAGGCCGGGGAAGGATGGGTAAACGAGATTGCAGAATTGGACTATGTAAGTAAAAACCTTTAGTTATGTTTTAATGTTTCTAGAATTATTATAATTTGTTGTGTTTAATATAGGTTTGTTGAAAATTGCAAATATCTTGGTTATTCATTTTGTAACATATTGAATTATAGTAAGCTTGATTGTATATTGTTAGTCTTTAGTTGTATGGTTTAGCATGTTGTTGGTCTATAAAAGTCTTAAAACCATTAGTTGTATGCTTTAGAATGTTAGTCTATAAAAGCTTTAAGACCTTTAGTTATGGTTTAATGTTTCTAGAATTATTATAATTTGTTGTGTTTAATATAGGTTTGTTGAAAATTGCAAATATATTGGTTATTCATTTTGTAACATATTGAATTATAGTAAGCTTGATTGTATATTCTTAGTCTTTAGTTGTATGGTTTAGCATGTTGTTAGTCTATAAAAGTCTTAAAACCATTAGTTGTATGCTTTAAAATATTGTTAGTCTATAAAAGCTTTAAGACCTTTAGTTATGGTTTAATGTTTCTAGAATTATTATAATTTGTTGTTTTTAATATAGGTTTGTTGAAAATTGCAAATATATTGGTTATTCATTTTGTAACATATTGAATTTTAGTAAACTTGATTGTATATTTTTGGTATTGTTTAACTTAGGATATTATGCAAGAGGAGCTTAAAAGATGTACCCAACAGTCCGGTGATTTAGAATCGGTTAATCAAATTGAGTGTATGGAGCGTGCTTTAGGGCAAAGACGTGGACACATAAGAGGTGTTGGTCACGTTGTTAGGCATCCCACACCAGACGTGTCTAGTACCTACCCCCCTCAACAAGGAGAATGGCAAAATCAAATGGATGAACGTGTTGAACAACTTCAACAACAACAAGATAAATAACGTGATAGAGAGAGGGATCGTGCCATGGAGGAGATGAGCCGTCAAATGGAAGAAATGTGTCGCCTTTGGGAGCGACAACATCGTCACGATCCGTAGCTGCATTTGGTTTGAATATGGTGTTTAACTTGAACAATTTAGATGCATTTTGTTAAAACTTAAATGTTGTAGTTATGTTTGCTAAATTTGGATTTGTAAACTTTGGGTTTGTAAACTTTGGATTATTGGTAGAATGCAGGTTTCAGGTTCGACAATTGGTGTATATGGGAAAATAGAAAAAACAGAAAGAATCTGTCAAAACTGAGTTTGACTTGTCCCGACGACATGTCGTCGCTATAGGGATCTTTCAGAATTTTTTTTAGTTCATCTTTCCCGACCACAAGTCGTCGCTATAGTACTATTTAAGAATTTTTTTGATTGACCTGTCCCGACCACAAGTCGTCACTATAGCGCTATTTAAGAATTTTTTTAACTGACCTATCCCGACCAAAAGTCGTCGCTATAGGGCTATTTCAGAAATTTTTTTTAATTAACCTATCCCGACCACCTGTCGTCACTATAGGGATATTTCAGAAAATTTTTTAATTAACCTATCCCTACTACAAGTCGTCGGGACAGGTCAAGTTTGTCCCGACGAACCCTATGCCGATGACTTTTTTGTCTATTGGCGACTTTTTTGTCTATTGGTACGAATCTATACCGACGAACCCTATGCCAACTAAAAGTTGTTGGGACAGGCCAAATTAACCTATAGCGACGAAAAGTCGTCGGGACAGGCCGTGTAAATTTTGTCGGGACAGGTCACGAATGGTGTAGTGTTGTTTGGGTATATAAATAACTTTTGTTGTGTTAGAATGACATTAGTTAACCTTAAGATCTTGAAAATACTATTTGTCGGTAATCTTAGTGTGATGAGGCAACTTTAATTAATCAGAATTTACTTTAAAAAAAGAAATTATCCAATAAACACAAACCCAACAAAATTTGCACCATTTATATGGTCTTGAAGTAATTTAGTGGTCAATTACTTCACCATAACCAAGCTAGATGGCATCTAAAATCAAAGCTATCATAACATGCTTTTTTAATGACTTGATCCACGAGAGTGGTGGGTAAGATGTGACTATGACTTCCACTGCCAAAAAGATGGTGCTTTAAGCCCCACTAGGATCCATGGGTGCATAGGTAATTTGTATGTGTCAACTGTCAACTTGGATTATATAACATATTTTTGATAATTATCCAAGTAATTATATGGTCTATCTATATAGTTTATAATAAAAGAAAATATTTTTGCTTATTTGTCATCAATACATCAACTTTTCTTTTAGATTTAACATGTGTCATTACCATATTAATTGTTAGCCTAAAATTAACACATGTCAATCAACTATCAAATATACTTTAAACTTTTAAATACGTGAATTTAATTTAAATAATATAAATAAAATATACATTCTATTTTTTCGTTCAAAGTCACCGCATCTCGCTGGATTCAATTTGACTACGCAAGCTATGATACCAAAGGCTGATTTCGAATTTCAAAACCCTAACAAAATTTTGAAGTAATTTCTTTGTTACATATTATTTTGTTTCAGATTATTCTTCTTCTCAATCTCCTTGGTTCTCCTCGATGACGCGAACAACACATGTTTGCTTTCAAAACCCTAACAAAGGTTGGATTTCGAAACCCCAAAACTATTATTCAATATTTTTATGTGATCTGTTTCAAACCGATGTAGTTGATTCAGTTTCATTCTTTTTCTCTTTCGGTTGGATTAAAGTTGAATACGATTGTACCGGGTTTGAGTTTGAAACCCTAAAACTTTTAATCATTAATTCTGAGTATATGGCTTTATTCTCATATCATATGTTCTCAACCAACATGATTTGTTACAAAATTCGTTGTGTAAGTGTATTCCTGTTACTTTCATTTATTGTGTTAATCGATTTGTTAAGGGTTTTTTATGTTCTAATTATGAGTATATGTCGTTCTACTGATTAACTTGTATTTGATTGTTTTCTAATATGTTTGTCTCAAAAATTGACTTGTATTTCACACTTTTGACTTCGTACAATGAAATTGCAGGTATGCAACTTCGCACCATTTTCAAAATCAATATCGAGATATGTGTGCACTACCTTGGACGGATATGTGGGGAACTGATGGCACAATGAGGCCAGTTGGTGAACCCTTTTTGGGTCATCAACCACAAGTGTCAAAAAGGTCACCCCAAATGAAATCATTGGTTAAATTTGAAGAAAATATATGCTTACGGTTTAGCCAACATATCCAAGTAGTTGTGCAAGTGTTGGTGTCTTTTTATGTTAGGTAAATTTTGAATCATATTGTTTTTTTTATTCTTATATCTTTTTTTTTTTTGAATTTGGGGATTATTGTTTATGTGTTTGTTTAAGTGTTTTAACTTGGGGTTAGTTTTGAGAATGTTTGGAGAAGGCAGATGCAATTAAGGGTGTTCATCGAATCGAATTTCGAATAACTCGAATATTTCGAATCGAATGATTTCGAATTTTGAATTTTTTAAGAGCATTCGAATTCGATTCGTATTCGTATTCAGAATTCGAATTCGAATCGAATTCGATTTTAATTTGAATTTGATTGATTCAAATTTAATTAAAAAAATGTTTTATATTTGTTACACATGTTTATGCATTCAAAATATCAAATACACTATAAATATGTAAATATCAAATAACTAACATTTAAGTTGTAATATTAGTGATAACATTCAAACTAATAAAATCATAGGTATATAATAATTTTATAGTAACTACTTGTATATATATAATAAAAATATACATATAAATAAATATATTCGAATTTCGATTCGAATTCGACTAGGTGATTTTCGAATAAAAATAGAATCGAATTTCGATTTTTTCGAATCCGATTCGAAAACTGAACACCCCTAGATGCAATGTGAGAAAGACATCATAAACATGCTGCTGACGAAATTATTCCATGTGGTATGACATTGGTGGATCATTCACAAGGTTGGTTTAATTTTAGTTTTATACAAGTGTTAACGTTTTCATTTTCTATTATGTACCAATTAAGGGATATAGCGATTCTATGTTTTAATTAGCTTCTGAATTTTTTATTTTATGTTTGGAAGATTTACTACTCTCTTCTTAATTAGCATGATACTATTTGCTTTGTTTTGCATTGTAGGTATGGAGCTAAACAAACTCCTCTCCAATCTCCATTATTTATGCTATTCTTCAAAGCTAAAAGGTAACAATTTGGTTTCTTGCATGTTTGACATTCTCTAATGTTGTGTTGTTTCAGGTTTTGTTGTATATATATCATCAACACTCGTATATTACTACTATTCTTTTTGGTTGAATTTGTTTGTATATTTTTGATAAAAATATTAGTGTTGGAATTATAAATTATTGGTAGTTCATTTGGTCGATATTCATGTAACATTATTGGGAAAGTTTCATGAATATTGGTAAAGGTTCTAAAATATCCATTTTTTTAGGGGGTTTTGTTTTGCTAGCTTACTGGAAATAAAAAGATAGTATGTTGTTACTTTATGTTTTTATACATGAATCATGATCATATCTTAATCTGAATCGGTTGGTTTTATTGTTTCTCAAAACTGGTTTATCTTAGAGCCATGTTTGTGTTTTTTGAAAGTAAATAAAAAAAATTGTGATTTACGCTGGAAGTTGTAAAAAAAACATGAGTTTTTAGACTAGTGTTAAGTTTAAAAAAATGAAGATTATTATATGGGTCCATTTGTACTGTTCTAGATATTATATAATTAAGTAGAAGTCAATCTTGAAGAATTTTTTTTCCTATTATTTCTTGAATTAATTGTGTTGTTTAAGTGTCACAACTTTGTTAGTTTTGAAAAAGATCTGGAGAAGGCAGAGGCAATGTAGGAGAGAACATCAAATTGTTATTCACAAAATTAGATATTTATAATGTGTATATCTAATTATAAAATGTATATGTTTATAATACATTATTATGTAATTTACGATAAGTATATTTTAATTTTATAATATTTTTTTTCCAAACCTATGTAGCACATGGGTTTATAACCTAGTATATTATATTATAATGGAATAATAGAATCAGGACATCTACAAAAGTAGGAACTTGTGCAAGTTGGAAGCATTTTACATACACAAATCAAAAATACACGACTTTAGATGCTTCAATAACACGGTTTTTACAAATTTTACGTAAATATATATGTAACAAATACTTTTAAAAATATTGTCCCATATCGTAACCAACAAACATGTAAAACAATGAACTTTAAATTGTAACCAAATGTCTTCTGTTGGTTCTATACTTGATTAATAACTAGAAAGTTATTTTTTTGAATCCTTTGTTATTGAAAGCAAAAAATTTATAAATGAAATATAGCAAAACAAGAACAAGACTTGATATCATTATAATGCCCAAAAATATCATATTTCATAAATCCCAAAATTAAACATACCAAAACAAGAATAAGACTTAATATAATCTAATCATAAGGTTTTAGAAGTTTCAAAAATTAGAAGAAAAGAGGTGAAAAATAAAGGAATGTATGACCATAACACATGCTGATTTATGAACTAAAAAAATGAGAATAAGTTCACCTAAGCAGAAAAGTACCTTCTTAGTAAAATATATATATAAAAGCTAGTAAGGTTGTTTTAATCATATATATATATTAACATCCAAGTTATTTCATATTAATTGGAATTGAATTGATATTATTAGTAAATATATAATACAATTACAATATGGAAACTATCTGATCAAGGAGATAATTACATAATAAATCCACAATAATTTTTGGCTATAATCATGGAGGATTGTTAGCTCCAATACCCCCTCAGCCACTTGAAGCTTCGTTGGAACAAATTTGGTGTGCAACTTCCCAGATGACACAAGCTCTTGAACATAATGATAATCAATCTGTTTTGCATGACAATGAGCAACCGGATTTTGGCTTAAAAATAGTGCTTAGGTTATCGCATAACAACGATGGTCGTTTGGAATAAGATAATGCATGTGTAAAATAAAAATAACAATTATTTAACTGACATAAAATACTAAAACGATATTTAATGAATTGGAATCTTCCTATACTAATAATTGATTCCAAATAATGCCACATGGCATTCTCTTATTTTTTTCAAATATAAATGTTTTTTTTAAAATTTAATATAAACTTACAATTAATGTTATTAATTATATACATTGTTTACATAAATATAGTAAATTAATACTAATAATTAATAATATGATAATAAATATCATCTATGTTTAATGTTATACACACACATACTAAGTACATTTTTTACAATTTTTTATTTTTTAAAATTTTTTTAATATTAAAAACGTCTAACTAATATAATTATTTTAATTATGTAAACTTATAAGACATCAGCAAAAAATTAAATAATTTTTATTTACAAACCCGTGTAATACACGTGTTTATAACCTAGTAAGATAATACATGTGTAAAATATCGATGTAGTAAGAGTTTAGCCCAAGTGAAAATTGTTCCAATAATTTGGAAATTACTATAATTTATTAAAATCTAATTTGATTTAACATATTAAAAACATAAATTAGGTTTGAAATTCGAAATATGCAATTTTGAATGTGTTTAAATTATTTCTTTTGCACATATGTAACACTGTGTTACATATATGTACACCAAGTGTAACTATAGATACACAAAAAAAAGGTTAACTAAACCAGTTTCGGTTCTTAACAAGTTAGAAATCTATTTTTAATGCAGTTTTAGGTTTCAAGCGACCTGAAACCAGAATTGTGTTGTGTAGCATCGCTGTAACAAGGTTAAAAATGTTCAATTTTTTTGAACCAGTTTCTGAGATAAATTAACTGCATATATATAAGATAACATCAATGTACAACATACATCCTACAACAAATAACTCAAAAAATGAAAATCGTAAACGATCTAGAACTAGAATCATGGGCGAAGGTTAGTGAAGACCGGGGGGAGGGCGACCGTCCCCCCTGTTTTTTCGTGCAGTAGTGTATATTTCCCGATACGTAGTGTAAAATTTTTTAAAAACCTTTATTTCGCCCTCCCTGAAGAAAAAAAAATTTATTTCGCCCCCCTGAAGTTTCAGTCAAGCTCCGCCACTGACTAGAATGTATTGTGTAATAGTAAGATTTTGTCCCCGTGCGCTAATCGCGATAATACAATGATCCCAAATACCAAGACCTAACACTATGTTTAGCCCCGCCAAAGCACCGAGGGCCGCTTGGGCCTGGGGCACAGGGTGCCCATTACACACAGTCTGATGGCATAGTTCACTTTTTTTTTCTCTTTCCCAAATAAAAAAACGCCATGAACTTGACACGAATATCAAAACATATCATAACTTCTAACACTATGTTAGATAAGCGTCATTAGAATGTAGATTCTCTAGGCATCAAGAAACTTGATGCAAACATATGTTATAACAACGCTTAGACACTAAAAAAATCAGGTCAAGCACAACCTAGAACACATACAATTGGTTATAAAACAATCCTGAATATTATAGCACAAATAAAAAACATGTTGCAACAACTATCACTAATTCATAAAACCTTAAAGTATAATCTGTTATAAAAATAAAATACTTGAAAGAAAAAACTAATTAGTTAAAAATACCAAAAAAGCATACTCTTAATCCAACCTAAAAGCAATAAAAACAGAAGCTTGATGCCAAAATTCTAAAAGAAACAAAACATATTATTTCCCTCATTTATTGTCTGTGAGATCTTATGCCTTGTGGGCCTTTAGCAAATAGTGATGGAATAAAAATCCATAACTTTTGGAAATTGTAAAATCTATCTATTCTAATAAATAAAGGTTTTTATGGACACTTGTCATGTTTTTAAACCATCTCAATTTTGTTTTTCCATCATCTCTCTTATTAAATACGTGTCTTGAATTAAGAAAAAAAGATTTTTTAGTATATTAAAAATATATTATTATCAAAAAACACACTTTTAAAAAAAATCATTATAAAATATTGAATTTTCAAAAAGAAAATCAAAATAAAATTTTAAGAAACAAAATTTGAAAAAACTATAGTGTTTAAAAAATAATATAATTATTTTATATTAAAAAATTGTCTTATATTATTTAAATTTTTAACGATAATTATTTATTATATTTTTTATTCATCCCGTGTAATACGCGGGGTATTAACCTAGTATTTGAATATGAATGAGATTAACCGTACTGAATATGTTACTATATTTTATAATAACAAAAATATAATAAATAAACAATCGAATTTCTTAAAATTATTAGAAACTTAGATTTATCAAAAATATTTAATTTACTAGAATCATACACGAGAGTATTAATATTCCTGGTCGATATTTTAAATGAGTTTGTGATTATAAAGCGATTGAAATTTCAAAACGTAATATATTTATCACATGGATTAGGATCAACTAAATAGTCTCTTTATTCTAAAAAGCCTAAGAAGGATTATTCAACATTAGATCATGAGATCAAATTTAAAAGGGAAGATTTAAAATTTTAGAAGGAAAAGTTGTTAAAGGGTAATTTAGTTATAACCACTTTCCCCCCACATTTTTTAAACGTTCATAACTTTTGCATACCATATTATTTTTAAAAAAGAAATATATCATAAAAAAAACATTTTTTTATCTTTAAAAAGAGTATAATATTGCTACAAAAAATTAATTTTTTTCAGCTCATTGTGTCTAATTATTATCATTGTGTCTTTTTAAACGTTTGTGTATAATTATCTTTTTGTGTTTTTCTTAAAGATAATTGTGTCTTTTTTACTATTTAATTATGTCTTTTTTAAATATCAATGTGTTATTTATACTCGTCGTTGTGTCATCTTTGCTTAACATTATGTATTATGCAATATCATTGTGTCTTAAATTGTTTAGGAAAACACAATATTGAGCAGAAACACAAAAGACACAATGATCTGTACAAAAGACACAATGTCTATACAAAAGACACAATGACATATACAAAAGACACAATGTATATACAAAAGACAATATTGAGGAGAAACACAAAAGACACAATGTCTATACAAAAGACACAATGACTATACAAAAGACACAATGACTTGTCATTGTGTCTTTTTTACAGGTAATAGTGTCTTTTTTAAAGATCATTGTGTTATTTATACTCGTTATTGTGTCATCCTTGCTTAACATTATGTATTATGCAACATGATTAATTATGTCTTGAATTGTTCATTAAAAACACAACATTGAGTAAAAACACAAAAGGCACAATTACCTACACAAAAGATACTATGAAATGCACAAAAGACACAATAATATGCACAAAAGATACTATGAAATGCACAAAAGACACAATATCAATCAATCAATCAACGTACTCAGTATATCCCGCCATTAGCATGCTAAGGCAGGGTCTGAGGAGGGTGAGATGTAGACAGCCTTACCCCTACCCCGTAGGGATAGAGAGGCTGCTTCCAGTGAGACCCTCGGCTCATGATGCTTGATCAACCGTTCGAAACGATTTTAACGTTATTTTCACTGAATAAGTAAAATAACGTTAAAATTAGTGCAATTTTACTTTTGCCCCTCAAGAGCTGTCGACACATATATACATTATATGTGCGCACCGCTAACGGGGCGTGTCGGCACAAAAGACACAATAATATGCACAAAAGACACAATGGCCTGCACAAAAGAAACAATGAACCAAAATAACAAATTTTTTCTATAGCAAAAACTATATTAATTTTGAAGATAAAAAAAATGCTTGTTTTTATGGTATTTTTTTTTTCAAAAAATAATTTCGCATCTAAGTTATGAACGTTTAAAGAATACGGAAGAATTTGATAAAAAGTCAACAAAAGTAGGCATGACTAAAATGCCCTCCAACAACTTGATTTAATCATAGCCATTGATTATGATCTAATGGCTCAAGATCCTTCTTAGGTTTTTTAGGTTAAGGGGCTTATTTAGTTTAACTTAATCCTTTATCACATATATGTCACATAGAAACTTACAAACTCAACATGCCATGAGTAGTAATTCGATACCCGGCATATATGAAAACATGTATGAGACATGGTTGCAATTAAGGTTATAGACTCTGAGCCCGACTCGTCATCAATATTAACAACATATTTGCTCCGTCTTAAGTTTGTTCTAGTTTCCGATCTAATGGAAACTGATAGACCAATGTACCAAAAAGACCAAGTGGTCCAACGATAAGCTCGAAAATTTTCTTATGAGAGATTGTTAGTCAAAGTCTCATCTGAAACAAAAATTTTTTTTGGGTTAACTCAGAGGGTTTTCTGTGAGTTTTCTCCTAAACAAGATGGGCAGGCTCATCAGTCATCACGGTACCGCTCTTCCGAAAAGAAGGATGATTCATTGCGAGAATGATCTCCATTGTCCGGCATTTGTTGTTAAAAAAAAGAGTATTGTTCTTGATTTTATTTAACCTTTCATTATCTAAAAAATGTTAACAATACAGATCCAATAAGGGCCCAAACCCAAACCCATATCCAGTAAGGGCCCAAACCCAAACCCAAACCCATATGCTACATGAGCTTTTCCTTGATACTGATTCTCTCTTTTTGCCCTCTTGCCCACCAATTACTTTTTTCTCCTATAAATATGGAGCTTCCATTGATGACCCCTTCAAACCAATCTTGGCAGCAATTAGATATCTTTTTATAGTAATCTTTTTAAACTCATATATATTACCCAAAATGGCATCAAGTTCCCTACAAACAAGCAACAGCAGCTGAACTCCCCAAGAAAACAAATCATTTGAAAGAGCTCTTGCGGTGTATGATCGAGACACGCCTGATCGGTGGCAGAAAATCGCGTGTGCGGTTGGCAGGAAGACCACAGAAGAAGTGAAAAGACACTATCAAGTGTTGATTGAAGATGTTAGGCGTATTGAGTTGGGCAATATTCCTTTTCCCAACTATAGATGTTAGTCGATATCAGTCAAACGCATGCGTGTGTGACAAAGGTGAAGTGATTTATAAATAACGTGGTCAATTTAGTAAGTTGCGGAAGAGACATGTTCACTTTTGCATGCATATATTATACATGGAGATGATCAAATAAAAACAAAACTTTACATAAAAGCAAAAAAAAACTTCTTCGTTTTTTTTTTACTAAATTTGGCTTTTTTTGCTGAATTTATTTTTTATACTATATTTTATTTTATTAACTGTATTTTCTTTTTTTTTATTGTATTTAAAGTACAAAAAAATATAATACAATGCAAAAAAAATAAAAATAAATCAAATACAAAATTTCAAATCTAGCATAAAAATAAGCAAAAACTTTTTTTAGCAGATCTAACTCCTAAACCTAGTTGTAATATTTTTTTAGGAAATAAAACCAGGTAAAAGTGAAATTTCAGTTGTCTTCATCCAATTGAGAACAAAATTAAAAGATAAATTATTTTTTTCTTCGAAAAATCATTTATATTTTAAACAAAATTAAATTACAAGTAAATTTGAGCTCTTCACTTGTGTATTTTACATTCAGGCAACCTATAGCAGTTTGCAAGCAACAAAAGGTTCAGTGATTTTTGGCAGCAATATATATATCTTCATAGTTGTAATGACTTGTAGATATAAAAAATTAAAATAAAGATACTTTGTTTATTCGTATAAAAATTAGCGCTACAAAAAAAATTGGGAAAATTACCAAAAGCATCAAAGTTGACCAAGAAATTCCCAAAATAATCACACAGATTCCGGCGTCTAAGACGCCCATTAGACGCCCATTTAGACGCCCATTTTGTCTACTTTTTCACAACATACGGGCCCACATGTCGGCGGCTTTGTCGGGTGTCTAAGACCCCTTTTCTACCGGCGTCTTAGACGCCCACTTAGACGCCGACTTAAACGCCTTTAGACGCCATTTTTCTGTGAATCGCGACTTAGATTCTGGCGTCTAAAGGCGTCTAAGTCGGCGTCTAAGTGGGCGTCTAAGACGCCGGTAGAAAAGGGGTCTTAGACACCCGACAAAGCCGCCGACATGTGGGCCCGTATGTTGTGAAAAAGTAGACAAAATGGGCGTCTAAAGGCGTCTAAGTCGGCGTCTAAGTGGGCGTCTAAGACGCCGGTAGAAAAGGGGTCTTAGACACCCGACAAAGCCGCCGACATGTGGGCCCGTATGTTGTGAAAAAGTAGACAAAATGGGCGTCTAAATTGGCGTCTAATGGGCGTCTAAGACGCCGGAATCTGTGTGATTATTTTGGGAATTTCTTGGTCAACTTTGATGCTTTTGGTAATTTCTTACATAAAATGTAAACTAAAAGTTACATAAACGTAAAATGATTGAAATGAAACTCTATAAGAGTATATTCTTTGACTCAATGAAACGAACTAGCTAAATCATTAGCGTTGGTCGACGTTTCATGTTCAACGTATGTTTTAAAACAAAATTCAAGTCTTGCTTAAAACAACTCGTCTGTATCGTAAGGTATATATATATATAACAACCGTAAAAATATGTACTATTAAAGACGACTTAAGGGGTGTATTCTTGGGCTCTTTTGTCTGCGCCGCGCAGACCACGGGCAGAGGTTGGGACCTGCAGATTGTTTGTTTTACAGAAGACGTTTCATTAAAAAACATCTGTCCAACCTCTTTTTCACGCAGACATGGACCAATCTCTTCCCACTTCTTCCAAAGCTCTTCCCGTCTACATATTCTCCTCCTTTTTTTCACGCAGCACTACTGCCCTACTCCCACCGGTGCTTCGTCCCTGTCAACCTCCACACCGGTGACTGACTTCCACCGCCGCCCCTCCACGCCTCCCACCGCCGCCAGCCCCACCGAGAGCAAGCCCTCCACCGCCCCCACCGATCGTTACACACAACAAATCAACACAAAATTGATAAAGAATCAGAAATTGATATTCAAAAACCGATCGTAAACTTAGATCCGAGCTAGATTCAACTCAAACAAAAACCGATCGTGAATCCGAGCTAAAAGTGCAAGCGAATTCAGCTTACCTCAGACAAAGATTTGGCGTTATCGGATTCCGCCATGGATCGATCGGAGGACGAGATTTGAGGGATTAGGTTACCGGATGGTTAGGGTTTAGAATCGTGGTCAGTGGCTCAAGCAACCACCGAACGAGATTGACGTCCAGATGATTAGGGTTTAGAACCGGTGGGGATTGGGAAGGAATGGGGAAGCGTGATGTGGGGAAGAACTTTTGAAAAAAAAAACAAACACTCTTAAGCCCTCTTCTTGCAGTGATTTGGTCCACCTCTTCTGCAAAAAAGGTCTGCAAATGTGGTCCGCAGACTGCAGATGTTTTGACTTTGAAAAAACAAACACCACCTTAGTCTTTAAGTTAGCAACAAGCATTTTAATTTTTATAATATTTTGAGATAAAATGAATTAGTGGAGGAAGAATGAGAAGAGAATGCTACATTCTAAAGTTTATGGAAGATTTTCAAACTAGCTTGTGTAGTGGCAGACAATGTTTTGAAAACACCGGTCGGACCGGCCGAACCGAGAACCGGTGGGTGAACCGGTTCGGTTAGGGGTTCTGGGTCGTTTTTGGGGAACCAGTGGTCGGACCGGAAAACCGGTGGTCGGCCGGTGGTTGAACCGGTTTTTTTATTTTTTATTTTATATATATATATATATAATGTTTATAAAATCATCCTTTTTAAATCCGGTTCGACCGGTCCGACCGGTCGGACCTCTGACCGGTAAGGAGACCGGTTCAAAATCCGGTCCGGTTTTGAAAACATTGGTGGCAGAGCTTGAAAATTTTGAAAAGGGGAAGAAAATTTACAGAAATCACAATACATGTTAATTTTTTGAATAGATGGAGTGAAACCAATACTTAAAACAAAACATAACATTTCGGTCGAAAAATTAACACTACAGACAAAAAAAAAAGATGGAAGAGTTGCCCGCGGCCCCTATTAACCTTCGTCAACGAGCTTGCGACTATCTGATTTCTCGTTTGTATATTCAAGACATCATCCAAAAATGAACCTTGATATTTAGTTTATATTCACACATACAGAATGTGTGATTTTATATTAATCTTGTAAGAACCAAGGTTTAATTGGTGGGGGCTAACATGAATTCGAAAAGAAATTAGCAAATCTTGGTGAATATTTTCTATAAAAACTAAAAAGCTCTCATTATAGAAAGCAAAACTACTGTCAAATCGGTGGGAGAAAGACTCTAATCATGGCTGTCCAAAACAGCTTAGTGTCATTATTTTTCGCTATATAACGCCTCAATAATACTAATTGAAAAAGAAAGGATTAGACGTAATTTCTTATGGGGTGTTTAACCGTACAAAGATCCATTGGGTAGGGTGGGACAAGGTAATACTTCCAAAAGATTGTGCCAGTCTCGGTATAGAATCTTTAAAAGAGATAAACGCATGCTTGCTAGTATAATGGTGCAGTGGTGGCGATTTTAAAACGAAACCTGAAAGTTTGAGACGAAGAGTTGTCCGAGCATACATAGTAAAATAAAAATTGAAGATATCATCATGTGCAAGAACCCAATAAAAGGGGTATGGAAAAACATCTCAAAATTGATAGAATTTTTCCACGGTTTTGGGGTCAATATAAATGCAGTAGGAAAGTTACAAGTTGTTAGACTACTGTTTCAGATATGTTGATATGTGATATAAGTTTGTAAAAAAATCATATGTTACATGCAGGCTTTATAAAGTTGTAACGACCCCTCTCATGTTGCAAGTGTAACATATGATTGTACCACTTGCAAATAAAATAGAACTAGTAGCGTGACCTGCGCTTCGCAACGGGTCGTGAGTCAATTTTTAATAAATGGTGTCATTTAAAAATGAGCAGTAAAACATTTAACGACCCATAATAAGAAGTAAAAAACTACAATTTTTGCCCCGATCCATTTTCTAATAAAATTTACACCAGTGTTGATTGGAAATTGTGCATTAGGTTCTCTCATTAGCTGATAGAAATATCAGCTAGTCTGTCATTTTTCAAAGAACATGTTCGTAATTGGATAAACGAGTTTTTATTGAACTTTTATAAATTATCAACTGCTGGTGTGAAGCACAACTTCTGCAACTACAAAATACACAATATAAGGCTATTCAAAATTAGGGTTGTCCAAAATGCTCGTCACTTGACGCTCTCCTCATGCTTGCTTGGAAAAAGCTTGTAAAAAGCTAGTTTGAATTTTGTTTGGTTTTAAACGAGCCGAGCACGCTCGGTTCGATTTCTAAAAGAGCTGAGCACGAGCCAACGTAAGCTCGCTCGGATAGTCGCTCATTTTGACTTATTTAAGTATAACCAAATTTTATACACACCACAACATTATATTTATGTATGTGTGTATGGGAATTTGAACACAAGACCTTCTTTTTAATAGGCAATGCCTCAACCAAGAGGACTACTAATACAATAAGAAGATACTTTTGCCTAAAAAGAGTAAGAATCAATAAGAATTTGACATGTGGCATGCTAAAAACATAAAAACAAAAATCCAGTACGAAAAAGAAAATCCAGTAAAAAACAAAATCAAATACAAAAAAAAAATCCAGCACAAAAAATCAAAAATCCAGTACAAAAAATCAAAAATACATTACAAAAACATAAAAATCCAGTACAAAAAAACAAAAATCTAGTATAAGAAAAAAAATACTTACAAAAATATAAAAATCCAGTACAAACAACTGCGAAATGATAGTTCGAGAAACTATCGAATCGTACATTGCACATTGATTTTGGAAATCAAGTGTAGCAAACACAAACACGACCACAAAACAATAACTCGAGGAGTATTTGAATTGTGCATTACACATTGATTATGTTAATCAAGTGTGCAAATATTTCGTAAATGATGAACACAAACGATCACCGATAATTCAAGGAACTATCGAAACACACACGACTCTCACGAACGTTGGTGGACAAACAATAATCAATCATATGTACTATTATGTGCTTATGTGCTAAACATGAACTAAACGTTTAGAATAGACGTTACGAATCGAATGCAAACGAAATCGAATAATCGAAAATCTAAAAATTGAAGCCTTCGCGGTACGCGAAGCTTAAGCGGGATTTTTGAACCCTGAATTCCTTGGCGGTACGTCAAGGCCATGCACCATCGGCCTTAGCGGTACACGATGAGTTCCAGAACTCAATAACTTTATAAAAACAACTCTAACTCATTTCATTAGGACTTTTTACAATTCCACCGAGCTTCTTCATTTGTTTTCGACCAAAACCCACTGAAATCAACCTCCAAACCTCCTGGTAACATTCTTGAAGCCATCTCTTGCAACTTGAAGTGTTCTTGGACAATTGGAGCTTCAAAAGGAAGTCTTGGAGGTCATCCACAAGCAAAGGAGTTCATCATCAGCCCATTGTAGCCTCTGTTCAGTCCAAATCCATCCATCTAAGAGCTTCTAAGGTAGTTTTATGGTTCATTCATAGTTATATTGTACATGCAAGGTGTAAAAACACACATGCAAGTGTGTTTTGACCACATGCAACTCCATACGCTCTTTTGCACGAATTTATTGGTGTTTATATGTGAATATTGATTTGATGTTACTGATTTTAGAGTATAGAAAAGTTTGGATTGAGTTTAGATAGGTTATTATGATGATTTTGTAAAACGTGCCATAAAAGGAAACTTTTATGATGCATATCATTGATTTGTAATGATCTAGACATGTTAGACATGTCTAGATGTTGTCAAATGTTTGGTGAAGTGTTTAGAAACACATTTGGATAGTTGGATTTGTGAAAAATGTGATTTTGATAACAACTTACTATTTATGGAAACTTTAAAAAAAATCAAAAGAAGGATTTCAATGATTTAACATGTTTTGACGATTTAGGATTATTGAAATATGTTTAATAATGATTTGTAAACGTATTTGGAACTTTGAATTGTGAAAACGAGCTTTTAAACGAACACTTTCCAAATAAAGAAACTTTATTTCGGGCAAAATGACATAAATGGTAATTTATGCACAAAAGATATATTTTAGGTGTTTAATATGTTTTTACAAACATACTAGATTATTAATTTTATGAAATAGGATTTTATAACTAAACTTTCCAAAAAATAGAAACTTTTCAAAACGGTAACTTTTCAGAAACGGAAACTTTTACGATTTCATACGTGACTTATGAGAACGTCATTATGACTAGAGTCGTAGGATGCATGATGATGTCCTACTAGCGTTTAAGGTTTGCATAGCACATAAACGAACTAAACACAACAAACGTGTCACCAACGATTCGTCAAGTCAACACACAAACACTCTGTCACACCCCCCAAATTTCAACTAACGGAATCATACCGTTTAGGACGTGACAAACCAGGATCTCAGTCATTAGACACAACGAAAGACCTCTATATGCTTTTCAAACATAATTTTGGTCTAAACTGTAATATCAAAGTTTTAACATGTGCGGAAGCGTTTTAAAACCAATAACAAAACATAACGGTTTGTAAAATGTAAATTACAAATTCAAAGTCATTCAATATCTTAATTAATCAAATCCAAAACACTTGAACTGAAATGTATGCATGAGACTCAACATCCTAGTCCCTGCTCGTCCTTACTTGTGCTTTAGTGTCCTGAGAAAACATGCAAATAAAGTCAACACAAAGGTTGGTGCATACACATGTTTGAATATGTAATCACAAATGTTTGAACAACTGTTTGAAACAAAATGTTTGTAGATAACATAGTCACACATGCATAGTCATGATAGCTAGTCATTGTACTGTTCACATAAGCGGTCGACACCGAAGCTGACTGCTTGTCATTTTGTTTGCCTTTCCACTATTGTCTAACACAAACAATAGTAATGTTTGAATTGGCTAGTTAAACACCTGCGTAGACCTACAATCTACCAAGTGAGGCTTGTCAAACCCAATAGATGTATCTTCAACTACCACGCTTTGCACTACGGCAAACTAATCGGTTCGAAATGTAAGGACTTTGAGTGTTATGTGCACTTATAGTAAACAACTAACTCATGCAAGTTATATGTATCCAAAATGTCTGATTGCACATGTTTTCTCCCCCAAAACAGTAAAATGTAAAAAGGAGCCGTGTACGCACCTTAGTATGCAAGTAGAATGATTAAGCGTTTGTGAACACACGTAGATAACCTTCTACAAAAAATCTGTGTTTTAACAATAACGTTGTGTTATTCGTAATGTTAATTCGTGTTTGTAATCTCACACGTGTCAACACACGTATGTTATAATGTTTGAAACGTCCATTCAAAGATATGCGCGGTTTCGAATTTGTTTGTTTAAATCGTATACGTGATTTCGTTTAAACATCCGTAAATATACGCGATTGTGTTTTTGTTCAAAAATGCTAATTTTGTTGTTTCATTTAGTTCGTAATTCAATTTCGGTTCCAACGAAACTTGAATTGGTTAAAACGGATTAAAAACGAATAAGTTATGTTACAAATAGCAAAAATTGGTTTTTAATTCAAAAACAGGTGGAGCCCGGGTTCGAATCCGTGACCTCCAACTCCAAACACACACACCTGACCAACTGCTTTGCTTCAACATTTGTAAATGGATTTGTTTCAATTGGTTTTAAGCACCCATGAACCGGATTCTCTCTTTTTAACCTTAGCCGAAGCATATATCATTCAATTAGCCCCCGATTCGAACCCGTTCGAACCTCAAACCTTAGGGCTTTGTTTCCATAGGTTCAAACGAGTTCAAGGATGAATTTAATTTGATTATAAATCAACAACAAGTTCCAATTCATGATTAACATAGTTTCGAACGTGAGTATGTTAATTACAATTCAAAATTGTTTCAATTCCTTTATGTTAATCCGACACAACATAGGGTTTTCATTTAAAATGAGATTTCGAAGCTATCTGTAATGTTAAATTTGAATTCCAAGTTCGTTTGAATTAAAAATCCCAAATAGTTTTAACCGAAAAACCCTAATTACGGAGTTCATACAATTCGATGTTAAAACTCAAAATTAACAGAGGGTTTTTATTACATGATAGATTCCGAACCTCTCTGTATAGTTTGATTAAGTTATCAAACTCGTTTGAATCGAAACCCCCAAAACGATTTTAATCAAGAACCCTAAAACTCGTTTTCATGTAATTCGTTACAATTGAATGTAATTATCATAGGGGTTTCGTTTAATGAGTTATTCCGAAGCTACTCATACAATTTAATTTGATTTTAGAACTTGTTTTATTAAAAACCCCCAAAACGTTTTTCATCAAGAACCCTAGGATTCGAAATCATATAATTCGATGTTAAGACATGAAATTAACATATGGGTTTGCTTATTCGGCTGGTTTAGGTTGTTTAGAGATGAGTTTTTACCTGATTTGATCTCGAATCGAAGTAATTCAACTTGTAGCTCAACTTTCGGTCGACCCTCGATCTAATTCGTCAATTCACAGCTTCTAGAATCAAATTGTTGTATGTAAAACCTTCTTAGGATGCCGATTAGTGTTAGAGGAGGTTTAATTGTGTTAAAATTGATCAAATTGTGTGAGTTTTA
The DNA here is from genome assembly GCA_009363875.1 of Mikania micrantha. Lineage (NCBI taxonomy): Eukaryota > Viridiplantae > Streptophyta > Magnoliopsida > Asterales > Asteraceae > Mikania > Mikania micrantha. The sequence goes on from CM018685.1 coordinate 39,146,028, forward strand.
TAGATGCAATTGACGGTTTCACATACTTTGTTGTTAATTGCCTTAATTTCGACTTAATGATTGAAATCACTCATGGAATTGATGATGAGACATCAATGTGACCGTTTTTTTGATGATTCAATTCGGTTGTAGCCATTTATTAACATAAATTTTCAGTTTCAATTGAGTTTCTAGATCAAATTTTGACCTAAGAAGTCAAAATTGATTGTTAATGAAATTACAAGTTTAATCCTTGTGATTTTATTGTTTCTACACTTGTTTTATTAGATTTTAATCCTTTTTGTTTGATTTCACATCGTTTCTATTAGTTTTTCATTCACGGAGTTAATCTGGAATGCCGAATTGTCACACACTTGGTTGAGCACACCGACACTTGGGAGTTGTATGGGATACAACACACCATAGAACTCATACTCACAACCTATATGGTTAAAAGTGATCACTAGCAGGTGCTAGCATTCGCAAGTCGCGAACACACACAGACCGGAACTGCTCTACCTGATGAGTTCACGGCCCCTTTTTATATTTTATACCTTTAGGGGAGAAAACATTGCATTACAAACTATTTTGAAACAATAAACATATTTTGGATACATATGAACATGCTTTATCACTATATGTATATGTGTGGCACATATCACAACTCAAAATCCTCACAAACACACCTTGGACCGTTAGTAGTGCGGGGCGCCTAGCGTGGTAATCTTGGATAGTACTATTTGGGTCTGACAAACCCCTCTGTTGCGCACCTGGGAGGCCACCCCGACTGAGAGTCGGAACAAAGCAAAATTGACCAACACATTTGCCATAGTCTTGTGTGATGGACATGGCGGGAGGCATGCAGTCAGCTTCGGTTTCGAACCCACATATAATATAACTGTATTAACTAGCTATCAATCGGTATTGCATTGTAATGATATGTAGTCCTGCAACATTTACTTTCATTTATTGTTTACTGCTGATACAAAACTTCTGATCTCACCAACCATTGTGTTGACCTTTTACTCGTATGTTTTCTCAGGTAACTAAGGCACGCACACAAGGACTAGAATGCTAGGATGAAATCTTATGCATCTGTTTAGTGCTTTAAGCTTTGAAAACATTTATCATTTTGATTTGTTATGTAATGCTAAACTACTTAAATCGCTTCCGCAACTGTGATTTTATATTATTTTGAAAACTGTTTTAACTTAGCTTCCGCATCTTATGATTTCGAAATGTTCTGATAACTTATACAACAAGCTTCCGCAACTCTGATTTTACAAAACTGTTTTATCCAAATTATTGGATGTACTTAGGAAACCAGACATGTAGGCCTCGCATATGTGACAGGAGACTGCGATCCTGCAGAGACTGCGATCCTGCAGAGACTGTGAACGGCCAGTCTCTCTTGTCGCTTTCTCGGGAGGCCGGGAAGGCCGAAGTGCGAAAATCCCCCTATATATGTATTAGTATTAAATTATTTTATTAACACTAAAAGTTACAATTTTTTGACAATGAATGATTATTTTGGTGTGTTCAAACTAATGAATAATGATGTTGATGAACTATTTAAACATATTTTATGTTTTCATATTATGACAATTTGTAATTTATAATCTTCATTTTTGTTTTTGATTTATATGTTGATGAACTTATTATTTTTTAATTATTGAGTTTGAGATTGACATAAATATTTGGAATTTGTATTAAATTTTATTTTGACACTAAGCCGAGCCGCTAAATTTTAAAACAAGCCCGGTAACGAACACCACTTTTGGCTCAATTTTGTGAATCCGCAGCAAGCTGAGTCGCTCGGTTTGTAAACAAGCCGCTTGACTCGTGAACTGCCCTAGTCAAAATTGAGGAAATATAATGGAAATTAAGCTTTGGTTTGGTCAGTAGAATCTCTAGAATATCAAATAGAATTTGCTTATTTAATAAATAATATCTATATAAACAAAAGAGAACCTTAACACGTGAATGGTGTGAATGGTGATATAGTTACGTGGTATAAGTGAGACACGTGTATTTTTATTTTTGTATGTTTTTTAATATATTAGTTTTAGCTATTAAAGAGTAGACACATGAAAAATGACATAACAGTAAATAATGGGTGTTAGTACAAGACATGGCCAAGCATTTAATGCAAGCCGTCGTGAAACATTAAGCATTTAGTGATAGATACTAATCAATAAATGCGGACATCACACACTACAAGGCAAGACGGCGGTTCAAGCAAAAGGAGAAGAAGCAAGATCCTTACCTGCTGGGTAAGGACCAAGCGCAAGGAAACGAGTGACGTCCATCACCTAAGAAAGACAAGACCCTACAGAAGGAAGGGAGGGGTCGTTCGTGGATAAAAGGAGAACGTGCAAGGAGAGAAGGGCATTCAATGAAACTCAACCACCAAAAAGAGAAAATCAACGTAAGGAGCAGAAGCCATCCGGTCATTACAAAGGAGGGGAAATAGAAGAAATAAACTAGAAAGAAAGGAAGCTGTAAGAAGGTTTCTGTTTAGCATTCATTTTTACTCTCATTGTATTGTAGGGTCCATGACTTAGTTCTTCACGCTGGTTTTGGACTCAATAGCTATTTTTTTATGGTTATCAACAATTGTGTGGATAAACTTTGTATTGTTATAGATAAGTTTGAGTTGTAAGTTTGAGTGAGTTTCCTCCTCCTATATATACTTCAATGTCTCGTTGTTTAACAATTTCAGTTTTTTATAATAATTAGCTCAAGGATTTTTCTTTTGTTATTATATGTTTTTCGTTGTTTGGTGGTTGCGTTTACATTCAGGTTTTAAGCTTTTTTTGGGTTTTTGAATGTTTTTTTTTCTGGCTTTTTCTTAACTGTCATCCATTGCAGAGCTATGTATGATTTATTTAAGTTGTTTATATGTACATTATTTTTATCTTTATGATGGTATTTATATATTGTTAACCTTTATTTACTCTTTGTTTTGACCCTTAAGTTTTTTTGAAAATGAGCTTGTGCTCTATACGAATGAGATTGTTACGTCTACATGACATGTCCACCACTTAATTAAATACATAGACAAGAAGGGAATGAATTTATTGTTGACCTTTTATTACTCTTTGTTTTGATCCAAAATCAGTAGTGTTAAGACATCATGTGTTATATTATTATAAATTTGTTGTAAAAATATGTTAGTGTAACATTTGTGTATAAGCGTTTAGCTTGTGCCTTGTGACAATTGAAGAAAATACAATTTTGAAATTTAACTTTCTAACATTGATAATAAATAATATTGTGGTGTGAGAACTTGAATTAATAGGCAAGTCTCCAATGTGAATAAAGAATTGATATTTGATACCTTACGTAGAAGAAAATTTTAATACAAAGTTTGTGTGTTCTAAGACGGTTAGGTATCCACAAAGGTACCAAAGGGCTTCTAGCCTATCGGTATTGCAATGAAGGAGAGAAGCTGCACCTTATTGAGGTCAGGGGTTCAAACCTGAGCAGGGGAGAGGGTTTACGAATTTATCCGGTTCTCGCTTATCTGGTGGGTGAAAGGGTGACGACAGGGCCTGCCCTTGGATGTATGCCCGTTCGGGCTTAAATCAGTCGTTCAGCCTCAAGCCGTTCAAAAAAAAAGGTATCCACAAAGGTTGAATGTTGAGTAACTGAATATCGACTAGATGATCCAAGTATAGGCTTATATTACATATATAATCTCTGTAGGTCTTAGGATTATGATAGCATGAATAAATTGTTTAAGGTCACATGTAAATTAAGGGTATTAAAAAAACCGAAATTCAAATCGTATTCGAAAGTGAAAAAACTAAACTAAATTGCGAATTAGGTCTCTAGTTTGGTTATCGGTTCCATATATTTTTGAAATTGATTTATTCGGTAAACTGATTAAAATCTTAATTTATGTACAAATTTATTATTTTTATTAATTATAAGGTTGAATTTGATTTATTCAGTTGAATTCGGGTTATTCGTTTATGTTTAGTTGGTTTTTAACAGATGTATTTGCTTTTTAATCTGTTTATTCGATTGAATTCAGTTTGTTTGGTTTTGAACAATTTGATTCGGTTAATGATCTCCCGCATTTAGTTTGATTTTGTTTTCGGTTACGATGATATTATATACATATTGACGTCGATCTTTTCGACCGACATTTGGATCATTCTATACCACCAGAGCAACTGAAAATTGATATAAGCCATTTAAAATATACGGTTGTGACGATTTTTTTTTTTAGTAAATATATTTTTTTGTAATATATCTTGATTTTTTTGCTAACGTTGTAACTGCAAGTTCATAGCACACGCCACAAAGGCAATTTCACTTCATAAAGCAATTTTGCAATATATTGGATTTTTTCGTATATTAATTATTTTTAATATTTATCTATTATAACAAAAGAAAATATTTTTGCTTATGTCAATACCACAATTAATCTTTCTTTGGATATGATATGTGTCAATTTTACATTCAATTTTAAATAATAATAACATGTGTCAATCTATTATTAAAAACAATCTAACAAATGAATCATATTTTTATGTGAAATTAAAAAGATCCTATTTTTATGGTAACATATTTAATTCATATTATTCTTTTAATATTTATTTTATTATTATTAAAATTACATATTTATATTTTTTTGTTTTGAGTCAAAAAAATATTATATAAATTTAACTATATAAGGTTTTAAAAAATGTAATTTTTATTTATTTCTCCATAATATACTACATGCATTAAAATGTTTACAAATTTAAAATTTTAATTGTACTATATTTTTACATTAATAATACTTATTATTTATGTTGTATATATTTTTAACTTGTTTGATTTTTTTTCCCTACAATTATAAACACAAACATTATTAACATATAATTGTTTGTGTTCTAAACTTAACAACCATGCATTGATGTGTGTAAATAAAAAAGTTGTTACACGCTTTAAATTTGTAGTTGTAGTGATGCACTTCTAAACATGTACTTATTTAACATAATGTATTTTACTTAGATTATATTAAGTATCTAACCCCGTGAAATTTCACGAGGTTATAACCTAGTAATTAAATAAACAAATAATATTTTCCTTTAGTTGATTAGAAGCTAGAAACTTTATTTTTCCTTCTTTTTTTAATCATGATACACGATTATATTTTTTACACTTCCTTAGAGATGAACTATATTTAGAGAACTCATCACATGTATATTTTTTTACTCTTTTTGGAAATAAAAAAAATTAAATTAATCATCAATGTAAAGCAAAATCTGGAGGTGAACAAAAAGAATGAAGAAGAGTAAAGATATTCATATATTAGATTTAAAGTTAAAACAAATAAAAAAAACAAAAATAATTTGACTGGAAAAAGCAAAAAAAAGGCTGCTACTAGTAAATCTAAAGCTTAATAATTAAAAAGCAAATCTCATGCATCGTCTAACGTAAAGAATTTTTGAACAAACAAAACCATGGACCCCACATTTCCACGTCATCATGGGTGGGACTACACGACACGCCACGTCATATGTAACTTACTTTCTACACTTTTTCATCTGGTAAATTCTGTGACGTTGAGCCGCCACGACAGAAACGTCGAATCTCTGTCGTCCACGTCATCCATGAACCTGAACTCGTTAGTCGCCGCCGCCGCCGGCGAGTAGCATGACGGCATTTTATGGGTCGATTGTGAGTAATCATTAGCCCATTGGTTACCGTTCATCATATACTGGTGGTGATACTGATATCCCTCCGTCACATCGCCGCCTCCGCTTGAAACCGCCGCCGCGGCTGCGTTTGCTCGTCTCTCCTCCTTCTTGTATCTGATTCCACATGCATTGCATAATGACTGCAAATAAATAACCGTTGATTAACAACCGTTAGAAACAGAACCAAATCGGTTTATTATTATTTTTTTTAACCGAATTTGATGACCAATGTTGCCATATTTCAAGCCAAATTGTTTAACGCTTCAAATCAGACTCGAACCCGGAGATTACTTTAGAAAGAAACCCGATAAACCTCGAATTTTGTTTTAGCGAATTCGAACCCAAGACCTCTTAAATAAAAAGATAGTAAATTCATTGACACAAGTCGGTTTATGTAGCTTGAAATATGAGTTCAAATGAAGCTAGGTTTGGTTTATAAAATTATGTTTGAAAATAAATAAAAAAGTTTATAATTGCAAAACCAATAAACCGTCAAACTGAAAATTAGTTGGCTAATGTGAACGGGCCGGGTCGGCTCGGTTGATCGAACCAACCTAACTGGCCAGTTTAGTTTTTGTCATCGGACCTGAGTCCTGATCAACACATTTAATTTAAACAGTCAGAATGATGAACATACCTTAGGGCCACGAGGTCCATTCCTCCAAAGCGGAGTAGAAGTGGTGTCACAATTAGAGCATCTTCGAGAAAAGAAACCATCAGTGGTGGCAGAACCATTAGTACTGCCACCACCGCCGCCACCACGGTTGGCTTTATGAGCCGACGGTGAAGACGAGTGGCTGGATGATTGCAAAATGTTCCACCAACTAGACCCACGACGCTTATCATGGTGCGGTTTTTCGTAGTCGTTTGACAAGCGAGTGGAAGGTGTGGCCAACGACAAAGTACAATCAACGGAAGAAGGTGAAGAACCATAAGGACACATGACCTCTTGTTCATAGGGCATTGGGAAGAATGAGTTTGGTTGGTAATGGTAGAGACCACACGAACATGGACCCATCATGTTTGAGCCAGTGCAACTGTTCATGGTTTATGTGTCAATGCCGATGACAAAATGGTGAAATAAGGGTCAAAGGTGGTTGTCGTGATGCTAATGTGGGTTCGATGGTTGTTGCTATAAATGAAGATTTGTGGGCCAATGGCTAAGGCGATGCAATGAGAGGATGAGGTGGGTTTGGGGTGTTTATATAGGTGCACACCAGTGGGTCCAGTGGAAGTGGGGTTGCAGAAATGAATATACCACATATGTTTTATATTTGTCGTTTTGTTTTGTTTCCAATGTTGATACATAAATATTTTCAGGTTACGTGGTTAAGGAAAGGTACTATATGACTTCAATATTGTAGAGGTCAAGGGTTCAAGTCCTAGCATGGACAAAATAGGGGTTTCATGCCAGGCTAGAAATTTTCTCTCACCTATGGTAAGTTTCCTACTATTGGGTGTTGATATGATCGGGTAGGTCTATGACCCGTCAGTGATCCAAATTGTCATTAAAAAAAATTATTTTTATTTTCTACTTATTAAAGTATAAATATGTTAAATATTATTGAAAAACAAATACTCTTGTATAAATCGTATATTAGTCGTATAGAATGTGTAACAATAACACTACGCTAACTAATACATTAATAATTAAATGGTATAACATATTGGCACTACATATTCACATATAGAGGTGTGCAAATCGGGTTTTTTTGGAACCGGTTTTGGTCAACAAAGTCAAGAACCAGTTCCGTATTTTTACCGGTTTCGACCGATTTTTTCTCCGGTTCTAGTTTGTCTGAAAAACCGGGCCCGTTTGTATCAACCGGTTCCGGTTTCGGTTCCGTTTTTTTTGCCCACCTCTATTCACATAAGCATGATGAAAGGTTAAAAAACACACGTTAAATGATTTTCATTTATGTAGTTTTATTAATTAAATATGTTCTAAGATTAATCATAGTTCTATTTTTTTAAATAAATTTATTAAAAATGTTACATTCATCAAACTTTATATTTTGTAGAGGATTATACCGTCAACACTTTATCCATTAAAATATGCTTTTCTTTGATGTGGGATCACTAAATTAATAAATTTTTAAATGAACGTATATTTTATAATTTTATAAGCGTAATAAAACTATTGTAAGTTTGTAACTTTTACAACAGAAATGTTTAATGGTTAAAAGGAAATATCGTACTTGCATCCGTATTTATTTCTTTTGCTTAAAAACAATATGCATATAATTGAAAACTATAAATTAAATTAAAGAGTTAACAAGTTGTTTACTTTTCTAAAATAAAATTACAATAAATAAAAAATAAAGTTAACAAGGGTCTATATCTGTGGTACTGTGAATATGTGATAGATTGCTTTTTAAGTTAGATGTTCGAGTATAAACGAAAATTCGAACAAAATGCAAAAAAAAATAATAAATAAATAAAATAATAATAATAATAATAATAATAATAATAATAATAATAATTAAATCTTGTAAACAAATCAAAATTTAAATTAATGTATGTAATGTCTATCCTTAGTTCCAACTTTACAATGCCTATATCAAAGTTAGGGGTTGTTTGGTTGGTCTGAATCATTAAGTGTTGAATGGTTAAGAGGTCTGAATGATTAATGTTCTGTTTGTTTTTTGAGAAAACGTCTGCAGGGGATCTTATGTCTGCCTCGCGCAGACGCGGGCAGATGTTTGGGAGGCACAGTCTGTTTGTTTTTTGGAAGCCCTTTCATTAAAAAAGGTCTTCCTGACCTCTGCTTCGTGCAGACGTGGACCAAGCTCTTTTGAGCTCTTCAAACCTCTTCTAGGTTTACCCAGACCCCATCGCCAGTCTTGTTTCCCGATCGTTCCATCGGCGCTCCACCACCGGTCGCACCTCCACCTCCATCGGCTGTGACTCCACCACCGATCGACCGCACCTCCACCGGTCGTTACTCCACCACCGATCGACCGCATCTCTCCCGATCGTTCCATCGGCGCTCCACCACAGGCGACGAGCTCTAGGTCGACGATCGAAGATGAGCGGCGACGAGCGGCGGTCGGCGATCGGAGGGATGCGACGAAGATGAGCGTACCTGGTTTATTCGACGGGGATGAGCCCTAGGTCGTGGAGGGGGAGAAGGGATTGTCTTCGCCGGAGCAGCCGAAGCCGATGGTCTTCACCGATGCCGATGGTCTTCGCCGAAGTTGACGATGGAGCAGCCGATGGAACGATCGGGAGTTGTTGGGGGAAGAGGTTTTCTTTGTTTGAAAACCCTTTTAAAAAACAAACCCTCTTCTCGCAGAGGTTTGGTCCACCTCTTCTCCTACAGATGTCTGCAGATGTGGTCTGCAGACTGCAGACATTTTACCTCTTAAAAAACAAACACCACCTAAGAGGGTCTGAATGGTTAAGAGGTCTGAATGTTTGGTTGCACCTCTAAATGGTTCAGCATGGTATTGGTGCTGAATGGTTAAGTGCTGAACTGAATCATTAAGAGGTAATTTAATTTAAACCAAACGCGCTGAATGGTTAAGTGCTGAATGGTTAAGTGTTGAATGGTTCCATTAAGAAGTAAACAAACAACCCCTTAGTTGTAATTCTTTTGGACTTAGTAAAAAATATTTTTTGCAGGTTAAATTTGATAAAATCATTTAATTTATGTAACTCCTTGTATAATTTATCAATCTTGAAATAATCCAATATACATATATACATACGCATGCAAATTTATGTTATTCTAAAAAATAGATTTAGTTTGGAAAATATAAATGCTACTTAATTTATATTTAGGCATGAATTCAAAATTTTAAATATGATCTCCTAAATTTTAGGCACATTAACAAAAAGAGAACAATAAGAACATCATATATATATATATAATGTAAAATATCATATAATATTTAAAGTTTTAGGCTAACTTCATTTTTTAGCCTATCAGAATTAATAATAATAATAATAATAATTCTTAACTTTTTCTAGAATTTTTACTCAGTCTTCTAACATTCGGCAATTTCATATAACGGTGACGTCTGATTAGTCTAAAATTTCTTTTATAAGTACTATATTTTAAAGTTATGTAAATTTAAATAAAAGGCAATATCTTATTGAAAACTTACTGCATGAGTTTTTATTAAGATTTAGAAAATTAGTAAAGAACAAATTTTTTTGTAAAAAACTTATGTTAACTAAATCAATGGTAATGTAAATAACATATTTTGATATATAAATATGTAAGTCTTGTTTTTTAAGAAACTACACAATATTACAAGTTTAGATAAGATATTTGTAAAGTCAGATGCTTTTTCTAATGATTTATGTAATGTATATTTTTTTTCTTGTTAGATATATACAATTTATGAAAAATAATATTAATTTGTAAATTGTAATATTTTTACTCTAAAACAGATAAATAAAACAAATATGTGGTTTAACTTATTATTTTAAATAAAATATTTTTTCATTTATCAAATGCCTACACCAACACACTTTATATAACTTGGATGACTAAAAATGTACTTGAATCTAGTAATATTTGCGATTTTGATTGATAAATGTGAATAGATTTCAAGATTTTGCAACTTTAACCTTATGTTAATTATTAAGTGTTATTTATGAATAAAAAATTATTGCTTAATTAACAAGATTTACCTAAAAACAAATTTATAAATTACAGAAATCATCAAGTTTAAAATAAAAGTGAATAAAGGAAGTGAGTGTTTATAATATAAGTATATAAAAGAGATTCAAAATGGTATGATTGAGAAGAGGGTTTTGAGGGGCTTGTTCTTTTGGGAATGGTCAAAAGAAGCCACGTGACCAGGGGGAACAGTCTTCCATAGATACACTTCTCCGATCACGAGGACCACGATCTCTTCCTTTAATTTTTTTTTAAACGGCGAAGTTTCAATCGTGTGAGCTTACTGTTTCTAGGTAATGTCATCAAGGTCTAGTTACCTGAACCTCTCACAAACCCCCAACGAACCCTCACAGCCACCCCAGGAGCAAACCTCACAGGAAAACCCCCTGACCCCCACAGACCCATTTTTCACCACGTGAAGGTTTCGAACCCGAGACCTCCCATTTGGAAGATACCGGGGGTACCGCTGAGGCACTGCCTCGTTGGTTATCTCTTTCTTTAATTACCTTATTAACCTTAATCTTCTAATGTTTTTCCTTAAACATTATCAGTAGGGACGGGTTGAGTGTAGTGGTAAAATGTTCTCGTCACAGCCAAAATGTTGTAGGTGTTCAAGTCTTGATGTTGATATCATTATTTCAGATTATCTTTTTTAACGGTTAATTTTTGGATCATTGATGGATTATTGGAGTATTATTGTGCTACCAGCAGTGCCAACCAATCAAATCTACCACCAAGTCACCAGTTCTGTAAAAAACTCAATACTTTAAGAAAACTCATATTGGGATTAGAACCTAGAACTATTTGGTTCCTTAGCCTTAATTTCAGATTATCTAAGTGTTATCAATTTATCATATATATTATAAGTGTTGATATTAAAAAAAACATATTCATTTGTACGTAGTTTCAGTCTAAAATGGGCCCAAGTTATCAATTTTAACGAGATAAGAGTTTTTAGACAGATGTGTTCAAAAAGACCGAAATCGGGAACAAATCAAAACCCGAATCGTATCCGAAACTGAAAAATCGATTTGAATCTTGATTCGGGTTGTTCGTGTTGGATAAATCCGAATCCGAAAAACATATTCAGATATTCTGTTCGAATTCGGATTTCTAGTTTTAATAATTCGGGTTGTTCAGATATCAGAATAATTTGATTACGAGCCAATAGACTAGTATTGATTTCGAGTTATTTAGGTTGTTTAAATGTTTTTTTTACTAATCATGAAATTTATTTAGAATATTTTATTTTGATCAATTTGCGATCATTTTTAAATTTTGAGCTTTAAAGTGTTGAATTGTCAATTTAAACTAGTAAAATGCTTAATTTTAGTAATCAATTTTTTTTTTTTTAAAAAAAACAAATTTAAAATTCTAATAACCTGATTTAAATAAAGTGAATAACTCGTAGCTGTGGCTAGGGCTGTAAACGAACCGAACGAACACGAACGAGTCCCTGTTCATGTTCGTTCATTTAACTTTTAAGTTATTCACGAACGGTTCACGAACGCTTACCGAACGAAAATTCTTGTTTGTGTTCGTTCATTAAGGATTTAGCTTGTTTACGAACGGTAACAAACACATATTATTTAAACAATAAAAATCAATATTTTTAATCTCAAGCAATGGAGATAATCATTTTTTCTATATATAAATTAAAATATTATAATATTAAACTAAAAATAACTATAAGTACTATGATATTAAACTAAAAATTAAATATAAACAACACATTTAATAAATAAATATAATAAATGAACTTAACCGAACATGAACGAACGTAAACGAACATGTTACCGAACGTTCACGAACACAAATGAACGAACACGACCTCTGTTCATGTTCATTCATTTAGCTAAACGAACTTCCCGCCGAACGGTTGACGAACTGTTCGCTGAACGTTCGGTTCATTTACAGCCCTAGCCGTGGCTAAGGCTACGGGTGGAGTGTGGTCAATCATCTGACCGGAAACAAAATGGTTGGGTTTGGGTTTGGGTTTGGGTTAGGGGTGGGGGTCCACGCCAGGGTGGTGACAGGGTGAGACTGAGAGTCTTAGTGAGAAAGGAAAAGAGGGAATCCAGAGATTTTGTTATGATTAGAAAAGAGAGAAAGGGGTTGATAGAAATGGTTGATACCACTGCAATCATCAAAGCAACCTATTTTCCTCTGGGTTTTCGACTAAATCTTTGACCCAAATTATTATTAATTTATTATTTTAATGAAACAACATTGGAAAAAGCATAATAATTATGCACTCTTGTTCTAAAAATCATACACATTTTGTCCTACAGTCATTTTCGATAAAAGAAACCAAACCAAACCATATTGATCATCACCAACAAAATTAATATAAATATATATACATCACAATTAATAAAAAAATACAATGTTTAAAAGTTCTTGATAATAACTTAATTTTAATGAGCTCGAGCCAAGCTTAACCCATGTTTAGATCTTATAAAATAAATGAGATCGAGTTCAAGTGGCACATCTTAAAGATATACTCGGTTCATGTCTATATATTATTTATATAAGCCTTAGTTAATAAATTAAATACAGTTCATATTATAATAATAATAATAATAATAATAATAATAATAATAATAATAATAATAAAAGGTTAGGATAGGATAAAATTGACTGGATTATATAAATTTATATATAAATTTAATAAATAAAAAATACACATATAACAAAATTAAGCATGTATATAAATATAATAATTAAAAAATAAAAAATTCAAACCCAAGCTTTGAAATATATCATGAAACAAAGTACAATATATTTGAATTACGAAAATGTTTATAATCTAATGATACTCACTATATATACTTCCTAAATAAAAGATTTTGGGTTCAAATCACATCTGTAGCAAAAAATGTTCTAAGTTTAGCTAAGGGATTTTCTTAGTGTGGGTTTCCTTTTATATGGTAATGTCAATGTACCATTTAAAATAGTAGTATTTGGTGTTATAAGTTGCTCAAATATATATATATATATATATATATATATATATATATATATATATGATTGAATCCTATGCAAACCAAATCTTAGAGAGAAACATTTAAACCTAATGTGAGCCATTGATTTGAAATCTTGAAAGTAAATATGTTGTCCAAATTAAACATGAATAAAAAATTGGGTTTTGAATAAACAAATCATTTTTAATGTGGGTTAATGTGGACCACATATTTATTTTCAAGATTCCAAATTAATGACTCATATAGAGTAGTGTTCTAGTAATAACTCAATCTTAAATCATTAACCCAAATAACCCCGTCAAGATAAAACCAAATCTATTGAACATTATTGTAACACATGTAGAACATTTTCTTCTTTTATGAGTTTGCTTAAATTCATGACCGTTTAAGATGTGACATTGTTGTAAGTTTTTGACTTACAATACTGTAGTTTTTTTATGCCCAAAACTTACAACTATGTTACGTATTATACGGTGATTAATTTACGCAAACTCATAAATGAAGAAAATGTTTAAATATGTTACAATGATTTTAAAATAAATCCAAAATTTGGTTTTATCTTGGCGGAGTTATTTGGTTTATTCTTTAAGAATGAGTTATTATATGATCTCAATCCTATATATATTTAACGATTTTATCTTTAAGATCAGGTTTTCATATGATTCAATCCCTATAATAATTCACACACATATAGAGGAACGTTCCATTGTTAACCTACTCTTATTGCGGTAACCCGTATAACTCCGAAAAGATCAACCAAACCTTTGTTTACTTTTTTCTTTTATATGTATGTGTAAATTTATCACTGTTTAAGATTAAAAAGCAGTGTAAGTTTTCGTTGCATTAATAGAATTTATCCGACAAGATCAATCCAAACCTCTAGGATTTATCCAGATAAGTGGTGCTAGTGGTAGAAGACCTACCTTTCAATGTGGAGGTCAAGGGTTAGGCCACTAAAGGCACTTTGATGGATATAAGATGAGGAAGGAATTTAGAATTTAATCTCGGGTTCTAAACTGATGAAGGGCGCAGTTTTTACAGCATATAAGCTGGTTTCTGCGCATCACGTGCATCTCTTCCGAGGGTGGCGTCCAGTAAAACGGGCTATCGCTCCTTTGAAGAAGGGGTCTTCCGAAGCCTGCTGTTATGGTGCATGTGCCACGACGCTACGATCGGGTTTTGTTGTTAAAAAAGACAGGATTTATAATTTTGATTTAAACTTACATTGCTTTTAAATCTTAAACTGTGATAAATTATACATACAAATAAAAGAAGAAAGTGATGTTCATGCATAATAATGGTATTTTTAAAACGAAAACAAAGATTTGAATTGATAATGATAAAAGTAAGTTAACAATTGAACATTCTAATCTATATATATGTGTATATTTGTGTGGTAGAAATATGAGTCAAAGAAACTGGTCAAAAAGACGATGTTGTATTACTTGGGGTGTAATCTAGGGACAAATATAGGGCAGGAACATCTTAGAAAACAAACAAAGTGAAATGGGCCCACAGTCATACTCCTCATCCCCAAAGAACAAACACAACTCCTTTCCTTTGGAATATCAATCGAATCGACAAAAAGATTCAAACAAAACATCAAAACACTTGGAGAACGAGAGAATCAGATCGTCTAGAGATCCGTGAATAATGTACGTAAAGAATTTTCTTTTTTCATTTATAAAAATATATTGGCTTAATTAATTAATACTTATTTTTGTTAAATTTGAAATTGGTGTCATGACATGCACCTTTTACTTATGGATAATAGATACTTGAATAGTAACAAAGTTAAAAGTAAGGTTTTCATTCGTCTTACTCTAAGATTTTATTGATTAGTGAGACTTTACTGGATATTTATGTTATCTACAGTTCTATGTAGGAATAACTTCGTAAGAGATTTCAATCTTTCTTAACTTTGGTGTTAGCTGATTTGTATATGAAATAACCAGATTGAAACATACATGTTAAATAAGTGTTTTTAAAAATATTTATTTTAAATAAAATAATATATATATCCCAAAAGTTATCAATATAAATAAATATAGAGTTAATTATGAAAAAGTAAACACGTACTAAAACTTAAATAAAATTTAATAAGAAAATAATGACAGATAGATTTTACCAGCCGAGATTTCGAATATCATGTCCAAGTATTATAATGAGTTTTATAAATATAAATAAAATCCATAAATCAATGATAATTCAAATAAAATTCTCAATAAATTGAATAAAACAAAATTATTGTAACAAAATCTTGAATTTTACAAATTAAAATTATATTCTGTTTAAAAATATAATTATGTATAAAATAGACTCGGTGCAATCACAACTCCAGCACCCTAAGAGCCAGCTCTTGATTTAAAGCCTGAAATTAAAAACTATTCACGAGTAAATTTAAAGTTTAAAAATAAGTTGAAAAGTGTCTTCAAGTAAAAAAATTAAGCCAGATCTTAACGAGTTTATAACACACAATGTTTTCATAACCAGACAGGACATCGAAACGGACATCTTATTGGTTACTGGTCGGACCGGATTCAAGAACCGGATAACATAATAAATATAAAAAATTCCAAAAAAAATATAAAATTATAAACACATTTAAACAAACATAATTAATGTTCAAACACACATAATCATGTTTAAAAAATACAAGCTTTAATTTTAATGTTTAATTCTTTGGATTTTAGTTAAAAAAAAAAAACTTGAAATCCGGTCCGACGGGTAAACCGGCTCAACCGGCCGGTTCTCTTGAGGGCGGTTCGCATGTTGTTTTTGGACCGGTCGACCTTCCGGTTCCCGGTCCGGACAACACTGATAACACATCTATTAGTGGTATAAAATAGGAGTCATCTCTGGTGTACCAATGAGGCATTGGCTCAATGGTACCCTATGATTCTTCCAAATGGGAGGTCTTTTGTTCAAAACTCTCTCGCAGTGAAATAGGGGTCAGAAGGGGGTCAGGGGATTTTTCTCACTGGTGTTTCCTTATGGGGTGATTGTAGTGGCTCATGGGTGGTACATGTAACTAGATGTTGGTGACATGATCTGTAAACAGTGGGTTTACACAATTGATACCTTCGTTGTTAAGAAAAATCAAGATATGGTGTGAAGTTGAAAAGGGGGTGGTTAGATGCATGCATGCATGTAAAACATGAAGCAACGTAATGAAGAGGGCACGTGGGTTAAGGTTGATGGTGGTTGTGTGTTTGGTTTGGTTTGGGGTTAATAAATGCAAATGCATGCATGATGATTAGCCCATGCACTCTTTCGTAATTCGTCCCAGCCGCAATGTGGGGCCTACAATATCTATCTCTCACCAACCAACCTTCATCATTATTTATATTACTTTAGTTTCTGAATTGCTGTGTCTGGTTGACCCAATGGATTAACTCACTTTCCTTTTTTTTTTTTATTTATTTTACAAAAAGATTTTTTATGAAGAAATCTTAATGTTTATCATTTTGGGTTTAAAATTTGATGCAAGTTTAATTTAGTTTTGTTTATATCTTTGAGAGTCCAATCATATTATCTTATTAAAACCAGTCTAGCAAGTTACGAAGTTTATTTTTAGCTAGATATATAACAACTTAAAAGGATTTATGTTTCATTTTAATATGATTTAATTAATATGGCTATCACATAATATATATCATGGTATAAAACTTTTAGAGATCTTTCATTATTTTAGGTGTTATAAATGTTTACAAAATATTACTTACATAAACAATTAGTTAGTATCTAGTTCAACTGATTCTAAAAACCTAAAAAAAACAAAACAAAATCCTCCTTTTTTTTTAGATTTCCATGATATCATTAATTCAAAACCACGTGGTTTTTATTATGAGCTTATTACTCTACGTGCTGTTGATACAAATATTACAATGTTAAATCAAGATATACCGGTACCACTCAAATTCCTTTTCCACGTTTGAGTATCCCCTCCCTTCTTCCACTCCGTTCTGAAGAATAACTAGGACCTATATAACCATGTTTTCATGTTTCACTTGAACATTTTCCGTTTTCAAATCTGCTGACTCATTTTAACTCAATTTTTATTTTAGTCATGCTTAGCTTTTGTTAATCCCCTTTTGCCGTTAAAAAATGTTTATCCCCAATTTACATGTATTAGCCCATCCTAATCAAATTCATCTTTGATAATAACCAAAGTAAATGTTTGGGCTACTACAAAGATCTTGGAATACGAATGTTGAGAGAAGCATCCTCGTATATATGAGAGTTTTGAAGTGCTAAAAAACATGATTCTCAAAAGGAGAAGCAACAACATGAATTAATGAATATATGCTTTTTTTTATTCCCTTATTTCTCTCTCTCTAGAAACAATGAGAGAGAGAGAGGTATGATTTGGGTGGGCCAATCTGTTATGATGTTAAAGAAGTGTAGCAAATGAGTTTAAAGAAAAAGGGAGGTTTGATGAAGAAGACAAGAGAGAGATAGAAAAGTGGAATATGGGTTTTATGGGAGAAACCCCAAACAAGAGTCTTGTGTACTTTGGGAAAAGTTAAAGATCTTGAACCAAAACAACTCCTACTTCTTATTGTCTCCTGTAGGGGGTGTCTTATTTTTTCTTCTTTTTCTTTCTTTTTAATTATAACTCATATGACTTGTAAAATCATGCCTCCTATTTACCTTATAACTAAGTTCATATTAATTTTCAGTAGCATATATGGAGAAACAATAACAAAATATGTAAATTGACATGAAAATGTTGTTTGAATACTCTAAAAGTTGTTTGATAGCTTCTTAATATTAAAAAGGATATCGTGTAATTAGTTAGAGGTTGGGTTTTTTCATAGCATCTTATAAAAAAAATGGTTGACTTGATTAAGTAATTATTAATTATTATTATTTTGTTCTTTGTCAAATATTAATTAAAATTAATAATTATTAATTCAAGTCAGTCATTTTTAAAAGAAATTATTCACTCAAACTTATAAGTTATATCAACATGTACTATCTATTATTCAGGTAAAAAACATATGATTAGAACATTAAAATAACTTGAATGACTTAATTAGAACAAAAAAAGTTTGAGTAACTTGATTGGAACAAAATAAAAAGTTTGTTACATTTTAATAAAGTTTTCCCCATCTTATAAATGATACATTTGAATCGGTTGTCAATTTTTTAATATTTTAAGCTAAAAACATAAATTAATAATATTTCGACCTCCTACAATAAAAAATTTGTTTGCCAAACAAAACCAACTATGAAATGAATATTTTGACTACCAAAACCAAGGAAATGTGAACTAGAAATACAACGATTACGGCTAATTGTCATCCATTCCCAAATCAAAATACTTGAAAAATATATATAATGCGTTCAACACTACTCACTAAAGGCAGGCTTTATGAATTGACAACTCAACTAATGTTTAAAACAAATTTTAGGCAAGCACGTTTTTTATTTGTTGAAAGTGACAAACTTAAGGTTCTTTATCTATTCTGTGGTCACCTCTTCGTTAATATGCATTTAAAGGTGTAAACAAATCGAGTTAAGTCTAAGCATGTTAAGACTTGAGCTCGGATCGTTTTAATTTAAAAGAGCTAGAGCTTGGCTTATAAAAAAAATTTCAAGCTCAAGCTCAAGTTCGACTTGGATCGGCTCAACTCGACTCGTGTATTATTAATAAATTTCTTATTATTATTATTATTATTATTAATTTTGTATTATATATACACATTTAATATGCATGATGACTTTATTATATTTATTAAAATTTTATATGTAAAAACAATAATTTATATAAATATATTAAATGAATATAATATAAACAAAGCTCATTTAGGCTCGCAAGCAGATTTGAGCTCGAAATGTGAAGCTTTAAGTCGAGCTTATTAACTAAATTAAACGAGTTATATTTCAGGGCTTAAGCTCAGACTTGGGTTTAGGCTCGTTTAAGTTTAGTTTGTTCGAGCTTTTTCCCATCGAACTTGAGTTTCTCATGAACCAACTTGATTCATTTACAACATTATGTATAGATCAATTATTATTCTCAATCCCTTTTTCCAGAGAAGTATACACACATATGTAAACATTTTATTATCATAACTAGGTTTATTACCTCGCATGTTGCGGCGGGTTATCACAGTACACTCTAAGAAATGGGTAATAGCTATCATTTGCAAAAGGTACGTTACATAGCAAAATCAAATATTTCATAATTAACTAAACCCTAACCTTCAAGTAAGTGATGTAGTGGCTAAAATGGATAGAAGACAACCTAGAAATCTCAAGTTCAATCCCACTTAGAGCAATTTTCCTTTAAGGTTACCGACTCGGTTGCTTGCAGCTGTGTTTTACCTGTTCCTCTTAGTTAATCGGATATTGGAGTGACTCGAGGGCTTACCATGCAAGTGAGTTCTACAAAAAAAAGCTAAATCCTAAACCTAAATCAACAAAAACCTAAATCTCTAAGAAAATATCTCAAATTTAATATAAGCAAATATTTCAAATTTAATACACTCATCTCTATTTACTAGTTTTCAATTTTTTTTAAAAAAAAAACTTTAGTAGTCCAAGTCTGAATTTTCAAAACACCACTACATGGATCAGACATATATGCATCACTATTCATTTTACAATGCATTACTATTAATATATATATAAGATATTCGAAATAACTTTGTTTTTGTGACTAAACTAGTGAGTTCCTGCTCGTTCTGGTAGGAATTCGTCACAATTTTGATTATTAGAATGTAGACGTAGGGCTGTTCAAAAAACTCGCGGCTCGAGGCTCGACTCGAAACTCGCTCGAAAAAAGCTCGATAAAAATGAGCCGAGCCCGAGCCAGGGTTGGCTCGGCTCGAGCTCGGCTCGTGGTTCGACTCGTTGGCTCGGCTCGATTTTTAACATATACATACATACATTGTAACAACCGAAAATTTCGGTAACCGTTTATGTCCAAATTTTATATAAACGTTCGTAAAGTGATTATGATCAAAATGATATAAACGATAAAAATATCTGATAAGGAATGGACACGTTATAAAGCCTATTAATAACGTGTAAAAATTTCTGTGACCGTTTGAGTTCGTAATTTTTGTTGACGTTCCCGAAGTGATTACGATCACATTAATATAAGCGGGACCGTTATACAATAAAGTATGAACAAGATATAGGCTCGTGAATATTAAAAATATGTGAGCAAAGTAGAAGGGGGTTTTAAAAATAGAGGACGATAGTTGAGGGGCCAAAGTGTAAATTCGAAATTAATTCAATCTTATCATCTACAAAAAACGTGCGACGTCAGGAAGTGAAACCGACTCAAAATTTAGATATAAATTCATATACGAAACTTTTACAGATCGCATCAAACAATTAAGAGTTGTAAGTTCCTTCTGATAAACTTCTGAGTATTATGAGCAGTGAAGATAATCAAGAAGAATCGATCAAACTGATTACTACTAACTACACACATCGTTAAGGTATGTGTTCATGATTCTTATCTCGTATTAGTTTAGTCTTGATTGATTAAAGAAACCAACACCATGTTTAGATAGAGTTTTGATTTTGTATGATGAACATGAACTGGATCCGGTTGGAGCCCAATTACATCTAGATAATGATCAGGTTTTCATGAGTTTTATGAGGGTGTAATATGTATACTCTTCTGGTTGCCTTAAAAGCATGTTATTATACAGTAAGTTTAACAACGCATTAAGACGAATTAATTAAATAAGAGAATACGCTTATCTAAGCCGAACAAATAAGTAATTTTTAAGCATAACAATATTGTAGAGATAAAAATGGTCAAAATGAGTGGAAGCGAAATTTTGAAATAAAGCTCCGATTGAAAGTTATGACATGCCGAAGTTTCGAGCGGTAATCGTAAATCTGAGCATCTTCATGAAAAGTATTATAAATTTATCTCAAGTTATTATTAATTGAGATAAATAATATTAAGTTTATAAAATTCTTCGGGTCATTATAGTAAGCGAAACATTTGTATTGGAAATGACTATAACGTAGTCGTTGTGCTACCGATTTAGAAACCCTGAATAGAGGGTTTATATTATATGATAAGGTTATAATTATGATAAGATATCCATATTAATAGGATATCATTCTGAACGTGAGAAAGTAAGGAAAGGAAGAAAGCTAGGAGATTGTGCCTTATTAAGCTCAGGTGAGTTCTTATAGCCCTGTTTTAAATATTTTATCATTTTGGGCTGATATGCATGTTATAAAGTTATTATATGAAAATGATCGTATATATGTATAAAGTTATTATATGAAAATGATCGTATGTATGTATAAAGTTATTGTAAGAAAGTGATTTTAACCTGATTATGGTCAGGTAAAATATGTTTTCAGATAAAAAAAAATGTTTTAAGTCTCAACTATGGTTGAGAAGTAAATGATTTTAAGAATTTCAGCTGAGATGTAATGAATACGTTAAGTCTCAATGATGAATGAGAAATAAATGATTTTACGAATCTTAGCTGAGATGTAACGAATGTTTTTAAGTCTCAACTGCTGTTGAGAAAGAAATGATTATTTTTTTTATATAAGACACTCGACTGAGGTCGAGGAGGAACATAAGACACTCGGCTGAGGTCGAGGAGGAACATAAGACACTCGGCTGAGGTCGAGGAGGAACATAAGACACTCGACCGAGGTCGAGGAGGAACTGTGGTTTTGTCAACTACGGTTGAGCAAAACTTGAGCACAGCGGTGAAAGGAGCCGCTTTTGCTTATGATGATTAAGAAGTCCTGCGTAAAAACAGGCCTGCCGACTGTGTGTCACCAGTTGATGGAATCTTATGCATGTGTAAGTTATCGACTTCGGGTTGATAGTCTAAGAGCCTTGTGCTGCACAAGCCTGTTTGACCTCAGGGTCAGCAGTTGACGGTGAAGTTCCTTCACTGTATGAATGATGTTATGATGATATGTATGTTATGTAATTATGTTATGATGCTATGTATATGATGAAATTATGATATGAGAACATGTATGTTATGTATGTGGATTATGCTATACGATGACATGAATGAATAAGGATTTTCTAAGAAATGAAACAAAAGTCACCAGCGTAAAGCTGACTTGTTTTACATGCATATCAGGTTGAATAGTTTGAGAAAGGAGACCAGAAAGACTCATGGCATATGTTGAAGACTACCTCTGGCATAGACTGGCTGTATTATATGACTGTTAGAGGAGTGGGTTATGTTTTAATGTGTGTTTAATATGTGTACTTTATGTATGTAATCACCTTAAATTCCGCTGCTGTAGTAATGTAAATATGGTTTAAGGACTATGGGTATGATTTTTGCCAACCGAGGGGCTCGGGGCCTCTCAAGTTGGTATCAGAGCCATAGTTTGAGAGATTCGGTCATCCCTAATGGCTGAACTTAGACTGAAAATGGGACAGAATGATAAGAATGCCAGTCAAGGGTAGTTTGATGCCATGAGCATATGACCTTAGAGCTTTGTTATGTTTAAGATATAGGTTAAAGTAGTATGATGTTGCGAATGATAATGTGTTCATGATTGGGAATGTTTAGAACTTATAAGTGAGGTAAATAGTTAATTACACTTGATCAACGTCATTAACAATTTACAATGCTTATTATGTCCTGAATTATTACCTTGATTGACACGTGGTTGTTTGCAATATGTATAGAAAACTAAAATGGCAGGCGAAGGGGGAGAAGGTGGACATGTTAGAGGTCGAGGCCGACCACCTAAAAACAAGAAGCAAGCTGAGGAAGTACCAGTGAATAATGCGGAAACTGAAGTCAACATTGAAGAAGAAAATGAAGAAGAGGAAATTAGACTTGAACCGGTGGTGGTAAAGGCAATATCTAATGAAGTTCGTAAAATTTTAAAAGACCTATTGCCTTCAGATAGAACCAAAGCCGAAAAGGAAACTACTAAAGAAGGAGCTACTGAGGAAGGAGAGAAAGCTAACAGCTCTAACATAGAGCACGAGGAAGATGAAATATTGATTATCGATACTAAAGGTAAGAGTTCAAGTACCAAGGGACTCAAAGGATGTGACTACAAGGCTTTTAAAGGATGTAATCCTCCACCCTTTGATGGTAAGAAAGATGCGGTGGCTACCTGCCATTGGGTTTCGGCTATGGAGGCGGTTATTGAAATTAGTGAATGTCGGGTTGATCAAGCTGTGAAATTTGCAGCTCATTCATTTACTGAAGAAGCTTTACACTGGTGGAACACGGTCAAGCAGTCAAAGACCACTACTGATGTGGAGGGCATGAGATGGGAAAACTTAAAGGAATTAGTTATGAAACACTTTTGTCCGAAGAATGAAATTGATAAAAATCGAGCGGGAATTTCTGACTTTGAAAGCTGGACGTATGAATCACCGGCAATATAAGTCCAAATTTAATGAAATGTCAAGACTCGTTCCTCATTTGGTAAACACGGAGGAACGCAGGTTGAAGTTATATGTGGAAGGACTACCACCTAAAGTCCGAACACATGTGAAAGCGCATCCTCCCAGAACTTTTGAATCAACCGTAGAAATTAGCGGTATTGTCTGGGATGATGTGTTAGAAGCTGAACCAATACAGGAAGAACCTAAGCAAAAGTGGTCATCTAGATTTAAAAGAAACCGAAATGACAAACCAGGACCCCCTATGAAAAGGCTTAAAATGGAAGGAATTGAAACATGCCCTAAGTGTGGAAAAAAACATGGAGGAGAATGTCGGATGGGGACTACTTTGTGCTACCGATGTGGAAAAACTGGACATTTCTCAAATAATTGTCCTAGTATGCCAAAATGTTATAATTGTGGTGGAATCGGTCATATGAGCAGAAATTGTTTTAAACCAAAGACAATAGCTACTGAAGCCAGTAAACCTGAAAGTAGCAAGGGAGGTGAGAAGCAAAAGGCAAAAGCTCGTGCCTTTACTATAACTAAAGATCAAGCAGATAAAGATCCGGATGTGGTGACAGGTACATTCTTGATTAATGACATCCCTGCTTTAGTGCTATTTGATTCCGGTGCAAGTATGAGCTTTGTGGCTATTACTTTTTGTGATAAACTGCGTACTAATGTTAAAAAGATAGAAAATGCCTTTAACATAGAAACTGCTCTTGGTAAATCCACTAGAGTAACGGAGGCCATTGATGATGATTGTTACATTGATATAGAAGGTCATAGATTCCCTGTTAAGTTGTTTGTGATTACGTTAGGAGGTTTCGATGTAGTTTTGGGTATGGATTGGTTGGCCAAACATGAGGCTAACATTTTCTGTCGACGAAATATGATTTTCTTAACGGCCCTTAATGGGAGTTCAGTAACGGTTTACGGGGATAAAGTGTTCAACGCGCCTAAAGTCATTTCAATGATTAAGGCAAGTGAATTTATGAGGCGAGGGTGTGGGGCTTATCTGGCGTATGTTATCGATAAAGAATCTAAAGTAAAAGAATTGGAAGACGTACCCGTGGTGTGTAACTTTCCTGATGTATTTCCTGAGGATTTGCCGGGAATTCCACCTGATCGGGAAATCGAATTCCAAATTGATGTTGTGCCAGGAGCTCAACCGGTCGCCAAGGCACCGTACCGTCTGGCTCCAACAGAGATGAAAGAATTAATGACCCAACTACAAGACCTTCTAGACAAAGGTTTTATACGACCAAGTGTTTCACCTTGGGGTGCACCAGTATTGTTTGTAAAGAAAAAGGATGGAAGCATGAGAATGTGTATTGATTATAGGGAATTGAATAAGCTTACAATAAAGAATAAGTATCCGTTACCAAGAATTGATGATCTATTTGACCAATTACAAGGTGCAAGTTGGTTTTCTAAAATAGATCTCAGATCAGGGTATTATCAACTAAAGGTGAGAGAACAAGATATTCCAAAGACAACATTTCGCACACGTTATGGACATTATGAGTTCCTTGTAATGTCTTTCGGGTTAACGAACGCTCCTGCAGCGTTTATGGATTTGATGAATCGGGTGTGCAGATCTATGTTAGATCGATCGGTGATTGTGTTTATTGACGACATCTTGATATACTCAAAGAGTGAGGACGACCATGCTTGTCATATACGGGAAGTACTTGAAGTGCTAAGAAGAGAAAAGCTTTATGCTAAGTTCTCCAAATGTGCCTTTTGGTTACGAGAAGTGCAGTTCCTAGGTCATGTTATTAGTCCAGAAGGCATAATGGTGGACCCAACTAAAGTAGAAGCAGTAATGAAATGGAATCCTCCGAAAACACCAACGGAAGTTCGTAGCTTTCTTGGATTAGCAGGATATTATAGAAGATTCATCCAGGATTTTTCTAGAATTGCTACACCATTGACGAAATTGACTAGGAAGGAAGTAAAATATGATTGGGGTCCAACTCAGGTCCAAGCTTTTGATGAATTGAAAAAGAGATTAACTGAAGCTCCTATCTTAGCATTACCGGATGGTAATGAAGACATGGTTGTGTACTCAGATGCGTCTTATCTAGGCTTGGGTTGTGTACTTATGCAAAGGGGAAAGGTAATAGCATATGCCTCAAGACAATTGAAAACCCACGAGGCTAATTATCCAACACATGATTTGGAATTGGCTGCTGTGGTATTTGCTTTAAAAATTTGGAGGCACTATTTATATGGAGTCAAATGTACAATCTACACAGATCATAAAAGCTTAAAATATTTCTTTGAACAGAAAGACTTGAATATGAGGCTAAGAAGATGGCTTGAGCTACTCAAAGATTATGACTATGAGATCTTGTATCACCCGGGCAAGGCCAATGTGGTGGCTGATGCTCTAAGTCGTAAGACAGAACACTCTGCTATACAAGTTAAGTCTTACAGTTTGGTAATAAAACCTGATTTTCTAAATGAGCTCAAGGATGCACAGAAGGAAGGACTAAAGGAGGAAAATGTTGGATTCGAAAGAATCTTTGGCCAGGTTAAAAGTCTAGAAGAAAATGAATTTGGTGTTAAGATCCGATTTGGTCGAATGTGGGTTCCACGAAATGGGGACATCAGGTCAAGGATTCTAGACGAAGCACATAAGTCACGGTACTCTATTCATCCTGGTGCAACAAAAATGTATCAAGACCTCCGAAAGGAATATTGGTGGCCAGGTATGAAATTTAATGTAATGCAGTACGTAAACAAATGTTTGACATGTGCGCAAGTAAAAGCTGAACATCAGAAACCCTATGGCTATGTGAAACCTTTAGAAGTCCCGGAATGGAAGTGGGAACACATTACTATGGATTTTATTACTAAGTTGCCTCTTACGGCGAAACGTCATGATGCTATTTGGGTGATTGTAGACCGGTTAACGAAAAGTGCTCATTTCTTGCCTATACGTGAGACTTATACGTCAGAGAAACTGTCTGAGTTATTTGTGAAAGAGATCATTACAAGACATGGAGTTCCAGTTTCTATAGTGTCCGATCGTGACACACGATTTGTTTCAAGATTCTGGAAACAGTTTCATGAATCAATGGGTACAAGACTCAATATCAGCACTGCATATCATCCTCAAACAGATGGACAGTCTGAAAGGACTATCCAAACTCTAGAGGACATGCTCAGAGCCTGTATTATTGATTTCGGTGGTAGTTGGGATGATCATTTACCATTAGTGGAATTCTCGTACAACAACAGCTACCATGTTAGTATTGGAATGCCACCATACGAGGCGTTGTATGGGCGACGTTGTAGAACACCTGTATGTTGGGGGAGGAGTAGGACAGAAAGAAGTAGGAAGCAAAGCTGCAGTAATAGATTTGACTGAAAAGCTTCAACTAGTTAAAGCGCGAATGAAAGCTGCACAAGATCGACAAAAGTCCTATGCTGACAAAAGAAGAAGACCAATAGAGTTTGAAGTAGGTGACCAGGTACTGTTGAAAGTTTCTCCATGGAAAGGAATCATTCGATTTAGGAAAAGAGGAAAGCTGAGCCCGAGATTTATTGGACCTTTTCGAATAATGGCACGGGCCGGTAAGGTAGCCTACCGGTTAGATCTGCCAGATGAACTGAGTGGAATTCATCCGACATTTCATGTTTCACACTTGAGAAAATGTCTAGCAGATGATGTAGCATATGTGCCGTTAAATGATATCGAAGTTGATGAAAAGTTAAACTACCTAGAAGAACCGGTGGCAATTGTTGATACGAAAGAAAAACAGTTACGTAACAAGATGATTAGACAAGTTAAGGTTCAATGGAAACATCGAAAAGGATCTGAGGCTACATGGGAGACTGAAGATGAGATGAAACGACTCTACCCACATTTGTTTGAAACATAACAGGTTTCGAGGACGAAACCTATTGTAAGGAGGGTAGATTTGTAACAACCGAAAATTTCGGTAACCGTTTATGTCCAAATTTTATATAAACGTTCGTAAAGTGATTATGATCAAAATGATATAAACGATAAAAATATCTGATAAGGAATGGACACGTTATAAAGCCTATTAATAACGTGTAAAAATTTCTGTGACCGTTTCAGTTCGTAATTTTTGTTGACGTTCCCGAAGTGATTACGATCACATTAATATAAGCGGGACCGTTATACGATAAAGTATGAACAAGATATAGGCTCGTGAATATTAAAAATATGTGAGCAAAGTAGAAGGATGTTTTAAAAATAGAGGACGATAGTTGAGGGGCCAAAGTGTAAATTCGAAATTAATTCAATCTTATCATCTACAAAAAACGTGTGACGTCAGGAAGTGAAACCGACTCAAAATTTAGATATAAATTCATATACGAAACTTTTACAGATCGCATTAAACAATTAAGAGTTTTAAGTTCCTTCTGATAAACTTCTGAGTATTATGAGCAGTGAAGATAATCAAGAAGAATCGATCAAACTGATTACTACTAACTACACACATCGTTAAGGTATGTGTTCATGATTCTTATCTCGTATTAGTTTAGTCTTGATTGATTAAAGAAACCAACACCATGTTTAGATAGAGTTTTGATTTTGTATGATGAACATGAACTGGATCCGGTTGGAGCCCAATTACATCTAGATAATGATCAGGTTTTCATGAGTTTTATGAGGGTGTAATATGTATACTCTTCTGGTTGCCTTAAAAGCATGTTATTATACAGTAAGTTTAACAACGCATTAAGACGAATTAATTAAATAAGAGAATACGCTTATCTAAGCCGAACAAATAAGTAATTTTTAAGCATAACAATATTGTAGAGATAAAAATGGTCAAAATGAGTGGAAGCGAAATTTTGAAATAAAGCTCCGATTGAAAGTTATGACATGCCGAAGTTTCGAGCGGTAATCGTAAATCTGAGCATCTTCATGAAAAGTATTATAAATTTATCTCAAGTTATTATTAATTGAGATAAATAATATTAAGTTTATAAAATTCTTCGGGTCATTATAGTAAGCGAAACATTTGTATTGGAAATGACTATAACGTAGTCGTTGTGCTACCGATTTAGAAACCCTGAATAGAGGGTTTATATTATATGATAAGGTTATAATTATGATAAGATATCCATATTAATAGGATATCATTCTGAACGTGAGAAAGTAAGGAAAGGAAGAAAGCTAGGAGATTGTGCCTTATTAAGCTCAGGTGAGTTCTTATAGCCCTGTTTTAAATATTTTATCATTTTGGGCTGATATGCATGTTATAAAGTTATTATATGAAAATGATCGTATGTATGTATAAAGTTATTAAATGAAAATGATCGTATGTATGTATAAAGTTATTGTAAGAAAGTGATTTTAACCTGATTATGGTCAGGTAAAATATGTTTTCAGATAAAAAAAATGTTTTAAGTCTCAACTATGGTTGAGAAGTAAATGATTTTAAGAATTTCAGCTGAGATGTAATGAATACGTTAAGTCTCAATGATGAATGAGAAATAAATAATTTTACGAATCTCAGCTGAGATGTAACGAATGTTTTTAAGTCTCAACTGCTGTTGAGAAAGAAATGATTATTTTTTTTATATAAGACACTCGACTGAGGTCGAGGAGGAACATAAGACACTCGGCTGAGGTCGAGGAGGAACATAAGACACTCGGCTGAGGTCGAGGAGGAACATAAGACACTCGACCGAGGTCGAGGAGGAACTGTGGTTTTGTCAACTACGGTTGAGCAAAACTTGAGCACAGCGGTGAAAGGAGCCGCTTTTGCTTATGATGATTAAGAAGTTGTCACACCCCCAAATTTCAACTAACGGAATCACACCGTTTGGGAACGTGACAAACCAGGATCTCAGATCATTAGACATAGCGAAGACCTCTATATGAATTTTCAAAACATACTTTGGTCTTTAAAACATAACATCAGAGTTTTTCAAAAGTTGCGGAAGCGTTATAAAACCAATAACAGTTGAAAGATGTAAATTACAATACAAAGTTCCAAATGTTTAAATCCAAATATCTAAAATGTTCAAAAAATTGCATGCGACTCTATCTCCTAGTCCATGCCAGCTTTAACGCGCGCCTTAGCGTCCTGAGAAAACATGTAAATCAAGTCAACACAAAGGTTGGTGCATAACACAGGTTTTAAGCATTCCCAATGTTCAAAACAGCAGTTTAAATAACACGATTGTAGATAACATAATCACACATGCACAGTCATGATAGCTAGTCATATAAACTATTTACATACGTGTTCGACACCGAAGCTGACGGATTGCCATGCTATAGCATGTTTTCGCCTTGCCACTATTGTCTATCACAACAATAGTAAAATTGTGTTTGGTCAGTCAAACACCTGCGTAGATCCCATCTACCAGGTGAGGTTTGTCAAACCTAATAGATCTATTTCCAACTACCACGCTTTGCATTACAGCAAACTAAACGGTTCGAGGTGTGTAAGGACTTTCAAGTTGATATGTTGTCACATAATGTAAACAGCTAACTCATGCAAGTGATATGTATCCAAAAACAGTTTGTTGCACATGTTTTCTCCCCCAAAACAGTTTAAAATAATAAAGGGGCCGTGTACGCACCTTTGATAATAGCAGAATGATCAAATACGTGTGAACTTGCGTAGAAATCCTCTACGAATAATCTGTGGTTTAAACAATAACTTAAAGTTATTCGGAATGTCGTTTTGTGCTTGAAATAACATACGTGTCAACACACATATGTTAAAGTGTTAAGAATGCGCATACGTGAGTACGCGTGCCTTTGAAATCGTTTAAATAAAATCGCATTTGATTTTATTTAAATAGCCGTAATTATACGCGATTTCGTTTTCGGATTAAAATATGAATTTTATCATTCTAGACCATTCGTATTCTCGTTACGGTTCCAACGCAACTTGAACGGACTAAAACGGAGTTAGAACGAATAAGTTATGATAAAAATACTAAATTAGTATTAAATCCAAAAAAATGGTTTGGCCCGGACTCGAACCCGCGACCCTCAATTCCAACACACATGCATCTAACCATCTCACCCGCTAGGGTATCGCGAATTAATTGTTTTAAACCTAATCTGATCGGTTTCCCCCTTTTCCATTATAGCCGAAGCAAAAACTCAAATCGAACCCTCATTCGAACTTGATCAACACAGAATCCATGGGGCTAAGTTTCTGAAAACCTAATCGAGCATAACCAAACTTTCAATTTATCCAAAAACTCGATCAATCATTCCAGTTATTCCCGATCAAAACGAATTCAATTCACTAAATCTTAAACTTAATTGGATCGAATTCAAACATGATAATACTCTAATCCAAAGGGTTTTTCATTCCTACACAAAACCGAATCCATCAGTATATATAATTTTTAACCTAACCTCTAATTAAACCGAAATCCCCAATTGTTTTTACAACAAGAACCCTATAATCGAAATTCAACAATTCGTAGTTAAAACACTCAATTGAATCATGATATTTCTTATTCGACATTCTCTGAAAGTGTCTATATGATTTAATTCGATCACCAGATTGTTTAATCAAGAAATCCCCGATTCATTTCCAAGAACAAACCCTAGAATACGAAATCCATCAATTCGTCATAGTATGATTAAATTGGCATATGTATTTCGTTTAACACTTAATTCCGAAACTACACATATAATCTAATTTGATTTTTAAACCGGTTTGATCAACGACCCCCAAAACCGATCACATAAGAACCCTAATTACTCGAACTCTATTAAATCGATGTTATCAGTTGAAATTGATTTAGGATAACCCTTAATCGGTCATGTTAGAAGGTTTTTCAGAGATTACTTACTTGGTTTGCTATCCAATTGATGTGGTTCGACTAGAAGGTGAAGTTCGGCCCAAATCCCGATCGAGTCTCCTTCCCGTGGCCTCTCAGATCAAATTGTTGTGTGAGAAATACTCTAAAGATACCGATTAGCAGTTCTGGAAACTCAATTGTGAGAAATTCTGTCGAATTATATGGTTTGGCATACTAGTAACGGTCTTTGAAGAACTAAACCGACTTTTGGTTTAATTCGGCTATTAAGATGCTATTAACACTCGAAAACCGTTAATAATCATTTAAATATTGATTGTAGCCGATTTAATCCCTTTGTAACAGTCCATTGATTGCAATTTTGGACTTCCCAAATCGGTTTAGGCTAATTTTGACTTTCCTAGTCAACGTTGTGTGATTTAATAATTTTTACATAACCTCTTATACTCTAAGTGAGTATACTTATTAAGATCAAACCTAAACCTTCTAGTTGATTTTCGAAACATCAATTATCATTTCTACCCCATATCTTGTTATGAATCTAGCCCGACAATAATCGAATTGTATTAATTTAACGAATTGAACATTATTGGTTATTTTCTCATTGGGTTTCTAATCATCCTATTGGGCCTACTTCCATCTGCTTGGGCCTTACATAATACAATTGGCCTATACTTTGGGCCTTGATTTGTAATTGGCTTCAAGATCTCAATGGGTCTTCTTCTTCCTAGCCTTGTGGGCTTGTTGGCCTTCATTGGTTTATGGACCTACACTGGCCTTATTGGGCCTACATCCTGTTGGGCCCACATTATCTTGTTGGGCCTGTGAATCACCATCTCCCGTTAACAAGGTTAGGTAAAAAGTCGGATTGTCACATCATCCCCTTGTTGAAGGAATTTTCGTCCCGAAAATTAGTAAGTGTTAGAGTAGTTAGGAAACTACTTACGAGTTTAAATCGTACGTGTTAGTGTGATTTGATCATTCTGTGTGCTTGTGTGTACTCACACACAAAGTCTAATGCTTGCAACATCACAACTCAATTGTGATCGTTCAATGTGACTGTTTGCGTGTACACTAGTTAGTTCACCTAACTGTGACTTTGTGTTTGATCATACTGTGTTGTGTAACCTCACACATAGTGAGTGTCTGAAACTGTTTGTACTATGCACCCCGCACATAGCAAAATGTGTGTAACAATCGTGTATTACTACCATAACATGTAACATATGAAATGTAGCACATAAAATATATAGAATATAATGTAGCACAAATGTTTGTAACAAAATCAATTGAATAAATAAAATGTTTGTGCTTACAGTTTGAAATTTGCAGTGTTGATGTGTGAAAGCATCACGTCATCCCCTTGTTGAAGGAAATTTCGTCCCGAAATTTAACGTGCGCTCTCAGTGTTAGCAGTAGCTGTTTTGAATAGATGAGGATATTTCTTCATCATTTGTCTTCCCGTTCCCATGTGAATTCAGGACCACGTCTTGAATTCCATCGGACTTTGACTATCGGAATCTTGCTTTGCTTCAGTTGTTTGACCTCTCGGTCCATGATTTCTGCGGTTCTTCAATGAATCGTAACTGTTCATCTACTTGTATTTCTTCCAACGGTACAATCAATGTCTCGTCAGAAAGACATTTCTTTAAGTTGATACATGAAAGACATCATGAACTCCACTGAGTTCATCCGGTAGTTTGAGTTGATACGCAACCGGACCAATCCTTTTCAGAATCTCAAAAGGTCCTACGTAACGTGGACTAAGCTTTCCGCGCTTGCCGAATCGTATCACACCTTTCCAAGGTGATACCTTTAGAAGAACTCGGTCTCCTACTTGAAATTCCAACGGTTTGCGACGTTTGTCTGCATAACTCTTCTGTCGATCCCGAGCCGCTGCCATACGGTTCCGATTTGAACTATCTTCTCTGTCGTCTCGTGCACCAGTTCAGGACCTGTTATCTGACTGTCACCAATTTCAGCCCAGCAAACTGGTGAACGACATTTGCGACCATACAAAGCTTCAAACGGTGCTGCTTGAATACTTGTATGATAACTATTGTTGTAAGAGAATTCCACCAACGGTAAATGATTCTCCCAGCTATCACCAAAGTCAATTACACAAGCTCGTAACATATCCTCGAGCGTTTGAATCGTTCGTTCACTTTGACCGTCGGTCTGTGGATGATAAGCGGTACTCATATCCAAGCGAGTCCCCAATGACTTATGAAGAGATTTCCAAAAGTTGGAAGTAAATCGGGCATCCCGATCTGATATGATAGAGATTGGCACGCCATGCCGTGCTACTACTTCCTTGATGTAAATGCGAGTCAGTTTCTCCATCTTATCAGTTTCCTTGATTGCTAAGAAATGTGCAGATTTCGTTAATCGATCGACAATTACCCATATCGTATCACAACCACTCGGTGTACGGGGTAACTTAGTAATGAAATCCATCGAAATCTGTTCCCATTTCCACATCGGTATCTCTGGTTGTTGCAGTAAACCAGATGGCTTCTGATATTCAACTTTGACTTTCGAACAAGTCAAACATTTGCTAACGTACTTAGCAATATCAGCTTTCATGTGAGGCCACCAATACAGTGCCTTCAAGTCATGATACATCTTGTCTGATCCCGGATGGACTGAATATCTGGACTTGTGTGCTTCATCCATCACGAGTTCCCTTAAACCTCCATACAAAGGTATCCACATTCGATCAATGAAATAACGAATTCCATCAGATTAACATCCAATTGTTCTTCCATTCCTCGTAAAGATTCCGGTACTAAGTTTTCCTTTTTCAAAGCCTCAATCTGAGCACTGCGTACCTTGTCAGGTAAGTCAGTATGTATTGTCATCATAAGTGCACGAACCCGTCTTGTTCCCGTTGTATCTTTTCTGCTCAAAGCGTCAGCTACTACATTAGCTTTTCCCGGGTGATACTTAATCGCACACTCATAATCGTTCAACAACTCAACCCATCGTCGTTGTCTCATATTAAGCTCCTTCTGATCAAAGATATGTTGCAAACTCTTATGATCAGTATAAATAGTACACTTAGTTCCATACAGATAATGCCTCCAAATTTTCAAAGCAAAAACCACTGCTCCTAACTCCAAGTCATGAGTAGTGTAATTCTTTTCGTGCGTTCGTAGTTGTCTGGAAGCATAAGCGATCACTTTATCCCGTTGCATCAACACACATCCCAAACCTTGTGCAGATGCATCACAATACACCACAAAGTCTTCCGTCCCTTCCGGTAAGGACAGAATCGGTGCGCTGCAAAGCTTCTGTTTCAATAACTGGAACGCAGTTTCCTGTTTATCCGTCCAGTTATACTTTGTTCCCTTGTGCGTAAGAGCTGTAAGTGGTTGAGCGATCTTTGAGAAACCCTCAATGAATCGTCGATAATAACCCGCCAAACCAAGGAATTGTCGTACCTCGGTAGGGTCTTTGGCGCTTCCCAATTCTTAATCGCTTCAATCTTCGCTGGATCAACATGTATGCCCTTTTCATTAACTATATGACCCAAGAATTGTACTTCTCGCATCCAGAAATCACATTTCGAGAACTTAGCGTACAGTTGTTCCTGTTTCAATAATTCAATAGTAATCGAAGATGTTCAGCGTGTTCCTCCTCAGACTGTGAATAGATGAGAATGTCATCAATGAAAACAATGACAAACTTATCAAGATAAGGTTTACAAACACGATTCATGAGATCCATGAATACAGCTGGAGCGTTTGTCAACCCAAATGGCATGACCAAGAACTCATAATGGCCATAGCGTGTCCTGAATGCTGTCTTCGGAATATCCTCCTCCTGGACTCTTAGTTGATGATAACCCGACCTGAGATCAATCTTCGAGTAGTAACTCGAACCTTGCAACTGATCGAACAGATCGTCAATTCTGGGTAACGGATACCGGTTCTTGATAGTAACCTTATTCAATTCCCGGTAATCGATACACATACGGAAAGTTCCGTCCTTCTTCTTTACAAACAAACTGGAGCTCCCCACGGTGAAAAACTAGGTCGTATGAAACCCTTATCCAACAACTCTTGCAATTGTGTGGATAACTCTTGCATCTCTGACGGTGCAAGTCGATAAGGCGCCCTAGCTATCGGTGCTGCATCTGGTGTAAGATCGATTCGGAATTCCACCTGTCTGATAGGCGGTAATCCCGGCAAGTCTTCTGGAAATACCTCCGGAAATTCACAAACTACAGGTATATCTTCAATCTTCTCTCAGCTACCGGCTTTTCAGTTATAAGTGCTATAACTGCCGTATGACCTTTCCGCAGACATTTGTGTGCTTTCATACAAGATATGAGACGCAGTGGCGTACTGCTCTTCTCGCCTTGTACATATAATGTCTCTCCCTGCGGAAGAGGTATGCGAACAATCTTTTCATGGCATACGATTTCAGCCTGGTTTTTGGACAACCAGTCCATGCCAATAACTACATCAAAACTGCCTAAGGCAATAGGCATAAGATCAATCTCTAATG
This sequence comes from Mikania micrantha, assembly GCA_009363875.1. Taxonomy (NCBI): domain Eukaryota; kingdom Viridiplantae; phylum Streptophyta; class Magnoliopsida; order Asterales; family Asteraceae; genus Mikania; species Mikania micrantha. The sequence continues at coordinate 39,181,983 of CM018685.1, forward strand.
TTTGACCCATCAAATCAAGGATACATCCCTTAAAAATGTTTTCCACTACAATCAACTTACCATCAGCTAATTCCACAGTGTATGGACTATCTAAGGCAGTGGGACTAACATTTAGCAACTTAGCAAGTGAACTAGATACAAAACTCCGATCGGCACCGGTGTCAAATAACATAGAGGCATAGTGATTATTTAAGAGGAACGTACCCGTAACAATGTTGGGATCCTCCCGCGCTTGACGTCCTCCAATCACAAACGCCCTGCCTCTAGCACCATTGTTGTTGTTGTTGTTATTGTTGTTGTTGGTGCCATTTCCATTACCGTTGCCATTTCCATTCCATTGGCATTATTGTCCCCGCCTTTCTTGAGCTGTGGGCAATCTTTCTTAAAATGCCCCATCTTGCCACACTCAAAACAACCTTTCTGAGCGTTGTTCTGGTTATTGTTCTGGTTGTTGTTTTGTTCTGTAGCTCCCCGCGACAATCCTTAGCCGCATGCCCAATCTTGCCACACCTCTGGCACTTAGCTCTGTCACATTGTTACCTGCATGATGGTAACCACACCTGTTGCACTTGGGGTGCTTACCAATATAGCCCCCCCGATGATGATGATTGCTGACCACTGCTGGAATTATGATAGGACTTGTTTGAGTCCTGCTTCCTGTTTTGCTGATTTGATTGTTGGTTGTTACCCTTGAAGTTGTTACCTTCCCACTTTCTCTTATGATCTCCTACCTTGGTAGCAGATGTTCGTTTAGGCAGAGTTCCCTGTAACACTGCCTGATCAGTAAGCTGATGCGCTAGACGAACAGCTTGTTGGATGGTGGTGGGATTTGCTGAAGTAACCAACCCCTGAATCTGAGGCACTAGTCCTCCAATGTACCTTTCAATCCACTTACTGGCTGGAGTAGCCATGTGTGGTAGCAGTCTGGCCAACTCGTGTGACCTGGTTGTGTACTCTTCAATGTTTGACCCCTCCATCTTGAGGTGCCAGTATTCCTCCTCCAACTTCTGCATTTCACTGCGAGGACAGTACTCCTCTTGCAGTAAAGTTTTGAAGTCATTCCATGTTAAGGCATTTGCCTCTCCCAACCCCAGAGTCTGAACATTTGAGTTCCACCAAGTTAGTGCTGGACCCTCCAATGTTCCCGTAGCAAATTTCACCTTGCTTTCGTTAGGGCAGTTGCACATTTCGAACACAGACTCAGCCTTTTCAATCCACCGAAGAGTCCAATGGCCCCCTCCGACCCTTTGAAATTGTGAGGTTTACAGTCCAAGAACATCTTGAACGTGCAGACTTGTGGTTAACCAATCCCCCAGCTGGACCCTGTGGCCCTGTGTTGTGAGTCTGAGCATACTGTGCGATTGCCTCTGCAACTCTGTTGTTGATTAGCTCATTGAGCTCAGCAACAGTCATATGAACGTTTCCCTCAGCCATTAGTTTCCTATTTACAAGAAGTGTTAGCACGAATCAAAATCTAATGTGACATGTGTAAGTAAAACAACAAACACAACATGTAATATAAATCAACACAACTGTTGAAAATAAATAATAATTCTTTCAATAGATAGAAACTTTCTTTGAGTACAATACTTTTGAAATGAAATACAAGTTTTCAAACTACTAATGTAGGAACACAACCGTTCCTAATAAGTTTAAACAAAACAAGAAAAAAAGAAAAAACAATCAATCGTCCTCAACAGTGGATTCAGGATCGGACTCAACAACTGGTGCTGGTTCCTCCTCCTCATCCTCATCCTGTTCCTCATTCTCAGAGGCCACTAAATCCTCAAAGCTTCAACCCTGCCTGCCAAGATCTCCTCGGTTCTCTGACTCTTCTAGACGACCAATCAAATTGATCATCTCATCCCGCATATCATGAACAAGATGGTATCATCCTGCCTCTCAATAGCATCCCATAACTCCTGAGATCTCTGTGCTATCCTATCTTCTGCTACCTCCAGATCCTCGCGCAATTTGGCGATCTCCTCGGCGTCCGTCCTTTGCCTCTTAGGCTCAGGAGCATCTAGTACTGGTGGGGATGTGTAGAAGGTCCCTCAGCAGGATCTGCTGAGTGCCCTCCACCGCTCCTCTTCCGGATCCTCATCCGGGTCCTCATCTGGATCCTCCTCGGGATCCTCCTCTGGGTCCTCCTCCGGATCCTCCTCTGGATCTGAGTCATCCATCTCATATGGTGGAGGTGATGGAATAGGTGGTGGTGTGATGATGGTGGTGCCGGAACTATCGGTTCCTCGTCCTCGGAATCATCAATGATAATATAAGGACCGATGATGATGCCATGCCTGTTACATAATACCATATGTAAGTGCAGTGCCATGGAATGTAAGCAAGTCAATTACATAATGTCATATGTAATTCTAAGCAGTATGTGTAAACATGTGTGTCTAATGTCTAACAGTCATAGTCTAGGCCTACAAATGCAAACCTAGTTCGCTATAACCAATGGCTCTGATACCAATCTGTCACACCCCCAATTTCAACTAACGGAATCATACCGTTTGGGAACGTGACAAACCAGGATCTCAGATCATTAGACATAGCGAAGACCTCTATATGAATTTCAAAACATACTTTGGTCTTTAAAACATAACATCAGAGTTTTCAAAAGTTGCGGAAGCGTTTATAAAACCAATAACAGTTGAAAATGTAAATTACAATACAAATACCAAATGTTCAAATTCAAATATCAAAATGTTTAAAAATGCATGACTCTATCTCCTAGTCCATGCCAGCTTAACGCGCGCCTTAGCGTCCTGAGAAAACATGCAAATCAAGTCAACACAAAGGTTGGTGCATAACACAGGTTTTAAGCATCACAATGTTCAAAACAACAGTTGAATAACAAGATTGTAGATAACATAATCACACATGCACAGTCATGATAGCTAGTCATATAAACTATTTACATACGTGTTCGACACCGAAGCTGACGGATTGCCATGCTATAGCATGTTTTCGCCTTGCCACTATTGTCTATCACAACAATAGTAAAATTGTGTTTGGTCAGTCAAACACCTGCGTAGATCCCATCTACCAGGTGAGGTTTGTCAAACCTAATAGATCTATTTCCAACTACCACGCTTTGCATTACAGCAAACTAAACGGTTCGAGGTGTGTAAGGACTTTCAAGTTGATATTTGTCACATAATGTAAACAGCTAACTCATGCAAGTGATATGTATCTAAAAACAGTTTGTTGCACATGTTTTCTCCCCCAAACAGTTTAAAATAAGAAAGGGGCCGTGTACGCACCTTGATAATAGCAGAATGATCAAATACGTGTGAACTTGCGTAGAAATCCTCTACGAAGAATCTGTTTTTTAAACAATAACTTAAGTTATTCGGAATGTCGTTTTGTGCTTGAAATCACATACGTGTCAACACACGTATGTTAAAGTGTTAAGAATGTGCATACGTGAGTACGCGTGCCTTTGAAATCGTTTAAATAAAATCACATTTGATTTTATTTAAAACCGTAATTATACGCGATTTCGTTTCGGATTAAAATATGAATTTTATCATTCTAACGTTCGTATTCTCGTTACGGTTCCAACGCAACTTGAACGGATAAAACGGAGTTAGAACAATAAGTTATGATAAAAATACTAATTAGTATTAAATCAAAAAAATGGTTGGGCCCGGCTCGAACCCGCGACCCTCAATCCAACACACAATGCATCTAACCATCTCGCCCGCTAGGGTATCGCGATATC